>CM055122.1:12858477-13240977 GCA_029206835.1 Rana muscosa | reverse complement strand
CATTCCCCCATGAATAGGTTTGCAATGCTAGGTGCAAATTTGGCACCCATCGCAACCCCACGTTTCTGTAGATAAAAATTGCCATTATACCAAAAGTAATTATGCCCTAGACAGAAGTCTAGGGCATTCCTCAGAAACACTTTATGGTTATGGGTAATGTCGTTTGACATAAAGCCCAGTTTAAGGCTAGGAGAGCATCATCATGCTGTATGATAGTGTACAGCGAGGAAACATCAGCAGTAATTAAAAATACATCTGATCTCCCTGCCAAATCAATTGTTTGGAGGAGTTGTAATAAATTCTTAGTGTCCCGTAAGTAAGCTTTAGTCATAGTGACACTCTTCTGTAGGAATGTGTCAAGATATTGTCCTACTCTTGCTGAAATAGAACCTATGCCATTCACTATAGGTCTCCCAGGTGGGCATTTTGCATCCTTATGTATCTTCGGCAGAGTGTAGATTGTTGGTATCCTGCTGCTACTTGGGATTAAGAATATCTTTTCTTTTTCAGTCAGAACCCATTTAGAATATCCAGATTCCACTAAAATTCTCAAATCAGCCTCATATTGTACAGTGGGATCTTTTTCTAGCTTCTTATATGTATCATCCTCTGTCAACATACCATGTATTTGTTGGTGGTAGAATTCTTTAGTCATTAACACGATTCCTCCTCCTTTGTCCGCTGGTCGTATTACCAAATCCTTACGTTTTTCCAGTAATTCAATTCCTTGTTGTATATGACGCGGGTTCACATCTTTTTTGGGGATCAGGCCCTCTAAATCACGTAGAACTAAACCTTTAAAAACATCAACGTGTTGGTTTGCAGTGTTTAGGGGATTAAAAAGTGATTTATTCCGTAACCCACTTTCAGTAGATACAGATGCTAGGTTAGTAGTGGGTTGTGAATTTTTGTTCAGAAAGTATTTTTTTATATTTAGTTTCCTCATATATTTGTGTGCATCGATGAAAATATCAAACTTATTGACGGGTCTTTTCAAACCACATTTCAAGCCAAGGTGTAGAATGTTTGTTTCTTTATGAGTCAGTTGTGTTTCAGTAAGATTGAAGATGCCTCCTATTCCTGCTCTCTCCTTTTTCTGGAGCCTTCGCCCTGCTCTGCATCCTCTGGATCTTCTCTCCTTTGATTGTAATAGGGTGTGTGTTCTTTCTCCCACCATGGAGGCTCTCTCCATTGGGGGCCTCTCTGGTCCTGTGTTGATTGAGAGTGCATCGGTGGTCTTCCCCTGCGAGGGGGATGTCCTCGACCTCTCCTCTGCCACCCTCTCCCCCTCCCTAAAAAAGGACGTGGGGATTGGTATCTCTCTCTATCTTCATATTGTTGTAATGTGTCGTATCTATTATGTGTTGGCACTTGATATTGATTATGGTGTGCAGAATTGTAATATTGATATGGTGGACCTCCTTTAGGAGCACCTCCTCTCCCATGATAAACCCCATTTCTTGTGGGGGTAGATTGCCCTATTGGGGCATGTGGAGGTGCCAGAGACCTTTGTTGATCCCTTAATAGTGTATTTTGCGTATTGGGTTGTTGTGGTCTATCTGTGGGGATAATGACTTGTGTTCCTTCCAAGTTTATATCACTTACCACTGGCCCTTTCGTTTGTTGCCATAGGTATATGGTATTTGACCGAAAATCTCCCAAATCCCTATGGAACTTCTTGGTTTTTTTCTTTTGAGTATCTTTATCTACTTTCTCCAATTTCTTTTTTATACCTATATTAAAATCTGTTACTTGTTGTGAGTCCTTAATGGGTTCAAGTTGTGCCTCAAGCTCATTGATTCTTATTTCTAAGCGTGACATTTTTATGCATTTTCTCTTTAAAATCAATTCTTGGAGCTTGAAACCCATCCCATTAAAGAACTCAAGCCATTCATGCATAGATTCAGGGTCATCTAACCCATCTTGAGGGATGACCTCCCATCTTAAGCTTCTAATAATAATTTTTTCCTTTATATATTGTTCTAGAGTACATATGTCCCACCAGGTTCGGACCTGTTTCTCTAAGACATTACCAAGAGCAGTAATAGCTCCATTGTAATTTGTTTGTGCTGTAGTGTGCTCATTTACTGCAAAGACACTATTAATATCAATGTTCCTGCTGCTTAGAAATTGCAAGGCATCCATGGCAGCCAAGATGGGTTAGATGACCCTGAATCTATGCATGAATGGCTTGAGTTCTTTAATGGGATGGGTTTCAAGCTCCAAGAATTGATTTTAAAGAGAAAATGCATAAAAATGTCACGCTTAGAAATAAGAATCAATGAGCTTGAGGCACAACTTGAACCCATTAAGGACTCACAACAAGTAACAGATTTTAATATACGTATAAAAAAGAAATTGGAGAAAGTAGATAAAGATACTCAAAAGAAAAAAACCAAGAAGTTCCATAGGGATTTGGGAGATTTTCGGTCAAATACCATATACCTATGGCAACAAACGAAAGGGCCAGTGGTAAGTGATATAAACTTGGAAGGAACACAAGTCATTATCCCCACAGATAGACCACAACAACCCAATACGCAAAATACACTATTAAGGGATCAACAAAGGTCTCTGGCACCTCCACATGCCCCAATAGGGCAATCTACCCCCACAAGAAATGGGGTTTATCATGGGAGAGGAGGTGCTCCTAAAGGAGGTCCACCATATCAATATTACAATTCTGCACACCATAATCAATATCAAGTGCCAACACATAATAGATACGACACATTACAACAATATGAAGATAGAGAGAGATACCAATCCCCACGTCCTTTTTTAGGGAGGGGGAGAGGGTGGCAGAGGAGAGGTCGAGGACATCCCCCTCGCAGGGGAAGACCACCGATGCACTCTCAATCAACACAGGACCAGAGAGGCCCCCAATGGAGAGAGCCTCCATGGTGGGAGAAAGAACACACACCCTATTACAATCAAAGGAGAGAAGATCCAGAGGATGCAGAGCAGGGCGAAGGCTCCAGAAAAAGGAGAGAGCAGGAATAGGAGGCATCTTCAATCTTACTGAAACACAACTGACTCATAAAGAAACAAACATTCTACACCTTGGCTTGAAATGTGGTTTGAAAAGACCCGTCAATAAGTTTGATATTTTCATCGATGCACACAAATATATGAGGAAACTAAATATAAAAAAATACTTTCTGAACAAAAATTCACAACCCACTACTAACCTAGCATCTGTATCTACTGAAAGTGGGTTACGGAATAAATCACTTTTTAATCCCCTAAACACTGCAAACCAACACGTTGATGTTTTTAAAGGTTTAGTTCTACGTGATTTAGAGGGCCTGATCCCCAAAAAAGATGTGAACCCGCGTCATATACAACAAGGAATTGAATTACTGGAAAAACGTAAGGATTTGGTAATACGACCAGCGGACAAAGGAGGAGGAATCGTGTTAATGACTAAAGAATTCTACCACCAACAAATACATGGTATGTTGACAGAGGATGATACATATAAGAAGCTAGAAAAAGATCCCACTGTACAATATGAGGCTGATTTGAGAATTTTAGTGGAATCTGGATATTCTAAATGGGTTCTGACTGAAAAAGAAAAGATATTCTTAATCCCAAGTAGCAGCAGGATACCAACAATCTACACTCTGCCGAAGATACATAAGGATGCAAAATGCCCACCTGGGAGACCTATAGTGAATGGCATAGGTTCTATTTCAGCAAGAGTAGGACAATATCTTGACACATTCCTACAGAAGAGTGTCACTATGACTAAAGCTTACTTACGGGACACTAAGAATTTATTACAACTCCTCCAAACAATTGATTTGGCAGGGAGATCAGATGTATTTTTAATTACTGCTGATGTTTCCTCGCTGTACACTATCATACAGCATGATGATGCTCTCCTAGCCTTAAACTGGGCTTTATGTCAAACGACATTACCCATAACCATAAAGTGTTTCTGAGGAATGCCCTAGACTTCTGTCTAGGGCATAATTACTTTTGGTATAATGGCAATTTTTATCTACAGAAACGTGGGGTTGCGATGGGTGCCAAATTTGCACCTAGCATTGCAAACCTATTCATGGGGGAATGGGAAGATAAAACCATCTTCGCGGTCAAGAGGGACTCATTATTATTATTATTATACCGAAGGTATATAGATGACCTCTTTTTTATTTGGTCAGGTCCACTATCAGCTTTGAATACATTTTTGGAAGAATTGAATAACAACACGAATAATATCAAACTTACCTATGAAATTAGTGATTCTAAGAGACATTTCCTGGATGTCAATATATTCAGACACGGAGATAAACTCGGTACTTCGGTTTATTTTAAGCCAACAGACTCAAACAGTTACTTACCTATGCAGAGTGGCCACCACCCTCTATGGCTTAGAAATGTCCCTAAAGGTCAGCTAACTAGGATAAGGAGAAACTGCACGGATCCTGAAGATTACAAAACACAAGCTATGGTTATTAAGAAAAAGTTTGTGGAAAAAGGCTACCGTGTAGATGTTTTGGATCACACTATCAATGAGATATCCTTAATTCCCAGAGAAGATCTCCTGATCAATACGTCCCACGGAGTAATTGCAAACAATCAGGAATGGAGTTTTATCTCAGGATTTCATTCACAATATAAGGAGGTAGAAGAAATCTTTACCACCCACTGGCACATCCTACAGATGGACAGAGTACTCAAGTGTGCGTTACCAAACAGACCAGGATTTATTTATAGAAGATCACCTAATTTTGCTGACAAAATAGTCAAAAAAGTTATTGATCCTCCAACCAGACCTCCCTCCCTATGGGATCAAGACGGCTTCTACGCCTGTAGAAAATGTCGAGCATGCAAAGAAGTTAGATTGCCTATCAGAGCCCTTGACAGATTCACATCTACTTCGAACCATAAAGAATTTAGAATAAAAGAATTCATTACATGCAACACATCCTATGTAGTATATGCTCTCCAGTGCCCATGTGGGCTAATCTACATAGGTCGCACAAAAAGATTATTAAGAATCCGTATTGCAGAACACATAGCTAACATTAAGATCGGATTCAAGGATCACAATGTGTCCTTACACTTTAAGTTGTATCACAACCAGGATCCTATTGGGCTTAAATTTTGGGGTATAGACCATCTCAAACCGTTTTGGAGAGGTTCCAATCTCGTTAGAGAACTCTCCAAACGGGAAACCCAGTGGATCTTCTTGGTTGACACTTTATCGCCCAAAGGGTTAAACGTGGATTTAGACATAAATTGCTTCATCAGTGATTATTGATTAATAGTGGCCACATTTATTATTTGTACTTATGTCTTCCTCTATATTTGATGTTCTGCTTATTATTGGTTGTAACGTGATGTCATTTTTAAGACATATGGAGGTATTTTATATATTTTATAGGTTTTTTACTTCTATTTATATGTCTTTTACACACAAGTTTTAACCATATATTATTGAGTATTTTATCTATTATTTACAAGGGGCCACATTACTATGTTGACATACACACATAGATAATTTCCCCATAGTTTTTATATGTATGTTCTTCATCCTTATCAAATCACTACTGTGGGTGATTATTTATTTGCTGCAATATAGTATATATATTTTTATCAATTTTTTATACATAGTATACACATCAGTCTTTATTATCATTTTAATACTATTTTAATATCTTTATTACATACTAGATATTATAGTATTGACATCATGTCTTATTAGGTGATGTAATAATAGTATATATGTACATGCAGCATAAATAGTTATATGGTTTCTCAGGTTCATCATTAGTCTCATAATATATCAGTAGTGACTCTTTAGTTTGTTACTTCAAATATAATAATTTTTATGTATATTTTTTACTATCACTATATTAGAGATATGAACTCATAGCTCTGTTACTGCTTAAGTGGCTGAGGATAGTGACCAGCATAATCTATATTTATTATCGCTGCACATAAATTTTAAAACTATATTTTCCTCTGTTTATGCAGCCTCCTTTAATATATTGTTCTTATTTAATGTCGATTTTTATCATTTAATGTCGATGTTTATTTATTACCAAGTATTTACATGTGATGCTATATTTATATTGTTTGTGGCTGTTTTCCGCATCAATTAAGTCTATGCTTAGATAGACCCCATGTTCTCTATTTGTGCAATGCATAATCAGCGTCCAATCAGACATCAGAGGTACGCACTCGTCATCTGTTGCCGAGTACGCTGATTGGCAGATGTTCAACAGACATGGTGATATAAACATCGCGGGTGCGTCGTGACGTTACGCCCTCTGTTGAAGTCAGATGACGAAACGCGTCAGGGCGTAACCACGACTACCCGCGACCCGGAAGTGACGTCTGCGTTCCAAGCGTGCGTTCCACCGCTCACAGCTACCATTCGGAAGTGTCTGCAGGATCCGTGAGGACACACACACACTCTCCCTAGGACGCTGGAAATGGTGATAGCGCCCTCTTGGGCCATTCATTGCTTATTTTACTGCTGTTTGATGTACGTAGTTTGGTTAAAGGGGTTTCCTACTGGTGGGTTAACAGATTTGAAATAAACAGGATTACACTATTGTGCTGTTATCTTCCTATTATTTTATGGTCTGCTTTGGAGCCCATCCTTATTGGTGTACCCTGATTGGAGAAGATTTGCTTATGCAGAGTAGCTGATGTTACCTTCTATTTAAGGCTCATTTATATCTTACCTCTGGTAAGTGTGAACCCCTAAGGGTTTTTTTTCATCACACGGTGGATTCCAAATAATTGTCTTTGGTGGTGGAAAGTGCACACTTGGACTTTTTTTGTGATAATACTCACCAATAATACTCTGAACTGGTCATTTCTTCATACGTGCTGGACTTTTTCAGTGGCATGATCCACGGGTCCTTTATGTTATTTTTATTTTAGCGCTGTTTTGTGTATAACTTATTTACAGTTTTACCTGTTTATCATTTTACCACCCTTTATTTATTTATTTACTAATTTTAAACAGCTGCTTTACCATTTAATGTGTTTTGTATAAAAATACCTTAAATTTTACTGTTCAGGCTGCCTTGTATTTTGCAAGTTTGAACTGGCGCTAAGTGTGTGTTCTGTCAGGCCTTTATATAACACACCTTTATTTATATATATATATATATATATATATATATATATACATACATACATATATACACACACACACACACACACACACACACATATATATATATATATATATATATATATATATATATATATTGTGGGAGATAAGCTCGTGGGGATCACCTTTTCACAGAATGAAGGCCAGCGTACAGGCAGTTTCTTTAAAACCTGGCGTATTGCCAGCTTTATTTACAAGTGGTTTACAATAGTCATCCAAAATAAACAAAACAGTAAAACAAATCCTTGCCGTCCGGCGCTAAACTATACAGTAACCGCTCTCTATACGGTGAGGGGCTGGTCCCCGTCACCAACAAAACACAAGGTGAAGTAAAGCAAACCTTTTTCTTTCAGTCCAGATCAACAGCGCTCCTCTTACTCAGATTCCCTTCTGAGTCTCAGGCCAGAGCCATGCTGTGCTCTCATGCTGGATCTTTAAAGCCCAGCTGCCTATGGATTCCAGTGAACCTGAATATCCGGACCGGAACCCAGCCAACTACAGAGGCTGGAAAAACCTGGGCCGGATTCTGGTTCGGTCCCTTACAATGGACCGAATGCGAGGTGAAATGTAGCGATTATCCTGTATCTCACCTCGCATACCGTCACATATCCTCCCCCTCTGCTCAAGCCCCTGCGGCTGAGCACTTGACCCAGCCATACAGTGCACGCGGGAGAGGGCATCAGCATTATCCTGGAGTTTGCCCGGCCTGTGCTCAACCGTGAACTTAAAGGGCTGTAAAGCCAGGAACCACCTTGTCACACAGGCATTTTTCTCCCTGTTGTCACACATCCACTTCAGGGGAGCATGGTCAGTGACCAGCCTGAACGACCTCCCGAGTAGATAATACCTCAGGGAGTCTAAGGCCCATTTAAAGGCGAGACACTCCTTTTCAACAATGGCATAGTTCCTTTCGTGCTTGTTCAGCTTCCGGCTTAGGTATACAACCGGGTGCTCCTCACCATTGCTGACCTGTGACAGTACAGCCCCTAGGCCCACCTCAGAGGCGTCTGTCTGTACGACAAACTCCTTTGTGAAGTCCGGGGTCACCAGCACCGGTAGTGCACAAAGGGCCTGTTTTAATTTTTCAAACGCCTTCTCAGCCTCAGTGTTCCATTTGACCATGACCGACCCTCTGCCCTTCGTCAGGTCAGTCAGAGGGACGGCAATAGTGGCAAAGTCAGGTATAAACCGTTGGTAATACCCCGTAATGCCTAGGAAGGCCCGAACTTGTTTCTTGTTTACGGGTTGGGGCCACTTTTGAATTGCCTCAATTTTATTGGTCTGAGGCTTGACAAGTCCCCGGCCAATAACATAGCCCAGGTACTTGGCCTCCTCCAGGCCTATGGCACACTTCTTTGGGTTAGCCGTGAGGCTTTCTTCTCTAAGGGAATCTACCACCGCCTGTACCCGGGGCAGGTGCGATTCCCAATCTGGGCTGTGGATGACCACATCGTCCAAATAAGCAGCCGCATACGGGCGATGTGGTCTCAAAGTTTTGTCCATCATTCCTTGGAATGATGCAGGGGCCCCATGCAGACCAAAAGGCATCCGCTTGTACTGAAACGAGCCCTCAGAAGTGGAAAAGGCAGTCTTCTCCTTGGCCGATTTAGATAGCGGTATTTGCCAATAGCCTTTTGTCAGGTCTAGGGTCGTTATATAGCGAGCCTGTCCCAACCTGTCCACAAGTTCGTCGACCCGGGGCATCGGGTATGCATCGAACTTGGATACACTGCTAAGTTTTCGAAAGTCATTACAAAACCTGATAGTGCCATCAGGTTTTGGGACCAGCACTATGGGACTCGACCACTCACTGTGGGACTCTTCTATCACATCCAACTCCAACATGTTTTTAATTTCTTTCGCGACCTCCTCACGCCTGGCCTCTGGGATTCTATACGGCTTCACATTTACCCGAACCCCTGGTTCCGTCACTATGTCATGTTGGATCACGTTGGTCAATCCGGGTAAGGGGGAGAAAAAGTCTTTATTTTTATGCACAAACACCTTAACGTCACTTTGTTGTGCCACGGACAGGGTATCCGTGATGGGAACGTCAGGTGTCACGGGTACCCGGTCGGTTGGAGGCGGGGACGTGGCCAGTAAAGTCTCTCGGTCCTTCCAGGGTTTTAAGAGATTCACATGGTAAATTTGGTGTGGTTTCCTTTTCCCTGGCTGGTAGACTTTGTAGTTTACCTCCCCCACCCTTTCGACAACCTCGAAGGGACCCTGCCATTTGGCTAAAAACTTACTTTCCACCGTGGGGACCAATACCAACACTCTGTCCCCAGGGCTGAAAGTACGGACCCTGGCACTTCGGTCATAGACCCTCCTTTGAGCCTCCTGGGCCCGCTCCATATGTTCTCGCACCAGGGGCAGGACCGCTGCGATTCGATCCTGCATCAAGGAGACATGCTCTATGATGCTTTTGTATGGGGTTGCCTCACCTTCCCATGTTTCCTTGGCAACATCTAGCAGTCCCCTGGGATGCCTACCATACAAGAGTTCAAAGGGGGAATAGCCTGTGGACGCCTGCGGAACCTCACGTATTGCAAACATGAGATATGGCAGCAAAAAATCCCAGTTTCTCCCATCTTTGTCGACCACCTTTTTCAGCATACTTTTCAAAGTTTTATTAAATCTTTCGACCAGACCATCCGTTTGGGGGTGGTAGACAGAGGTACGGAGATGGGAGATTTTGGATAACTTACAAAGCTCCTTGGTAACCTTGGACATAAAGGGGGTGCCCTGGTTGGTTAAGATTTTTTTTGGGATCCCCAGTCGACTAAAGACATGGACCAATTCCTTGGCGATAGCCTTAGCAGAGGTATTGCGCAAGGGTATGGCCTCAGGATAGCGAGTCGCATAGTCCAGGATCACCAGAATATGCTGGTGACCGTGGGCAGATTTCACAACCGGCCCCACCAGGTCCATGCCAATCCTCTCAAAGGGGACCTCGATTATTGGCAGAGGAACGAGGGGGCTGCGAAAATGGGGAGACGGTGCCGACATTTGGCACTCGGGGCAAGATTCGCAGTACTCCTTGACATCTGCATGCAATCCGGGCCAGAAAAATCTCTGGGCGATTCTCTCCCTGGTTTTTTCAACACCGAGATGCCCCCCCCATTACATGACTATGGGCCAGGTCTAGCACCACCCTGCGGAAGGGTTTGGGGACTAGTAGCTGTTCTACCTCTCCTCTACATGTTTTATCACTCGATACAATAAATTGTTTTTAATTGCCATGTAAGGGAAAGACACCACCCAGTTAGGATCCACCGGTTCCCCATCCAACATCTTAACGTTTTCCCTGGCTCTCATGAGGGTGGCCTCTTGTAATTGCTCAGTACAGAAATCCTCTCTCCTGACCTCTAAATCAGGTACCACATCTTGGCTACTCTCAATGTCAGGGTCAGAGGGGTTCTCCTGTTCGCTACCCTCAGGCTGGGAGCTAGCTTCCAGGTCCTCCGGCTCCCCAACCATGACAGGGAAAGAAAGAGGGTCTCTGGCTTCCTTGATCCCACCAACAGCATCCCCTTCCCTTTGGCAAAAAGGGTCTAGTGAGAGTTCCCGTGCTTCTCCAGCAGGGGGAGCTCTATCTACCAGCCTCCCTTTGCTCTCCCATAAATTCCAGAAATGGGGAAAATCTCTTCCCACTAAAGCTTCATGAAGCAGTGAAGGTACCACCCCCACTGAATGTGTTACACTGCCCCTGGGGGTATCAACCTCAACCACCGCTGTCTGGTAGTCTCGAGTGTCCCCATGGATGCAAATTACCCCAATAGTACTGGGGTATAGTTTTGTGGGGTTCACACAATCACTCCTGACTAGGGTCACCACACTACCAGAGTCTAGCAGGGCCGTCAGGGGCTTTCCATCCACTGAAATAACACACATCTGTCTTTCAATGCGACTGACATGATGCAGTACATGCGACCTGTGCAAATAAAGAAATGTGTCTTTTCATATGAGCATAATTACATTGCATAGGTTCATCATTTATAGGACAGTTCGCAGCAATATGCCCTAATGCATGGCAACGGAAATATCTTATATGCTCAACCCCCAGTCCTCTCAACGGTCCCAAAGACCTTCCTGGCTGCTTTGGCCAGTCTCCAGGTCTAGGAACCACAGTCTCATCAAATCTCCCCAAGCTTTTGGACCCTGGAACAGTCTTACCAAAACCGCCGGGAGATCTTGCACCCCTAGACACGCCAAAGTGGGGCGTAGATGGATTCACCAAGTCCTCAGTAGCACTGTACCTCTCCACTAGGTCGACCAGTTGGGCTGCAGTTTTGGGGTCGCCCTGTCCGACCCACTTCCTCAGAGCAGTAGGGAGTGCATGCAGATACCGGTCCATTACCACACGCTCTACGATCTGCGGGCGTGTCAAGGCCTCTGGCTGCAACCACTTCTTGGTGAGGTGGACCAGGTCAAACATTTGCGAACGGAGTGGCTTGTTGCTGGAGAAGGACCACTGATGCACCCGCTGGGCCCGGATTGCCATGGTGACACCCAAGCGTGCGAGTATCTCCGTCTTTAGAGTCTCATAGTCCTGGGCCTTATCGGGTTCTAGGTCAAAATAGGCTTTTTGGGGTTCTCCTGTTAAAAATGGGGACAACAGACCCGCCCACTGTTCTTTTGGCCATCCTTCGCGGACAGCAACTCTCTCAAAAGTCGCCAGGTATGCCTCGATATCATCAGCAGATGTCATTTTCTGTAAGTGGTAGGATGCACGTATCATCTTGGCTTCCACTGGTACATGAGGTGCGGACCCCTTTTTCAGTTCCATCAGAGCCTCTGCAAACTGACGGTTCATCTCCTGCTGGGTCGCCTGTTGTGCTGCAGCGGCCTCTGCGACTTGGCGGTTCTTCTCCTGCTGGGCTGCTTGTTGTGCTGCAGCGGCCTCCTGTTGTGCTGCGACTTGGCGGTTCATCTCCTGCTGGGCTGCTTGTTGTGCTGCAGCGGCCTCCTGTTGTGCTGCCTGTTGTGCTGCGACTTGGCGGTTGGTTTCCCGCTGAGCTGCATTGGCCTGTAGCAGGGCCTTTAACATTTCCTCCATCTTCAGAAAATGCCCGCTGAATCCACCACGTGTGGGAGATTAGCTCGTGGGGATCACCTTTTCACAGAATGAAGGTCAGCGTACAGGCAGTTTCTTTAAAACCTGGCGTATTGCCAGCTTTATTTACAAGTGGTTTGCAATAGTCATCCAAAATAAACAAAACAGTAAAACAAATCCTTGCCGTCCGGCGCTAAACTATACAGTAACCGCTCTCTATACGGTGAGGGGCTGGTCCCCGTCACCCACAAAACACAAGGTGAAGTAAAGCAAACCTTTTTCTTTCAGCCCAGATCAACAGCGCTCCTCTTACTCAGATTCCCTTCTGAGTCTCAGGCCAGAGCCATGCTGTGCTCTCTTCCTGGATATTTAAAGCCCAGCTGCCTATGGATTCCAGTGAACCTGAATATCCGGACCGGAACCCAGCCAACTACAGAGGCTGGAAAAACCTGGGCCGGATTCTGGTTCAGTCCCTTACAATGGACAGAATGTGAGGTGAAATGTAGCGATTATCCTGTATCTCACCTCGCATACCGTCACAATATATATATATATATATATATATATATATATATATATATATATATATATATATATATATATATATATATATATATATATATATATATATATATATATATATGTGTATGTGTATATTGGTTGTCCCAGTCTTCATCATCGTCTTCTTCCGACTTCGGGGGTCTTTCTGCCGGACGCCCCGCTATCTTCTTCCACGGGGTCCCGGTCTTCATCGTCGTCTTCTTCCGACTTCGGGGGTCTCTTGTTCTGTTCTCCGGTGTCGTCTCCGCGCTCTCCGGTTCTTCTCCCGCTCTCCGGTGCCTTCTCCACTATCTCCAGTTTTTTCTGCCTTCTGCCGTGCGCCCCAATATCTTCTTCCAGCTCTTTTGCTAGCGGGGTCCCGGTCTTCATCGTCGTCTTCTTCCCTCTTCTCTCCGCCCGATGTTGCCTCGTCACTGTCTGCCGCTACAATGCTGTGTCTGCGGAGCGCACCCACTTATATTGGCATGGGGCATGGTCACCGGGTGAGGCCACCCGCTGACCTCGCCCCCGTATGACGTCACAGTCCCGGGGAATGATGGACTGCAAAAGAGCTGGAAGATGATAGCGGGGCGCCCGGCAGAAAGACCCCCGAAGTTGGAAGAAGACGACGATGAAGGCCGGGACCCCGCTAGCAAAAGAGCTGGAAGAAGATAGCGGGGCGCCCGGCAGAAAGACCCCGAAGTTGGAAGAAGACGACGATGAAGACCGGGACCCGGCTAGCAAAAGAGCTGGAAGAAGATAGTGGGGCGCCCGGCAGAAAGACCCCCGAAGTCGGAAGAAGACCACCGGACCTGCCTAATAAATTACTTTAAAAACCTGTGTTGTGTTTTTTATTGACTTTTTTCCCACCAGGTGAATGGGTAGGGGTACGATGTACCCCATACTCATTCCCATAGGGTGGGGGCCGGGATCTGGGGGCCTCCCTTATTAAAGGGGGCTCCCGGATTCCGATAAGCCCCCCGCCCGCAGACCCCGACAACCAACGGCCAGGGTTGTCGGGAAGAGGCCCTTGTCCCCATCAATATGGGGGCAGGTGCTTTGGGGTGGGGGAAAGCACCCAAAGCACCCACCCCCCATGTTGAGGGCATGCGGCCTGGTACGGTTCAGGGGGGGGGCGCCTTAAAAAAAAAAAACGCAAATCGCCGCAAAATCGCGGTACTTGCGTTTTGGATGCGGGTCCATTGAATTCTATTACATCCAAAACACTGTTTTTGGCCTGGAGAAAAAATCTGCAGTTGCGTTTAACCTCGTTTTTCACAAAGCCAAAAAATGCCTTCAGACGCCAAAGATTTCCACGTTTCAGACGCGGTACCGGCGTTTAACCGCATTTTCGTTTATCAATGTAAAAAAAGAGGTCACCTTTAAAAACGCTTCTAAACTCAAAAATTATGGCAAATGAGGAAAAACCATTAAAAATATATATACCGTATATACTCGAGTATAAGCTGAGATTTTCAGCCCTTTTTTTGGACTGAAAGTCCCCCCCCCTCGGCTTATACTCGAGACAGCGAAATTGAACATTGTAAATTGTACCTGAAGGCTGCGGCGTCCATCGTTTAAAACTCGCGGTCTCTTCCTGGTCCCTTCCGTGATAGGCGGAACTGTGTCTGCTGAGAATCGCCTATCACGAACATTCTCTCATCCTCAGTTTCCCAGCAGACGTCCGTGATTGGCGGAAACTGAACACAGTGTCTGCTGGGATGGGTGAGGATGAGAGAACGTTCGTGATATGCGATTCTCAGCAGACACAGTTGCGCCTATCGCGGAAGAGACCGCAAGTTTTAAACGATGGACGCCTTCAGGTACAATTTACAATGTTCAATTTTAATTCTAGGGGAACAGTGAGGATGGGCACAGTGAGGATGGGAACAGTGAGGATGGGAACAGTAAGGTGGCAATGGGCTTAGTGAAGTTGCAATGGGCACAGTGGCATTGTTGACCCTCGGCTTATACTCGAGTCAGTAAGTTTTCCCAGGTTTTTGTGGTAACATTAGGTACCTCGGGTTATACTCGGGTTGGCTTATACTCGAGTATATACGGTATATCAAAAAAAAAAATTAATTGCTTCCATTGCATTGTGGACAATCCACAACTTGTGGCAGGTGACGTGGCAAGTGGACAATCCACAACTTGGCGCAAGTGACACGCTAAATACAAGTACACTGCTGCTCTCTCAGCTGCTGCTACTCACTCTGGTCTCACAAAATAGCTGAAATGGTTAATAATACTGTTTTTGGAGCTTAGGGCGGCTCCTTATGATGTTTCCTAACTAAACACATATAGACGCAAATGTGGTAAAACGCGGCGTGCAAACGCGACAAAGCGTGTCTTTCTAAACGCCGCTTTCAACCTATGTTCTGAAGACTTTGCACCAGCGGGGGCCTAAAAACGCCTATGCCATTTACAGCTCAAAAAACGCCATGGTGGGCATGAGGCCATAGGCTAACATGGAGAGCCGTTTTTAAGCTGCAAAAAACGCTCAAACAAGCGGCTGGAAAAACGTCTGTGTGCGTGTAGCCTTATATTAACCACTTGCTTACTGGCCACTTAAACCCCCTTTCTGCCCAGACCAATTTTCAAATTTCAGCGCTGATGCACTTTGAATGACAATTGCGCGCTCATACAACACTGTAACCCCATGAAAATGTTCTATTTTTTTGCCCACAAATAGCTTTCTTTTGGTGCTATTTGATCACCTCTGTGTTTTTTTTTTTCTATAAATACAAAAGACCGACTAAAAAAATAATAATTTGGATCTTTTAATCACTTCTCTCCTTCATGTAAAAATCATAATTTTATGGCTATAAAATTACTTCAAAACCACAAACATTATATTTGTTTTTTTACCAGACACCCTAGGGAATAAAATGGCGGTCATTGCAAATTTCGGTATTTGCGCAATAAATTTTCAAACGCCTGTTTTTTGGGGGAAAAAATGGTTTCATGAATTAAAAAAAATTACAAAACAGTAAAGTTAGCCCAATTTTTTGGTATAATGTGAAAGATGTTGTTATGCTGAGTAAATAGATACCTAACATGTCACGCTTTAAAATTGCGCACACTCATGGAATGACACCAAACTTCAGTACTTAAAAATCTCCCTAGTCGATGCTTTAAAAATTTTTACAAGTTACCATTTTCGCATTACAGAGGAGGTCTAGTGCTAGAATTGTTGCACTCGTTCTAACGCATGCAGCAATACCTCACATGTGTGCTTTGAACGGCGTTTACATATGTGGGCGGGACTTACGCGTGTGTTCGCTTCTGAGCGCGAGCTAACGGGGACATAGGCTTTTTTTCTTTTTTTTATTATTCTTTTTTTTGTTTTTTACCTTTTTTTATTTTTTACTCTTTTTTTTTACTTTTTTGATCACTTTTATTCCTATTACAAGGAATGTAAACATCCCTTGTAAAAGAAATGTATTGTGACAATCTCTCCTCCAGGATGGAAAGCATGAGATCGGTCAAAAAAATTCACAGATCTCATGCTGACAGCCGAGATCACGGCTTTGTTTACATACAGGAACCCGGCGTGATGTTATAACGTCGCGCCCGGGCCTCCGACGGTCATAGAGATGACTGGTGACCATCTGGTCACCAGTCATCTCTATGCTTCCCATCCGGCGCCGGCCAATTCGTTCTCCGAGCCCCAGATGGCCTGGGAGAGCCCGGAGAAGCACCGGATGGCGGCGGGAGGGGGGGAATGTCCCCTCCCAACGCCAATAAGAACGATCAAGCGGCAAAACTTCCGCTATGATCGTTTTTATCGTGCACAGAAACGCCAGCTGAGAAGAATGATATCTGAATGATGCCTGCAACTGCAGGCATCATTCAGTTGTCACTGCACAAAGCCAAGGACGTCATTTGACGGTGGGCGGTAGGAAAGTGGTTAATATTTCGAAAATTTAGAAAAAAGGTAATTTTTCTCCTTCATTGATGTACACTGATGAGACTGCACTGATGGGCTGCACTGATGGGCACCGATAAGGTGGCAAGGGTGGGCACTGAGAGGTGGCATTGCTAGTTGGCACTGGTGGGCATTGAGAAGTGGCACTGCTAGGTGGCAATGATAGTTGGCAGTGATGGGCACTGATAGACAGCACTGCTAGGTGGCATTGATTGGCACCAGTGGTGGGCATTGATAGGTGGCACTGGCAGGGGCTACTGATTGTCACAGATGACGCAGAATTGCCTCTTCCTCTTCGGGCCCGATGTCCCTTGCACATAAGCCAGTGATTGCCTTTTTTTATACTCACTCTGTCAGCACAAGGAGAAAATAAAAACCATTACCCAGCTTTTATTTACATCACGTGATCAGCTGTCATTGGCTGACAGCTGATCACATGGTAAGGGGCAGGGATCAGCCCCTTACTCGGATCTGTCATCATCCGAGTCTCAGTGACTCGGTGACCACAGCGCGCGCGCGAAGGGGAGGACGTCTATTGACGGACTCCCGGCAATTGAGGACCATGCTGTGGCCATCGATCAGTTATAGCGCTGATCTCAAGTGATTAAAGAGGGTCTAAATGGGCCATTGACATGCATCACAGTTGAACTTAGGAATGTGTCTTTGCAAAGTTGAACTAAATTAAATCCTTTATTTTTTGCTTGGGGATAGAGTGCAGAGGGATTACAAGTCTAGACAGTTTTTGGGGATGTCTACACCCCTGATAGGGTGAAGACAACTCCCAAATTTGGCCACTTTATCCTTCCAAATAATTCACTTCCTGTCACATAGCCACACAGGAAGTGAGGGTAAATCCCTACCAATGTCTTTCCTTGGGGACACACAGGTCAATCTAAATACATTCCCCATTATGTACATTGCACTCCAGCATTTTGCGGGGGTACACCCCAAATTATTAGGTACTTTGGTGTTTATTTACTAAAGGCAAATCTACTTTGCACTACAAGTGCACTTGCTGGATATCCGAGGGGGACATGCAAGCAAACAAAAAAAACACCATCTTTGATTTTACATGATTGGATGTTACAATCACCAGTGCTTCCCCTCAGATTTTCAGCAGCTACACTTTTACTGCAGAGTGGATTTGTCTTTACTAAACCCCAAACTACCCAATGATTTGGGGTGTACACAACAAAGTGCTAGAGTGCAATTTGCTTAATGGGGACACTAGTTAGATTGACCTGTGTGTCCCCAAGAAAAGACATTGGTAGGGTTTTACCTTCACTTCCTGTTTAGCTGTGTGACAGGAAGTGAAGCCAATTTTACTAAAAGGGACACAAAGCCCAACCTAAAAAAAAAAAACAAGCAGGGGTTCTAACACTTACTTGGTTTTCCTCAAAATGCCCACAATTAGAATCGTATTGCCTTGAGCTATTTTTAAGTGCAGTGCTATAAAATCAGTGCTTCTCAAGTACCCCCAACAGGCCATGTTTGCAGGTTTTCCTTCATCTTGCACATGTGCTTTAAATCACAGTCAATGGTTTTGTATTTTGGACAGCAATTCTCGATAAGATAAATTCACAAAACATGTCCTGTTGGGGGTACTTGAGGACTGAGGCTGAGAACCACTGCAGTAAAAAGGAAAATTGAATACTTACCGCTCTGTATTTTTCATTTCCTGGTGACTATCCATGGCAGCACACAATACATGCATATGCTAGCATAAAGGCACCAGGTTAGACAAATCACACCTGTTTTGTTTTGACATGCCAATCAGCTGTCACATTTGTTGCATAGAAAACAAAAAAGAAACATCAAAACTTTGCATCAAATTTTATTGGTCAACAAAACAAAGGGAAGCCAAAATAAAAAACATGGTCAATTTGAAACATTAGCCACAACATCTTGAGAAAGATTTAGCAAAATAATGCAGCACAGACAATTAAATCAAAGTGAACAAACAACACACATTAACAACATCAAAGCTATTTCAGGGGAACATTTCCCCCACACAAAAAAATACAATCAACAAAAGTAAAACAAACACCTGTTTTGCAAAGACATAACAAATAAAATACATGTGTTACAAACTCGATAAGGACACCAAAATGTACTTTTTGCCGAGCACGAGCACGCGCACACACACACACACACACACACACTTGCCTCTTCTCAGGGCAAGGGAGAGAATGCTATCTGCGAGCTTTATATAACATAGGTTTGTGAGCTAATGAGGCAATTGAAAACACAAGCACAGTCCATGAAACACCCAAAATGCAAGTTCACCCAATGTAGAGACTGAACTTCAAAGTGGCTACACCTGTTAAGGATGTCCTTCAATTACTAACCCATAAAAACACTCTCTGAGCATGCCCAGAAATATCCAGGTGCTGTTCACACACAAAAAGCACCAAAAAAAAATGAAGTCCCCGGGCATGCTCAGATCAACACAAATGCAGCTAGCAGAAAATAACCCCCCCCCCCCCCCTGTCCAAAATTAAGCACATCCAGCATGTTGCAAAATTAGAGATGGGACAACCCCCCCCCCCCTACCAACAAATACCATTGTAGTCTATGGGAACTGACTTGTTAATTTTGCTAGTCCCCACTTGGCTGGCTTATCTTCTAGTTATTGACCTTAAAATGGGGGACCAGGTCCCACCCTAAGGGACATATATCAATGTCACCAATTTGGACAACACCAAAAACAAAACAAGGAGAAGTGCCTTTAAATATGCCAAATTGCTTAAGGGCCATTTCACACCACATGCAGTCCATTGCGTTTTTTATGCATCAAAAATGCATGGAAAGTTGGTTATATGGTTCTAAATGGCAGTGTTTGTTCCAGTGCGTTCCAGTTCCACAAAAAAAAGTAGAACATGCTGCATTTTACCTGCACTGGAACGCAGCAAAACGCATCAAAAACGCACTGGAACGCACCGAACACACCTAAATGCACCAAAAACGCACTGGAACACACTTGTCCTTATCTATGGTTAATAAAAAAGAGGGGTGAAAAAAAAGCACTGGACTGCATCAAAAACGTACCAAAAATGCACTGGAACGCATCAAAAACGTGCATGCAAAAAAGCACCTGGAACACATCCGGATTGCGTTTCTATGGTGTGAACTGGCCCTAGTTCACACCATAGAAATGCAGTCTGGATGCGTTCCAGGTGCTTTTCTGCATGCGCGTTTTTGATGCATTCCAGTGCATTTTTGATGCGTTTTTGATGCAGTTTAGTGTTTTTTCCCCACTCTTTTCACTTAGGACAAGTGTGTTGCAGTGCATCTTTGGTGCATTTAGGTGCGTTCCGGTGCATTCCAGTGCTTTTTTGGTACGTTCAATAGCGTTTTTGATGTGTTTTACTGTGGTCCAGTACAGTTCTGTACATAAAAAATGCAGCATGACCAAGTTTTTTTTCCTTTCTGAAACGCACTGGAATGGACTGCAGTGGTGTGAACTATGCCATTGGCAATTAATGTGATCAACTTTCTTTGCGTTTTTCATGCATCAAAAAAACGCACTGCACTGCATCCGGTGTGAACTGGCCCTAAATATCATACCTGGGGGGGTGTCTATAGTATGCCTGTAAAGTAGCGCATGTTTTCCGTGCTTATAACAGTTCCAGAGCAAAATGACATTTCTAAAGTAAAATAATAGTCATTTAAAAGTACTCGCGGCTGTAATGAATTGCTGGTTCCCATCAATACAGATAAAAGTAATTGAAAGTCTTTGAAAAAAAAAAAATGCGTGGGGGTTCCCCCAAATTCCATTACCAGGCCCTTCGGGTCTGGTATGGATTTTAAGGGGACCCCCGCGCCAAACTTAAAAAAAAATGGCGTGGGGGTCCCCCTAAAAATCCACACTAGACCCTTATCCGAGCATGCAACCTGGCAGGCCGCAGGAAAAGAGGGGGGACAAGAGAGCGCCCCCCTCCCTCCTGAACCATACCAGGCCACATGCCCTCAACATGGGAAGGATGCTTTGGGGGTCTGTGACCCCAAAGCACCATGTCCCCATGTTGATGGGGACAAGGGCCTTATCCCCACAACCCTTGCCGGTGGTTGTGGGGGTCTGCGGGCGGGGGGCTTATCAGAATCTGGAAGACCCCTTTAACAAAGGGGACCCCCAGATCCCGCCCCCCCTGTGTGAAATGGTAATGGGGTACAAATGTACCCCTACCATTTCACAAAAAAAGTGTAAAAAAAATTAAAAATGACAATAGCCGGTTTTTGACAATTCCTTTATTAATGTCTTCTCCTTTCTTCCATCTTCTTCCATCTTCTTCCATCTTCTTCCATCTTCTTCTTTTCTCCATTTGGGTTTCTTCCTCCATCTTGTTCTTAGTCTTCCTCTTCATCTTCATCTTACTTCTTCCATCGGTGTTCTCGTCCGCATCTTGCTCCGGCTTCTTGTTCCCTTCTTCTTTCTCCGGCCGCTCCGCTTGAATTCGAGGTTCCCACTGTGTGACACTTCAGTTCTTCAGTTCTCCTCTGGGTCCACTGCCACCCGGTGACCCCACCCCCCTCTGACGCACATGGATTTCAAGGGCTAGGCCACTCCAGGACCTTGAAATGCTTCTTACGAAGCCACTCCTTCATTGCCCGGGCGGTGTGTTTGGGATCATTATCATGCTGAAAGACCCAGCCACGTTTCATCTTCAATGCCCTTGCTGATGGGAGGAGGTTTGCACTCAAAATCTGACAATACATGGCCCCATTCATTCTTTCATGTACACAGGTCAGTCGTCCTGTTCCCTTTGCATAGAAACAGCCCCAAAGCATGATGTTGCTACCCCCATGCTTCACAGTAGGTATGGTGTTCTTTGGTTGCAACTAGACATGTGCACACTGAAATATTTCGTTTCGGAATTTAGTTTTCGTCCGAAAAATAAATTTATTTAGTTACTCCCGAAATTCGTTTTTATTTATTTTGTTTTTCGATAGAAATTGCATTAGTCCGAAAATCTGAATTAATTAAGGTCGAATCTGTCATTGAAGGCTTATGGTGTCTGTCGAATGTTCAAAGAAGATTCGACGGAGCAGTGAAACTGTACGACGCTGCAATCATACATTTCCGGTCGAATGTCCTGCCCACAAGCTATAGAAGAATTCTAATGTTGTATGACTAGTAATAATTATATTTATTCATTACTATTACTAGTCAACCAACATTAGAATTCTTCTATAGCCTATGGGCGGATGCATTTGACCGGAAATGTACGATTGCAGCGTCGTACAGTTTTGCTGCACCGTCGAATCTTCTAACTTTCGATGCTTTGTCGAATCTTCGTCATTCTAGCTATTTTACTGCTCCTCCTCTTTGGTTACAATCAGCCAATAACATTCATCAACTTTATTTTTATTTTACTTCCCCCACCCAATTCCAGCAGTGATCTTTTCTCTCTATGTCGAATCTTTTCTCTCCTATGTCGAATCTTTTCTCTCCTATGTCGAATCTTTTCTCTCCTATGTCGAATCTTTTCTCTCCTATGTCGAATCTTTTCTCTCCATAATGTCGAATCTTTTCTCTCTATAATGTCGAATCTTTTCTCTCCTATGTAGAATAATCTTGGACTAATAGAGTTAAGGTTAGGCACATTCGACCACAGGTTCGATAGACACAGATTGTTATTGTCAGCGTCACGACGAATCTCCTATCTATATCGAACTGTTGTAGCAACGAAAACGAAAATAAAGCATTTGTTTATGTCGGATCTTTCGGTTTTCGGATTCTGTGCTTTCGTTTTCGTTTGTTAAAACGATAACGAAAATAGCTGAAATTCGGACAAAAATGCATTCGGACGAAAACGAATGCACATGTCTAGTTGCAACTCAGCATTCTCTCTCCTCCAAACACGACGAGTTGTGTTTCTACCAAACAGTTCTACTTTGGTTTCATCTGACCATACGAAATTCTCCCAATCCTCTTCTGGGTCATCCAAATGCTCTCTAGCAAACCTCAGACGGGCCCAGACATGTACTGGCTTAAGCAGGGGGACACGTCTGGCACTGCAGGATCTGAGCCCCATGGCGGCGTAGTGTGTTACTGATGGTAGCCTTTGTTACGTTGGTCTCAGCTCTCTGCAGGTCATTCACTAGGTCCCCCCCGTGTGGTTCTGGGATTTTTGCTCACCGTTCTTGTGATCATTTTGACCCCACGGGGTGAGATCTTGCGTGGAGCCCCAGATACTCAGCAATCCACCCATACTCAGCAATCCCACCCATACTCAGCAATCCCACCCATACTCAGCAATCCCACCCATACTCAGCCATGCCATCCATACTTCCATACTCAGCCATGCCATCCATACTCAGCCATGCCATCCATACTCAGCCATGCCATCCATACTCAGCCATGCCATCCATACTCAGCCATGCCATCCATACTCAGCCATGCCATCCATACTCAGCCATGCCATCCATACTCAGCCATGCCATCCATACTCAGCCATGCCATCCATACTCAGCCATCCCATCCATACTCAACCACCCCTACCCATGCTCAGCCATCCCCATCCACGGCTCATCCATCCCCATCCACGGCTCATCCATCCCCATCCACGGCTCATCCATCCCCATCCACGGCTCATCCATCCCCATCCACGGCTCATCCATCCCCATCCACGGCTCATCCATCCCCATCCACAGCTAATCCATTCCCATCCACAGCTCATCCATGCCACATCAGTTCTCATCTGTGCCACATCCATGCCACTACAGTGCCCATCAGTGCCACAACAGTGCCCATCAGTGCCACAACAGAGCCTTACAAAAGTGTAATAGGTAGTCAAATTAGATTTCAAATTTATGTCCCTAGAACACCTGATGGTGCTCCCTGCATGTTGGGTCTATGTATGTGGCCAACTGTGGAAAAGTCTCACACATGTGGTATCGTTATACTCAGGACAAGTAGCAGAATATATTTTGGGGTATAATTGTGGCTATGGACATGTATTGTATAAATGGATAACTTTGTGTAAAAAATAAAAATAAAAATGTGTTTTAATTTTCTATACACATTTTACAAAAACTTGTGGAAAAAAAAAAATTACATTTTCAAAAGACTCATTATGCCTCATAGAATATACGTTGGGGTGTTTGCTTTCCAAAATGGGGTTATTTTTTATTGGGCGTTTCCATTGGTTGCTCCAGGGCCTTCAAAATTGCAAGAAGTAGTCGAGAAATTATATGTGTAATTTATGTGCCTACAACGCCTGATGGTGCTCCCTGCATGTTGGGCCTCTGTATGTGGCCAGGCTGTGTAAAAGTCTCACACATGTGGTATTGCCATACTCAGGAGGAATAGTAGAATGTGTTTTGGGGTGTAATTTGTGGTATGCATATGCTGTATGTGAGAAATAACCTGTTAACATAACAATTTTGTGAAAGAAAAATCTTAATTTTGCAAAGAATTGTAGGAAAATATGACTTCAAAAAAATCACTATGCCTCTTACTAAATACTTTGGAATGTCTACTTTTTTTAAATCAATCTTTTTTCATTTATAGCACAAAAATGTAAAACCCAGAGGTGATCAAATAACACCAAAAGCTCTATTTCTGTGAAAAAAGGACAACAAATTCATATGGGTACAATGTAGCATGATTGAGCACTTGTCATTCAAAATGTGAGAGCACTGAAAGCTGAAAATTGGTCTGGTTAGGAAGGGGGTTTAAGTGCCCAGTGGGCAAGTGGTTAAAGGTTTCTCATACTGCCAGAGCATTAGCTGTATGTTGATTGTGATTAAAAAAAAAGGAACTTCACTTAACTAATAAGGTGTCATTATCTTGTAAGAGGAAAAGCTAGAAAGGATTCAACCTCCAAGGTGGTAGTGGAAGTCGTAGAGACTTGCGATGACAAGTTTTAATGTCTAAGTCAATCAGACACATGCACACTATCAAGTAAAGTAGTTATTACTACTAGGCATTTGTAATGCCCACTCACAGTAAAGGCCAGCTTTAGTTCATGGCTCTCTTTTGTGCAAATGTATCCTCTTTCTAATTTCAACTTGAAATTCACTCACAGTCCCTTATTTATATAAATAAGGAAGACACTGCTAAACCTTACACTATGTACTGTATGAACAAAGGGACTCCAAGAACATATTAAACTGGGGGTCCTTTCAAGGTACGCACAGGGGATTAGTGCACATGGGATGGCTGAGAATCAGGAACCAGACAACAAACTAGGTCCTTAACAGGATGTCACAAAATAGAAGGCAGTAAACACCAGACAGAATCCAAGAGCTCAATTAGGAACAAAGAAACCTTTTCTAAGACACTGTCTCAGGACACTGAGTACACTTTGTGATTGCTTTCAGATGACATTGTAGACACACTGGAGCAGACCATTCTACAATACAATACAAAAAAAGGAATAATGGATGGTCTTATCTAGCTTCAAAAAAAGAAACTTCTGCAAAGAAACGGAAATGTCTGAATCAGGTAAGTAGCAAGTGCGTCATCAGTTGTGTGCAGTAGGTAAGCTTCCAGTGGTGGCTCATTACAGTTGAGACACAGGGCAATTTCTGAAAATGGGAGTTCATGCCATACAATAGGCAGTCCCTGACCACAACATCAAGAACATCACAGTTGCACTGAGTCTTATAAAATTTAAGTAAATCTATGATTAAAATGTAAAATCGTATATTAATTTCCACATTGTATTTCAATTATTTCTAGCCTATTTCTAACTGATCTTGAGGTAAACTTGAGTGAACTTACTTTGTAAAGGCGCCCACATATTTACTTCCTTGATTTCTGCTACACATACTATATTCACTATGCTCTATGAGTAGGCACTGCTGTGAGCCTGCCTTCGGAACTGCAGAGGTGCTGAGAGGAGGAGTTTCAGGAGGAAAAATCAGTACAAGAATCACTACTTGCAGGCAGCAAGGTACCATGGGATTTGTAGTCCTTAGAAATTGAAAGTAAACATCAGAGGAGAAGCTGCAAAGCATGCAGGAAATCCAGGAAGTTGTGAAAAGAGATAGCCAGCAAACAGACAGCTCTCAACATGAAAGGAGATATTTCAAGTAAGCTTATACTGGATTTTAAAATACCCATTGCTTATATTGCTATCATGGTGCTGATCTTTTTTAAAATAAAAGTATATGCCAGTGGGTGTCCAAACTGCAGCCCAAAGGATGGATGCAGCATTTTCTAGCTTATCCGGCCCTTGGGGCACTATTTCTCCCAAAGATATAAGACACTATTCTTCCCACTGGCACCAACAGTGAGGCATAATAATTTCCACTGAAACAAATAATGGGGCATTATTCCTCCCACAGACACCAACAATGGGGCACTATTCCTTCCACTGATACAAATGCTGGGGCACTACTCCTACTGACCACCAACCCTGAGGTTATGTTTATTCTCACCGAGTCTGAAAGACTGTTTGTTTATAAAGTTTGGGGACCCCTGGTGTATGCTGTGACCCTAGAACTCCTCTAAGAACCCCTTGTTTGCTCACATAATTCAACAGACATTTGAAAAAGAATACCTATTCAGGCTTAAAAAATATCTTTCCACTACTGAATGAGACCTTTTTCCACTCCAGCAGACTTTATGGTATCAACAATATGTTCTTGGAATTGCAAGGACTCAAAGGTTTTTCCTCATGGCAAATAAGTCTGCAATGCTTCCTTGTAAATGATTCCACTCTGAAAATGCTTTCACTGTTCTATCTTTATCAGCATTAAAAATCAGTTACTGTATCATGCAGTATGGTTGCAAAACAGGGAGCATGCCCAGCCAGTGTGAATTGAGTTGTCATTGGTGTGATTTTACCTTCCCAAAAATTAATTTTTTTCTATGTTAGCTCTCAAAATAATTTAATTCAGTTATTTCTATACTGCACATATTACAAAACACAAAACAAAAAGGAGCTGTCCAAAATATTTAGTTTAGCAATGCCATAAGCTAAAAGCACCTTTTTCATATTAATTTCTTTGGGTTACCTTTTAAACGTGTGTCTCCAAAAAAATGCTCTGAAACAATGCTGCTATGCTGGTCACCTTCTTTCTGCACTTTTACTTGCTTGAACATCACTGAGACTGTTGTTTTACTGAACTTAAATTTATGACTGTGAGCTGACCAGACAGCCCTGTACCTGTGCTGACTTTACACACCATTCTGAACGACTCTGAAAATATTTTTTTTCACTAGTGGTAACCAATAATCATGGGTAACATACAAAGCTAATAAAAAACTGTATGTTTATAAATGTCCAATTATTATTTCTGTAATTAGGCAATGTTGTTTGTTTCTCAACAAATATTTGAATGTTGAATGTACCATACCTTACTATCTATTTCACTGCTTCCTAGTGCAGACTGGATGACATACAGCAAGGCATCAGTTAGTCCATCACACTCTCTCATTCTTCTGCGTGCCTCTTCTCCAGCAGAACTCACATTCCTGGGGGAAAAAAAAAAAATATGCCATCTGCAGCACCCACATCTTTTACAGTCCAATTATATTTAAAATCTAGGTAAAAGGTGGGTTAATTTTGTTTTGTTTTTCCAGGAAAGAAAAAAAAAGCATAGATCATGTCTGGACTTACAGCATCAAGGTGAAAGACTGCACACCAAACTTGAAACCAGACCCATGTCTTTCCTGCATGCAGGACTTTTGGTGTACTTTCACAAAATGCACCGAAACCGCCCAATCTAATGGAAGTCCATGGCAAAACGCAAGGTACCTGCACAAAAACAGTGGGTATGTACCCATGCTGCAGGCAAACCATAGTGGATCAGTGTAAAAGCGGACAGAAAAATTTTACTATAGCCGCAGAGTCATCAGTACAAGGGACTTTTCACACTGATAAATACTTTCCCCATGTGCTGATTTTCTATTAAAACTTAAAAAAATACATTTAACCATATCAGACATAAATATAAACACATAATAATAAAATTTTGTTTACTAAATAAACACAGAGGATTCTGGACAAAAGTGTAGATCGGACTGCAACGACTTAGAAATTCCAATGGCATCTAGTTTATTACCATTATTACAGAACCATAATTTCCCACGTAGCTGTGCAAAGTGAGATTTAAACAAGGGTAATCAACACAGATAACACAAATACATATCTTTTTAATAAGTACAAAAATTGTATATAACAAACAGATATAGCAAAAATAGCTCTTTTTGAGCTTACTGTCCTGAAAGATACTGGGAAGAAACATAAAAGAACTTTAGGGTAGGTAATGTAATATGTAAGATGAATACGGCGGACAGCGTGTATCTTGTTAAGAAAAAGCAGGCATGGATCAGTTAGAAAATATACTAGGTCAGATTATTCACTTACCTGAAAGAGTGAGACTAAAGTAAACCTGTCATATTTAAAGCATATAGCAGGCATCTTCTAGCCCCACACAATGCCCTAAGTGTGCATGGCTGACATTTAGGTCTGTTGCAGTAACCCACAGAAATACTTGAACTTTCAGGTATAACACGAACATGCATTGCTTGCCTGAGCATTCCACAGTGCACAATGGCTGAGTGACCAATTTGCAAGTCAAAGAACTGGCATATGGAGGAGGAAGGAAATGCCTGCCAATATACAAATATTAGCTTTCAGAAAACTTCTGCAGCAGATAGTGGCTTTTCATACTAAAGATACTTTGTGGCAACACAGGGTACCTTCATCTAAATGGGTGGGCACTTTGCGTTGGTGATATAAAATGGGAAGAAATAGGAATAAGATAAAAAGTAGCAAGGCGAGACTCTATAGCCTGTTTTTTCCTACTGCCTCTTTGGAGGTCCCTGGTTGGGACAAATGGGACAGATCCATCCCCTATAATTGGACACTCCCTGATATTACTCGGACAGTTTTACGTTTATCAAGGAGTAGGGCTACAGAGAGTTAAGCCCAACTTGTAGAAGACAAACAGTGTCTACAAGTTAATCAGACATCAATCAATCATTAATCAGGGCATTGTGGAGTCTGTTCCTGGCCTTCCTCTAGCCACCTGTAAAGTGGTCTAGAGGAATGATTCTTTTTTTTTTTAACAAGAGAAAAAGAGGAATGATTCTTTAGGCTCCATGTACACAGAAGCTCAAAAACGGTCGTTTTTTAAAGCAGCAGAAAAAGCTAGCTTTTTTCAGCGTTTTTTTAATAGCTTTTATTAGCGTTTTTCAGTGTAGCGTTTTTTCATTATTTAAAAAAAATTTTTTTTCTCAATGGACCAAAAAATGCTAAAAAACGCTCGCGGCCAGTGTTTTAAACGTTTATGAGCGTTTTACGTTTTTTTCTGCCGAAAAACGGCACTTTGAACGCGAATTTCTTGCGTTCAGAAAAAAGCCCATTAACTCCACTGCTCATTAAAGCTAAAAAACGTTATGTGTACATGAACACATAGGCTAACAGAGTGCAGTTAATGGGCTTTTAAAAAAAAACGCCAAAACGCCAATAAACTGCAGTTTATCAGCTTCGGTGTACATGGAGCCTAAGAGACTCACCAACAGGCAGATCTGGCATAGATGGTAAATCCAAGGGGGATTTGCTTTAAGGACTTTCATGCATGTCAGAAACCTGAACAGATACAGATACTGCCCCTTTTGCATCATCCAGGAAGAAACTGCATTGCAAGTTTCCTGGGAGTGCTCCTTTGTTCAAAAACTGCTGAGGGCCTTGGAACCAGAACTCAAAGACTTTGTACCACAGATAGCCATCGCCCACTTTGGGATGCTGAACAGACTATTTTGTGGTGCATTTGTGCAAGAGAAAATGATGGCGTCTGGCAGGTGCTATGTTGTTTTAAGGATGCTTCTTGGATGCACCAGAAAGCACTTCATCCACCAAAGGGAGAGGATGTCCACTGAGGACTGTCACAGGCTGGTCCACAGTCTGCTCAGAGACTATAACCTTATGAAATTTAAGGAGGACGTCTCAGAGGATTTACCCTTTCCCTACTGATGTGTCTTTGTCCTTCAATAAAGCTTCAGGCCTGTAAACTCTTCCCCCTCCCTTATTCCTCTTTCTTATCCCCCATTACAATCATTGCTTGTTGAAATGTTTAAAATGTTTGCTTTTTACAATGTAGGATGTGCAGAACAGGAGTCTAACTCTGGCACTGCACATCTGACTTTGCGCCACCAGGTATTTTGGTGGTACCTTAGGGGCCAGATTGCTAAGGGGTAAAGCGACATAATGTATGATGTGATGTTTTGGGGAACTTTGCTCCGCACAACATATTAGGCTGAGTGAATGGAACTGTATTGTAGTGTATTTATGTGCTGCGTCACAGTACAGGGTGGAATGTACCCCAATTAATGACTTGTTTTTTATATATTTTATACATAATACAGTATATTTTTTTCAACAAAACAAAGTAGTAAGGCACGCCTTGCAACTGTGTGATAGAATAATTTGACTTAAGGAACTGTGTTGGGTATAATATGAGTTAATGAATGTGTAATGGGATCACAGTTTAACTGCTGGCCTATCATTTTTAGTTATTTTTTACTAGAAAATTACTTAGAACCCCCAAACATTATATATTGTCTAAAAGTATATGCCCTGAAGAAAAAAATGGTAGCTGCTGCACCTTTTTTTATGTCACACAATATTTGCTCATCCATTTATCAAATTCAACTTTTCAGGAAAAAATACACTTAGATTAATTTTAGTACACACAAACACAATACAGTACCCAATGTTTTGATAAAATATAAAATATGATATTGCCTCATAGATACCAAATGGATACTAATAGTTAGCAAATGTCCTTTTTCCCACAAATAGAGATTTCTTTTGGTGGTATTTGATCACCTCTGCAGTTTTTATTTTTTGCATTATAAACAAAAAAAGCGACAATTTTGAAAAAAAAATAAATATATTTTTTACTTTTTGCTATAATACATATAAATCAGTTTAGGCAAATATGTATTCTTCTACATATTTTTGGTAAAAAAACTTGCAATAAGCGTATATTGATTGGTTTGTGCAAAAGTGATAGCGTAGACAAAATAGGGGATAGATTTGCGGACTTTTATTTTTAAATGCAGCGATCTGAGATTTTTAGCGGGACTGTGACATTGCGGCGGATACTTTTTGGGGACCAGTGACATTATTACATTGATCAGTTCTATAAAAATGCACTGATCAATGTATAAATGACACTGGCAGGAAGGTGTTAACACTGGGGTGCGATCAAGGGGTTAACTGTGTTCCCTGGGTGTGTTCTAACTGTAGGGGTGATGGGATGCCAGAGATCGCTGTTCCCAATCACTGGGAACAGCAGATCTCTGAGATGTCTCCTGTCAAAATGGGGATCGTCTTGTTTACATAGGCAGATCCCCGCAATCGCGGATCTCCGGAAAACATCGAGTCCACAGTTTGACATGCGTGGACCACCATACATGTACATGTACAGTCATTCACGCAGGAGGGCCAACCTGCCACAGTATAACTGCAGCGTCTGGTTGGCAAGTGGTTAAAGCAACAGGAAAATCAGTCTGTATATACAGTAAAGCATGCTTGTTATACTCACTGTGGAATTCCTCTGCATTGTGTAAAAAGGCTGTTTGATACTGTCTTCTCTAATCCCCCCTTCTTCCACTGACTTCTAATAATTTCCTGATAACACAGAGTCTACGGCGTCAGGCTCAACATGCTCAGTTTGGTGTGTATTGCTAAAGATGTTTTTTTTCTTGGGAGGATGCATGTGATCAGCACAGGGCCAATCAGCACTGTCCAGGCAGAGGGTCAGGGGTCTTGCAGTCTCATAGGTCAGTCATAAAACTCCTCCTACAAGCTTTAACCAATGCTTGGCTGGACACTGATAGAAGTCACAAGACTGCTCTAACTGCTGATGAGAAAAGGTATTTACAGTATCTCACAAAAATGAGTACACCCCTTACATTTTTTTAAATGTTTTATTATATCTTTTTATGTGACAACACTTTTATTGAGGATTTGGGACTTTTAGAGGTGCAGTATATGGAAATTCACTCAAAGTCAATATAAAAAAAAAAATCGAAAATTTTTTATTTAAGACAATGTTATAAAAGTAATGAATACAGTTTAATCACAGCCATAGGTGTACATCCACTACCTATTGATGACAATGAAATACTGTAATCACATACATATTAGCATTGCGTCCGAATGTTTCAACATGTTTCGCCGTGGAGGCTTCTTCAGGAAAAGACGCAAGGACACATTTATTAGGTATAGAGGAACATGAATCACTCAGCTTTGGGTGTGTATTGTCAGTGAAACACTATAAAGGAGCACAGCATACTTCCATTTGAACACTAGATGGCAGCAAATTCGACAGTGAAAGCTGTCAGCTGAACACACCACATGACTTCCTGGCTGCCTATAAAAGACAGCCTGGATCCATGTTTAAGTTGCTGGTTTATCTTTCAGCTTCCCTAGTTCCTTGCTTGTGTTTCCTGCCTTGATACTACCATTGTGACCCGGATTGACCCTGACCTGCTCCGATCTCTACCAGCACCTGACCCTCGGCTTGCCTTTTGGACCTCTGCTACCTTTCTCCAGTGTTTGACCCTCGGCCTGCTTACGGATTACTCTACCAGTCTCCAGTGCTTGACCTCCAGCCTGCCTACGGACTTTGCTATTATCTCCTGTGCTCAAACCCCTGGCCTGATTACGGACTTGCTGTGTATCTCCAGTGTACTAGTACTGCACAGCTTCCAGCTCCACGTCATCCGCACGCAGACCTACCAGCCTGCCGGTACCTCGTGCCTCTTCATGCCCTTCACCCTCTGTTCCACCACCAGGGGTGGAGTGCGCTTAGTCGCAAGGGAGAACCGCTCTCAGCATCTCGGCCTCGGTGAGTACCCTCGTGACAGTATAAACCAGCCAAAATGTCCAAAGCCGACAGAGCGTGTTCTCCTCTTGAGGCCTTGTGTCAGCAGGTCACAGCTATTACGCAGGCAGTCCAGAAGTTGCAGGAGGGTTATGTCCAGATGGATGGACGTCTTCAGCACCTATCCAGGTCGCCCGCTTCAGCCACAACAGCTTCAGCAGTTTCTCCTGGGACCTCCTCTTCTCAAGCTCAGTCCAACCCTGCTGTCATTATGGCCGTTCCTGAACCACGGGTTCCTATTCCTGAGCGATTTTCGGGCAACCGAAAGAAATTCAGAGCTTTCAAGAACGCCTGCTCCCTATACTTGGCCCTCCAACCCAGGACTTTTTCTTCTGAAGTTGTCAAGGTGGGGTTCATTATCTACTTATGATCTGAGGAACCACAAGCCTGGGCCCATGGTCTCATGGAGCAGAGAAGCCCCATATTGAACTCAATAGACACTTTCTTTGAATCCATGGCTCAACTGTATGATGACCCTCAGCGTACAGCCACGGCAGAGTCCGTCTTACATGCCCTGACCCAAGGAAAGAGACCAGTGGAGGACTATACGGTTGATTTCTGTAAATGGTCAGCTGATACAGGATGGAACGAGGCTGCCCTCAAATAACAGTACCGCCAGAGTCTTTCCGAAGCCCTTAAAGACGAACTGGCCCGGGTTGAGACCCCTACTACTTTGGAAGCTTTAATTCAATTGTCCATTAAATTGGACAGACGCATGCGGGAGCGGCGCTCCGAGCATTTCCAGTCCACCCGACCTACCTGGATGCCACCCAAGCCTTCTCCAGTCCATCCTCCGTTCCTGGCTCCTCCTGTTTCTGCTCCTGAGAGTGAACCCATGCAGCTAGGTTTGGTCCGAGCTCCACTCACCCCCGATGAGCGACAGCGGAGACGCCAAGCCAACCTGTGCCTGTATTGCGGCGAAGCAGGACATTACTTATGTAACTGCCCCGTGAGACCCAGTAAGTCACGCAACCATTATGCTATGAACTATCAAGTTGCTGGTCCTACTCAAACTCATGTTACCCTTCCTGTCTCTCTACAGGTAGCGGGAGAGGTAATTCGGCTACTGGCCATAGTCGATTAGGGCGCCTGCAGCTGCTTCCTTGATGCATCATTGGCTCAGAAACTACATGTTCCTCTCCTCAACTAGAGACAGAATCTCCTGGTTCGCTTAGTCGATGGGTCCTTACCCTGCTCAGGACCTGTTACACAAGAAACTGTTCCCATTCTCACTGTCACAGACTCAGGCCACCAGGAGCACTTATGTTTTGATATTATCTGCTCCCCCATGTTCCCTGTCATCTTGGGACTTCCATGGTTACAAGCCCATGATCCTCAAATTAGCTGGCTTAATAAAGAGATTTCCTTTTCCTCTGCCTACTGCTCCCAGCATTGTTTTGTTCCAGCTCCTGCCTCATGCCTAACTGTTCAACCAGTACCTGACCATCTCCAGCATGTCCCTCCCGTTTACCTCGAGTTCAAAGACATTTTTGATAAAAAGAAAGCAGATTGTTTGCCACCTCATCGGTCTTACGACTGTCCCATTGACCTCCTACCTGGCTCAGAAATCCCTTTCGGTCGCATATTTCCATTGTCCGAGACCGAGTTGGAAGCTCTTCGGGTATACATAGACGAGAATCTTGAAAAAGGCTTCATTCGTCCGTCCTCTTCACCGGCTGGAGCCGGTATCTTCTTCGTCGAAAAGAAAGACGGCTCCCTAAGACCTTGCATAGACTACAGGGAGCTCAATAAAATAACTATAAAGAACCGGTACCCGATCCCACTTATCCCAGAACTGTTTCAGCGGTTTCGCACCGCCCGCATCTTCTCCAAATTAGACTTACGGGGTGCCTACAATCTTATCCGGATTCGTGCTGGTGATGAGTGGAAGACCGCCTTCAGGTCCAGGTTCGGTCAGTTTGAATACTTGGTGATGCTGTTTGGGCTATGCAATGCCCCGGCAATCTTTCAACATCTGGTGAACGATGTCTTTCGTGAATATCTCGACAACTTTGTAATTGTCTACTTGGACGATATCCTTATTTTTTCTGTCACCATTGAACTTCACCAAACTCACGTAAAAAAGGTTCTCACAATTCTCAGAAACCACGGACTTTACCTTAAAGCTGAGAAATGTGAGTACGAGAAAACTGTTGTCCAGTTCCTGGGGTTCATTATTTCCACCGAAGGGGTTGCTATGGACCCACAGAAAGTTAAAGCTATCCAGGAGTGGCCGGCCCCTACTGATAAAAAAGGGGTGCCAAGGTTCATAGGCTTCGCCAACTTCTATCGGAGGTTCATTAAGGGATTTTCATCCATCATCTCTCCCATCACTCAGTTGACCCGTCAGCAAAATCGCTTTCAATGGTCCCAGGAAACCCAGTAAGCCTTCGACAAGTTAAAACTCAGATTCATCTCGGCACCAATTTTACAGCATCCTGACCCGGCTTTGCCCTTCGTGCTGGAAGTTGACGCCTCAGAGACTGCTACAGGAGCTATTTTGTCCCAAAGACAGGGTCCCAAGGCTCTCCTTCACCCAGTGGCTTTTGCATCCCGGAAGCTAAGTTCCCCCGAAAGAAATTACGACGTCGGTGACCGGGAATTGCTAGCCATTAAATTTGCCTTGGAGGAATGGAGATATCTTCTGGAGGGTGCGTTCCTATCATGATTTTCACAGACCATAAAAACCTGGAGTACCTCCGGACTGCCAAACGCCTCAGACCACGACAAGCCCGATGGGTGCTTTTTTTTCCCAGGTTTAATTTTCATATCACCTTCCGACCCAGTTCCAAGAATGGTAAAGCGGACGCACTCTCCCGGATGTTCCCCGAATTTCCTCAGACAACTGAACCCGACACCATCCTTTCTCCACAGAATTTTCTTCTCCTTGCTCAGCCCGATCTAAGAACTGCCATTGAACAGGCCTCTAGCCACTGTACCGACCCAGAGATATCTTCTCTAGAGAAACGGGGCAATCTGTTCTGGGCTCAAAATACGTTTTTTGTCCCCCTGGAAGTAAGATCCTTGATCTTAAAAACATTTCACGATCACAAGCTTGCAGGTCACTTCGGAGTACAAAAAACCTCCAAACTGGTCTCTCGCTCTTTTTGGTGGCCAGGTTGGAGACGAGACTGTGAGAGCTATGTTTCTTCATGTATTTCTTGCCAGCGGAACAAGGGGGCAAGGGCCAAATCCTGGGGCCTACTGAGACCTTTACCTATCCCGGAAAGACCATGGAAGGAGGTCTCTATGGACTTTATCGTGGACCTGCCCCCCTCTGAAGGCTTTACCACCATTTTTGTCATTGTTGACCGCCTCTCAAAGATGGCACATTTTCTACCTATGATTGGTACCCCCTCTGCCTTAGACACTGCCAACACATTCATTAAGAAAGTGGTGAGACTCCACGGGGTACCTGATAATATTGTCTCCGACAGAGGCGCACAATTCACCTCTAAATTTTGGAAGGAACTCTGTAAGTCATTAGAAATCAAGGTTTGTCTCTCTTCAGCTTACCACCCCCAGAGTAATAGCCAAACAGAGAGAACAAACCAAACTCTAGAACAATATCTTTGTTGTTTCTGTTCTTGCTCCCAGGACGATTGGTCTTCTTTATTACCCTATGCGGAATTTGCATACAATAATTCCATACACTCAGCCACCAACCAGACTCCTTTTTGGTCCAACTGTGGTTTTCATCCTTCCTTCCTCCCTAAAACCATCCCGGAAATCTCAGTACCTGCAGTACAAGATCGGATAACTTCTATTCAATCCAACTTCCTAAGGAAACCATGCAAAAAGCTCAGGATAGTTATAAAAAACATTTTGACCGAGGAAGAAAAGCTAACCCGGCTTTCAAAGTAGGAGATGAGGTTTGGCTATCCGCCATCAACCTTAGACTCCCTTGCCCGTCACGAAAATTAGGACCAAAGTTCATCGGCCCTTTCAAGATCAAAAGAATGGTAAATCCTGTGGCTTTTGAGTTGATGTATCCTGTAAGAATCAGGAAGGGTCAAGTGTTTCATGCCTCCCTGCTAAAACCAGTGGTCCCTAGTCCTTTTTTGGGAAGAGAAGAACCTCCTCCTCCTCCAGTCGAGATTGATGGAGAGAACAAATTTGAGGTGGAAGCTATAATAAACTGTAGGAAAAGGGGTAGGCAACTTCAATACCTAATTAAGTGGAAGGGGTACCCGCCTGAAAATAATTCTTGGGAACCCTCAAGGAACATACACGCCCCTCGCTTGATCCGAACTTTTCAGTTGGAACACCCAGAATTAATGTCCAGTTTGGGCGTCCAGAGGCCGCTCCTTGGGGGGGGGCACTGTCAGTGAAACACTATAAAGAAGCACAGCATACTTCCATTTGAACACTAGATGGCAGCAAATTCGACAGTGGAAGCTGTCAGCTGCACACACCACATGACTTCCTGGCTGCCTATAAAAGACCGCCTGGGTCCATGTTTAAGTTGCTGGTTTATCTTTCAGCTTCCCTAGTTCCTTGCTTGTGTTTCCTGCCTTGATACTACCGTTGTGACCCGGATTGACCCTGACCTGCTCCGATCTCTTCCAGCACCTGACCCTCGGCTTGCCTTTTGGACCTCTGCTACCTTTCTCCAGTGTTTGACCCTCGGCCTGCTTACGGATTACTCTACCAGTCTTCAGTGCTTGACCTCCAGCCTGCCTACGGACTTTGCTATTATCTCCTGTGCTCAAACCCCTGGCCTGATTACGGACTTGCTGTGTATCTCCAGTGTCTACTAGTACTGCACAGCTTCCAGCTCCACGTCATCCGCACGCAGACCTACCAGCCTGCCGGTACCTCGTGCCTCTTCGTGCCCTTCACCCTCTGTTCCACCACCAGGGGTGGAGTGCGCTTAGTCGCAAGGGAGAACCGCTCTCAGCATCTCGGCCTCGGTGAGTACCCTCGTGACATGTATATAGAAAAGAAAACAGAAAATTATTAATATATCATACTAATATTTTATCAAATTAATATATTAAAACTTGTGCAAACATGACTGCAAATCACACACAGAGTGAGTAAATTATAGTGCAAAAAACTCCATACCTCTGTATAGAGTGTGGGGGTTGATGCGCAGGAAAAATCCTCCCAAAGTACGCTGCAGCCCCAAGCCCAGATCCAATCCAAGCAATGCCAGATCTCCCGTAGGGAGGGGTGTATTACTTATCACAGAAACTGATTTTTCAAAAAAGAATGCCTGTAATATACATTCAATTTATATCAATAAAACAAGGAAGGGGTAGAGCACAAAAGGTCCATAGCAGGCTCTAATAACTGAACTGCACTCACCTCAATCCTATTTGTAAATTAGATAAATACTGGGAGCTCATACGGACAACAGGGGGAAAAGATGTATATTTGATATGCCGAGAAGGTGCACACATCTAAAAGAATCGAAACATGTGTGTATATCAGCATAATTTTCTAATTTTTTCAGTCAAAAAGATCTACTATTTGTATTGGAAAATCTCTCACCCATGTTGGTCTTGACAATGCTACAAAAAGATACCCATCCACGGGTTGCTGGATACTCTGCTCTGAAGTGGAGAGAGAGTATTAAGGGGAGATAGGGACAAACAAATCCCCAGAAAAGTGACGGCAAACTCAGCTCCTATCTACAGACAAATACAAAGGACAGAAGGGCCAACATTTAGGTTCTATACAGGAGCATCCAAATCCACCCCATCGGTAAAATAAATACCTGAAATTTTCGTCTCAGTTGGGCGTGAGCTCCCAGAGATCCTAAACATGGCTTCCTCCATGTGGGATTTAAATACCCCTCCCCGTTGCGTCAAAACACGGTGTGTGATGTCCTGCCACAATGACACAGCACGGACGCAAAAAGGGGAGGGTCCAAGAGGCATGGACTGACACCCGGAAAACCGGAAGTTATGATACTTCAGGTCCGCGGCCAAAACTGCACAGGAACATCCTATGCAGACACCTACGGGTTGGAGACAAACCAAGTCACCCGCCTATATGTCTGTTGGTTTGGTGGCTGCTTATCTTGTCCCAGGGAGGCCATGACACAAGGGAACCTCAGGGCGGGCATGCACCGGACCCATCCCACCCCGTATAAGACAGACATTGGGGAACTAGATAAAGAAATTCTAAAATGGCAGGAAGACCACAGTATCAGTCCCACATACATGCATTCTGGATAAAGATAAGACACTAAAAAAGAGCATCTTACTAAGTATGCCACTGGCTTGATTAAGATCAAAGAAAGTAAATACACAAGGGACAAGAAAGCTTATGATTATGAGCAGGTTTATAAGTGGACCCAACAGGGGACACATCCCCGTCGTAGGGGTCCCCACAATCAGGCTCCTTTAGCTACTAATTTAGATCTAGCCGAATCAGACACTTTGTCTATGTCTTCGGCATCACATGTCCCAATCACCACACACTTTAACAACCCGAGCGGTGCACCAAGAAAAAGAAAGAATGACGAGGCAGGTTCACATGGACATCCAAGGTCAGCACATGCATCAAATAAAGATAAAAAAACACGTTCGCAACGGTTTACAGAACCGAACAACACCCAGTACCCCACTGATTGGTAATGTATTCAACCATTCACTGATGACATTACATTAACTACACCTACAATGAGCATCAATCCAGTATCGGTGCCTGCGGGACCTATGTCCCAACAAACAACTGAACCACGTTTATTTACACCAGGTCCCTCTATGGACCTGCGCACGGCACCCATTTTTAACTCCAATACCATCGATCCCAAACGGGTGCTGTTGGTAGCTGTTCTGTCTCAAGGACATTCAGCTAAACCATTCTTATCCCATAAACATGATACCATATTTCTTGGATCGCAGTTTATTGGAACAAGCTAGGTGAAACTACAAATAACAAGAATAAACCTTGATAAGTACAATATCCCATAAATGTAGCATACATTGCAGAGACAAAGATACACAGTACAATATGAGACAGTAAAAACTTACTTTTTAAGTTCTCTAAGGGTTGATGGTAAGAGATTGAAATACTACATATCCTGCCTCCTGCAGTATCTTGAAAGGCATGGTGAATGTGTCTCTTCCTGTGACATTTTACCCAGAATACTCTGCTTTCTAATCGCTTCCTGGGTTATACATTTAATGCATTTAATAATAACAAAGTTGAGACAAAACCAAAAAGGGACGCTAGATGGTGCCTACGCTCTGCAAATGATTTCTATAGAAATTACAACATTAAATGTAATTTTAATCAACACAAATGCAGATAATCAGAATATAGACATCTGATGGACAGAACAGTAGCACCTACCCCAGTACGTACATCAAGTCAGCCTTTAAAATAGTGTGTCCCGATTCCACATGCGTTAAGAATCGGGAAACATGATATCATTAACCTATCGTCCTATCCGTTATCAGAAGATGAGTCCAGAGTTTTACAACTTGGCCTCACATTCTGCCCGGATAAGGATGCGGACAAATTGTCCATGATCTGGGGCAACAAAACCCAGTGTATGGATAACGTAACTTTTGAAGATCTGGAGAGCTTTACAAGATTTGATGGACTTGTGGGGCGAGAGCAACCCAGAGGAGGAGGGTTGGGTCTTCAATCCATCTGGACTGAGTGTTGGTGAATCACAGGTACCACCGACTCATCCTCCCCCTCCTCCATCTCCAGTTGGGGTTGCTTTCGATACACCCAAGTCATATAAACCTAGATCAAAATCATTTCCGGTTTTACAGGGTAATTCATATGGGCATTCATTATCCAAATTACCAAGGAAATATAATCTACCAACTGGCAAACTGCACCTCAATCCAATTTGCCTAAACATTTAAAACGGGCATTGAAAACTCTTAGTTCCAATAAAACTATTGTAGTCAAACCATCAGACAAAATGTGCTATGACATCATTCAAAATACCAACTGGTACCGACCAGTCCCGATGTCCCACATCCAGTACTACATGAGGAAATACAAAGACATTCTGGTCAAGGCACAGCATAGGGGCATTATCGATTCAAACACATTTACATTTTTGGATACTGTTAACTATACTACCCCTACATTTTATGCACTACCTAAAGTGCATAAAAGTCTACTTCATCCCCCAGGTCGACCGATAATTTCAGGTTACGGGTCACTGACTGAAAGAGCAAGCCAATTGATTGACGAGTACTTATACCCACATGTGAGGGGTTTGTTTTCATATGTAAAGGACACCATCGAATTATTAAAAATCACAGATGGATTACAGATACCCCAGGGGTCCTGGTTGGTTGCAATTGACATTGAGGCTCTTTATAATTCCATACCTCATGTGAGAGGTGTTGAGGTTGTATGAGAGTTCTTGGATGAATGAGATCTTGACTCATGGAAGTATAATTATTTTGTTACAGAAATGTTGAGTTTCATTTTAACACATAACATTTTTGTTTTCAAGGGTTCCCACTACCTCCAGATACAGGGAATTTCTATGGGGGCAAAATGTGCTCCCTCATATGCCAACCTGTATCTGGGGGGGTGGGAACGAGATTTATTTGCAGACGAATCGAGATTAGCTGATATTGGCCAGATATTATCGTGGCATCGCTATATCGATGACGTCTTCATGGTGTGGGCAGGATCAAAAGAAGACCTGGTTAAGTTTTTGGACAGTTTACAGGTAAATACATACAATCTAAAATTTACGTATACATTAGGTTAAACAAGGATCACCTTTCTGGACGTGGAAATGTTTACCAATGAAATGGGTGAGCTCTGCTCTACTTTATACAGAAAACCCTCAGCCAGAATAGCTTGCTACACGCTAGTAGCTTGCATCCGGAACAATTGATTAAAAGCATTCCTTACAGCCAGTTTCTGAGGATAAAGCGTAATTGAACCCAATATGAGGATTTTCAAAGGGAGGCAGACTTGTTGCGAACGCCTCTTGATCAGGGGCTATAGCAAAACATGTCTGAAAAATGCCTTCAATAGGGTAAAATATCAGAACAGACACTCACTCATTTACAAACCCAGGCAAGAAATGTCAACAACGTCCACATGCGTTATTACCAAATTTAACTGACAACATGCCAAAGTACGCACCATTTACAATAAGTTTTGGTACTTACTAGAAGCGGATCAGAGGGTCTCCAAGTTCATCAAATCATATCCAGAGACAAGAGATCTAGATTGTTGAGAGACACCTTGGTGTCTAGTCACCAATAAAGCAAAGACATAGCGAAAACTAAAATATCAGCGTGACCGGATGTTGATGGAGGGGGTGAGAGTCTGTGAGGAGTGAGGAGAGAGGATGTTTGTGTGACCTCTAACTGCTCTATTTCCCCGTGGATAATGGTGCTGTGAAGGAAGCAGGTGACAGATGAAAGGCTATCATACCACAATACCATCGCCACACTTGCACATATTACCGCGTCTGGCACTGTGAATCCGGCACTGTGCAACAGCGGTAGTATTGCCCTCTGCAATCCCGTGGGACGCCGCGTGATCTCACGAGATTTCGAGCAGAGCAGCGAGAGGTATGAGTTGAGGAGGAGGGGGGAGCGGAGAGGAACCCAGCACGCCGGGAATAGAAACCATCTCCACGGAGGAGTGGAGGGAACCCCCGAGGACATCGAGACTACCTCTGACTGCCTGGACCATCAAGCGGTGGGCTTACCGGTATGTGCAGCGTGACCAAACTAATAAACTGTGTAGTTATTGTAAGGTATAAGAAGATCATGAACCAATATTCATGGTTAGAGTTCTCCTCAAATAAAAATATATTTTACAGAAAATGTTTCTCTGACATGAGTGTGAACAAGATGTGACTTTTTGTGGTTAAGCTAATCTTTCTTCTGTGTAACAGGCATGTATATTTAGGTTGAAATGTGACTTTGTGGTTAGGCCTTTTCCAGGAAAAAGTATCTCACTTCTGCTTTTTAACTGACAGATTGACCGCACTGACATCTGGCGTTTCTTATCTTCCTGTTTCAAATGTCAGAACATGTCTAGTTTGACCACAATTGACGTATGTTAACTGACCGCTTTTGCAGAAGTCAAAAAACCTGTTAGAATTTATTTTTGTCTAACTCATGAGGTTTTTGCTTATTGCTGATAGGTCCATAGGAGGGAGGCAACTTTTCTCGCTGTGTATAAAAAAGGACATGTAACCATTAAATGACATATTCTAGTATACCTATTCACTGTTTATTGGTGTCTTGAATATCCGACCGGTCAGAGAGACTTCCACAGATCCTGAGTCCAGCTCGAGCCAAGAAGGTCCAACAGAACCAAACAGAACCAGAACCTTTCAGTAGTACCAGAAGTGGGGTGATCCAATTGAACAGGTAAGACCCCCTTTAATTATTATTGGGAACAACAGTCTTGCCTTGTCAATTGGTTCACCATAAAGTAGACTCTCGAGAAAACAACAAGTTTTCTGGGACTCTGTTAAGATTGAAAGGTAGATTTAGAATAGATACAGAGGGTCTCGCTAGGTTGGCCAGACCAGGTTATTAGATTGAGAAAGAATCTTAAATTCTTCTCTACATAGGATGGATCTGTGGAAACTCTATATCTAAAAGGTGTACACAAAAAGGGTTACCTTTTTAAATGTCAACTGTATATTGTTGTCCTGAATGTAAAACTGGTTTATTGTTTGCTTATAAAGGGAAGACCACGTCATTAGTGGCAATTGTTCCAGGGGGGTATCATGTCAAAATTGGCAAGGGTCCTATGTTCCAGGGATCAAAACAACATATGTTAAGGTTTAATATACACAACATACTACCCCCCAGTCCGGTGTTCGAGGGACTAAGTGTAGCAGAAATACAGTGTCTGGTTGTATTTAAAAAAGGAGAACACTGGGTTTCTTGTCATAAATCTATAAATTGTCATAAGTTTAAGGACATTTTCCACCCCTGGAACGAAATAGAGAAAGCAAGACAGAATTTTTTTAATTTTAAAGTATAAGTATTGTTGTTTGCTATAATGGGTAATCAAGCAGGAAAGGAAGCTGAAGGTAAGCAGCACCAACCCTCTCCGATTGATTACATTAAAGTCAATTATGGGAAAAATTATACTGATCCTTTTTGGTCACTAGTTTTAAAAAGAGCACATCAGTCAGAAGTGCCATGTTTGGAGGAATACGGACCATGTTCTGAGGAAGAGTGGGAGGAAGTAACCAGAATATGTGGCCAACATAAACAGTATAATTATCCCATAAAAGACCTTGACAAAGATTACATGACTAAATGTTGTAAGATTTGGGCAAAGGGTATGAAGGAATATAGAAAGAAATATACAAGTGTAAAAATGAAAAAGAAAGAGCAATTAGAAGACGCAATAGGAAGTCCATCAGCAACCCCTAATTTTTATCAAAAAAAACCCCCTCCATATGCTATGGTAAAAGATGAATCCCTTGTCCCAAAGAAAATATACCCCTCGTTAGATCCAAATGTTATAGCAGGAGTATTAACCATAGCTAAACAAAAGGGAACTAATTGGTTACGAGAGGGGGAAGATAGAAGACAGATACAGGAACGTTTAAGTCAATTAGTAAAGGAGGAAGAACAGTGTATTAAAAAAGAGGAAGATGAAGAAAAAGTGATAGAAGGAGAGCTGAGAGAGTTACAGGAACGTAGAGATAGATTAGGAGAAATAAAGGGGATAATACGTGGACTTAGAAACTCGGACTACCCAGAAACCAATCTAGTGAAGAAGGCTGATTATATATCTGGAGATGGGTTAAGTAAGGATTTTCAGAGTAGCTTAAGTATGACCCCTCAACGCCAGGCACCCACACCATCAGATGATGAAGAGGATCAGACAGCTCCAATTAGTCGGGTTTTTCCTTTCATTACAATGGGAGATACACAGGTGCAAATACCATTACCATTGGGTACGGTCAAGGAAATTAGAGACACATGTCCCAAACCAAGAAAGGACCCCAGACAGGCGGTGACCTTTCTGCAAAGATACTGTTCAGGAACAAGAATGTCTCCTGAAGATCTTAATACCATACTTCAAAATGTAGACCCCGATTCCCAAGCTGACATAAATATAGGTCAATGGGCCAAGGATGCAAAGTTATATGAGGCTGGGGAGGATTGGAATATTTTTTGGAACTCATTGTTACAGGCTTGGCTCAAGGCATATAAAAACACCACTATGTTGCATGATTTGATATCTTGCAAACAACAGTCAGGAGAGGATTTCTACACCTTTGTCACTAGATTACATAAATTATATAAAAGTTGTGGAATAGACAATGATCAACTATTCGTGAGTACAGCCATAAATAATGGAGATCCAAGGGCTACCCAAATAATCAAACTAATAAACACAAAATGGGCGGTAATGACCTCAGATAGATTCATAGCTGACATAAAGGAGAGGGCATCCTCAGGGGTATTTAACACTAAAGGAGGATTGTTCACCTCTATTACAGAAGAAAATCCAAACATAGCTATGGTCAGTGGACCAAGTTCAGGAGCCATACCTAGAAGGAATTATCCTTCCCATAATCAGGATCAGGGTTGTTTTAATTGTGGGGATCCAAACCACTGGAAATCAGAATGTCCCCAAAGAAAGGGAGCCAGGGATAACTTCCCTAGGGGAGGTAGGGGAGGCTACAGAGTGAGATCTCAACCAAGATCTCAGTATCTGCCCAGACCAAGATATGACACACAACAACAGCAGCCACAACAGAGATCCCAGTCAGTTCCAGTACACCCCCAATATAGGCAACAGCAGCAGCCATACCAAACAAGATCACCCAGAAACACCACAGAAGAGATACAGGTACATTGGCCAGGATATCAGGATGAAAACCCCCAATAGGGATGCCCGGGGCAGTACCCATCCTTGGTGATGCATTTTTTCTCCTCACACTGGAAAACCCTGCCTCAAGTGGTTTTAAAAGTAGAAGGCAGGGTGGTCAAATTTCTGTTAGACACAGGGGCGTCGACCTCGTGTCTTAAGGACCCCCACTTTGAAAGTAAAGAATGCACCGAGGGATGCTCTATGGGAATAAATGGGACAAGCGTCAACCACAAAATCACACCGCCACTGCTAGTAACGGACATGCAAGATAATTACCTTACTGAAATGTCCTTTGCAGTTCTACCAGACTGTCCCCTGTCCCTTATGGGAAGGGATTTAATGTCTGCATTACAAATTATTGTAAAATTTGACCAACAAGGGGGCATCATAGCCAAATCGGCTAAATGTGACCTCACTATGCCAAAAAGGAAAGACCTTTTGGGTTACTTTATGTCACTGCCAGCCACATTAGAAAACCATGACATCTGGGCAAGAACTAAAACGGAAGTAGGACACATACCCTGTACACCTTATGTGCCCACTATGCGGCCTAATACACTCCCCTATTATCAGAAACAATACCCATTGTCTACTGAAGAGGTTTCGGGAATACAGCCCCAAATAGAGGAATATAAAAAGTTGTGAATCCTCAGGGAAATTGTCAGTCCCTGGAATACTCCCATTAATCCAGTTAGGAAAGCGGATGGTACCTGGAGGTTGGTTCAGGATCTGAGAGGGGTAAACAAGCGTGTGATTCCTCTTCCCCCATTGGTATCTGATATTACCTCAATTTTTACCAATATACCTGCAAACTCCAAGTGCTACACCGTATTGGATCTTTCAAATGCATTTTTTAGTATTGATGTTGATCCACAATTCCAACACCTATTTGCATTTGTCTGGGGAGGGGGTCAGCTGACCTGGACACGCCTCCCTCAAGGGTTTATTGATAGCCCCGCGGCTTTTAGCATAGTTTTGAAAAAAACTATGGACGATTGGACGCCCTCTGAAGGCTCCACAATCCTGTTGTACGTAGATGACCTACTTGTTTGTAGTGAGAGCAGGGCACAGTGTGAGAAGGACACAGTAAGCCTGATGAATCACCTCGCCCTAAAAGGTCACTTGGCGTCTAGGAAAAAGATCCAGTGGTGTAGGGACAGAGTTGAATATCTTGGCTGTATTATCACAGATGGGACCAGATTGATATCCCCGGCACGAGTCCAAGCTCTCCGCTGTCTCGGCCCACCAAAGGACAAAGCTGCATTGCTTTCCTTTTTAGGCTCAATCGTCTACTGTCGACAGTGGATACCTGACTGTTCTTTTTGGGATTCCATTTTACGTCCAGCTACAGCTGCGGGTGCCCCTAAAACAATTGAATATACAGAGGATATGAAAGAGGCCTTCCTCGCTCTTCTGACTTCCCTCTCGCGGGCTCCTGCTTTAGGTCTCCCTTCCTATGACAAACCGTTCTCACTTTACTGTGTGGTGCGAGGGCCTTCGTTTGCAGCAGTATTGGCCCAACCCCATGGGACAAACTTAAGACCAGTGGCATACCTATCAAAGAAACTGCCACTCCAGGTACAGGGAATGCCAGGATGCCTGCAAACTCTTGCAGCAAATGCAATGGCAGTTAAGGAAGCTTCTAAAATCACTCTGGGCACACCCACTATTCTCTATACCACACATTCAGTAGCACAATTGTTACAAAATATGCATACCCAGCATATGACAGCCCAAAGGTCCAGTGGGAATGAAATTATACTTCTGAATACAACACATTTGGAAATAAAATCTTGTTCAGAAACTACTCCTGCAGTACGATTGCTACATGCACTATTGCAGCTTCCATATACTGAACCAGAAGTAAACCATAATTGTAATGACAATTTACTTCAACAAACATTGCCAAGGGTGGATTTAACTGATAAACCAAACCCAGATTTCCTGGATGTATTTGTGGATGGCAGTTGTTCCAGGCCTAGTGATAACACATATAAGACAGGCTATGCAGTGGTGATGCTACCTGATGTTGTGGTTGAGGCTTCTCCTTTAGGGGCCAATTCAGCACAACAAGCTGAGCTCCATGCACTCACCAGAGCATGTCAACTATTTAAAGATAAAGATGTAAATATATATACTGATAGCAGATATGCTTTTGGTGTAATTTTCGATTATGGACTCATTTGGAAAAAACGAGGGTTTAAAACTGCAGACAACAAACAAATTGCCAATAAGGAATTTGTTCTTGCCTTACTCACAGCCCTACAGATGCCCAGAAAAATCAATGTTATAAAAGTAAAAGGACATTCATTTGACAAGTCCAAAGAAGCTCAGGGCAATGCCTTGGCAGACAGAGTTGCTAAAATAGCAGCCGATTCGGCACACGAGGCCCAGCCCAATCTAACACTGTTTGCCACAGATTTCAGTTCACCAGAATTCCCAAATACTGTGAGAATGTTACAGGACAAAGCATCAAGAGAGGACATAGCTTTCTGGGAAGGTCAGAACTTGACCAGCGTGCCAAGTGGCATCTGGTCAAGCAAGGGAGTAATAGGTATACCAGAGTCAGCTGCCCCTCTTTTGATTTCTTACTTACATGGTCCAGGTCACCTAGGAAGGAAAACAGTTTTGACAATGTACAGACAGTCTTTCAGCACGGTCAATGATACACACCTCATTGCCCAGTTGATAGACTCATGTCTTACTTGTGCACAAAACAATGTACAGTGCAAGAAGCAGGGTATACATGGAAACTTGCCCCCCCCTTATAGGCCCCCTCCAAGATCTACAAATAGACTTTACACATATGCCAAAACAGAATGGAAATATAAAATATCTTTTAGTTATAGTGGACAAGTTTAGTTCTTGGGTCGAGGCTATCCCAACTACAGGAGAGACAGCCAAAATAGCATCAAGAGCACTAATAAATCACTGGATTTCGAGGTATGGGTTACCAGTAGTGTTGAGCGAACCCGAACTGTAAAGTTCGGGTCCGTACTGAACTTTAGCTTTTTCCCGAACCCGGACTTTGCCCAAAAGTCTGGGTTCGGCAATCTAATAACGCATTTAGAAATGCTTCAGGGGCCAGCCAATCACCTTTTGATTAGCTGGTGTGCCCTTAGAAGCCATCATAGCCATGCCTACTAATGGCATGGCTGTGATTGGTCAGTGCAACATGTGACCCAGCTTCTATATAAGCTAGAGGCACACAGCACACATGACACTCTGCTTCAGAATAGATAGGGAGAGGATCTAGTCTGCTGCTGCTGCTTTTAGGGAGAGATAGAAAGATAGATGAGGTAGTCCTGATTCTACAATCTGAGGGAAAAGATAGAGAGATAGTGTAGTGTAGGGCCAGGTTCCTGTGTTGGTGCTTTCAGGGAGAGAGAATATTATATAGGAGTCCAGATTCAGAGATTAAAATCAGCGATCTGCATAGGTCTACCTATTTGTGTTGCAGTGCAGTCTTTTTACACTGCCATGAGCCCAGTGTCAGAGAAAATCTAACTTTTAGGGGAAAAAAAAAGGCACTTTATTGTTCTCTTTTCCAAAAGACCCATAGGGCAAAAAAAAAAAAAAAAAAAGCATTTTATTTTGCTCGTGCAAAAAAAGACCCGTTTAGGGCAAAAAATAAAAAATAAAAAAAAATTTGCACTTTAATGTACGCTTGCAAAAAACGCCGTTTAGGGGCACAATAGGATTTTTTACTCACCGTAAAATCCTTTTCTCTGAGTCCATGGACCGACACAGCTTCTCTATTGACAAAGTGGGTATTATCCGTTAATTAGGAGTGACTAGGCAGAAAAACTTGTAAAAAGTGTTGCATCACACCTTCTACAGTACCGCCCAGGGGGCGGACCCTCTGGGTATACCCTCTCAGTCTGCATCGTCGCAGATCAGTTCGTCAAAAAGCAGTACAAACTTAAAAGGAGGGGTGGGTGCTGTGTCGGTCCATGGACTCAGAGAAAAGGATTTTACGGTGAGTAAAAAATCCTATTTACTCTTTCGTCCATGGACCGACACAGCTTCTCTATTGACAAAGTGGGACGTCCCAAAGCAGTGTCAGAGAAAAAACGAGGGGTGGTAACAGCATAAAAATAAACTTCACCCCAAACACAAAACAGCACTCCAATGGAGGAGTTGCAACTCTAAACAGCCGCTTGCAAAACCTTGCGGCCAAAAGAGGCATCCGAAGATGCACCTACATCAATTTTGTAGAATTTTGTGAAAGTGTGAGCGGACGACCAAGTCGCCGCTTTACATAATTGGGAAACAGACGCTTGATGTCGGAAAGCCCAAGAGGCACCTATCGCCCTGGTCGAATGCGCCGTGACAGGAAAGGGGGGCGCCTGACCCTTTAAGGCGTAAGCCTGGATTACTATCTGTCGGATCCACCTAGAGATGGTGGCCGATGAGACTGCTTGGCCCTTCTTGGGACCAGCCACCGAAACAAACAGTGAGTCTGACTTCCGGAACAGGGAAGTAGCAGATAGGTATACTCTCAAAGCTCGGACAACGTCCAAGGAATGCAACGCCGACTCCTTAGGATTCGACGGCTGAGGACACAAGGATGGAAGTACAATGTCTTCGTTGAGATGAAAAGCCGAAACGACTTTCGGAAGAAAGGAAGGCTGCGGCCGCAGCACCACCTTATCCTTGTGGAAAATCAAATAGGGAGCCTTGCAGGACAAGGCTGCCAGCTCAGAGACTCGTCTAACTGACGTAACAGCCACCAAAAAGACCACTTTCTGAGAAAGTGTCAACAGGGGAATATTTCTAATATTCTCAAACGGTGCCTTCTGAAGCACCAAGAGGACCAGGTTCAAGTCCCACGGAGGTAACGGGGGACGGACCGGAGGGGCCACCTGTCGGACCCCCTGCACAATTGTACTCACGAGAGAGTGAGTCGTCAGGGGTCGCTGAAAAAAGACAGCCAGGGCAGATATCTGTCCCTTAAATCGTACTTAGGGCAAGCCCTTGGTCCACCCCATGCTGTAAAAACAGCAGGATTCTGGAAACCAAATAGGTACGCGGATGCCATTTCATTTCCTCACACCTGGAGATGTAGGCCCTCCAAGTGCGGTGATAGACCTTCCTAGAGGACGGTTTTCGAGCACTTCTCATAGTAGAGATTACTGAGTCTGACAGGCCCCGGTCTCTCAGTACCCGGTTCTCAACAGCCATGCCGTTAAAGCCAATGACTGTAACGCAGGATGGAATATGGGACCTTGCGATAGCAGGTCCTTCCGTAGTGGTAGGCGCCAGGGGACGTCTGCTACCAGACGTACTAGATCGTCGTACCAAGGACGCTGAGGCCAATCTGGAGCGATTAGGATCATTGGAATTCCCTCTGCCTCCACTCTGCGGAGCAGAAGAGGAAGAAGCCTTAAGGGAGGGAAGGCATAGATTAGCCGATACTGACCCCACGATGCTACCAACGCGTCCGTTGCGTCTGCCCATGGGTCTCTTGACCGGGCCACAAATCTCAATACCTTCCGATTGAGTCGGGAAGCCAGAAGATCTACGTCTGGTGTGCCCCATCTTTGGCAGAGGAGTTGGAACACCTCCGGGTGTAAGGACAATTCTCCCTGGTCCAGCATCTGGCGGCTCAGGTAGTCCGCCTGCCAGTTTTCCACACCCGGAATGTACACGGCCGACAGTGCCGGTACGCTCCTCTCTGCCCACTTCAGGATGCGAGCGATCTCAAATGCTGCAGCTGAGCTTCTTGTTCCTCCTAGATGATTGACATATGCCACTGCTGTGGCGTTGTCTGACTGGATCCTGACTGGACGCCCTTGCAGTCTCTGAGACCATTTGAAGAGGCACAGCTTGATCGCCCGGATCTCCAGGACATTGATCGGCAGGAGGGCTTCCTCTGGGGTCCAGCGACCCTGCGCCGACTGGACACCCCAGACTCCCCCCCAACCTGTAAGGCTGGCGTCCGTCGTGATCACTATCCAGTAAACCGGAAGAAATTACTTCCCGGCCATTACAGCCGGTGCTGTCAGCCACCATACCAGGGATCTCCTGACTAGGTGGCTCACTCGGATTTGATAATCCAGAGATGAAGGGCATCTGTTCCATCTGGACAGAACTTCCTTCTGTAACACTCGAGTGTGGTATTGAACATATGGGACCGCCTCGAAGGAGGCTACCATGAGGCCCAACACTCGCATGCAAAAACGGAGTGACGACCAATTCCTGGAAGTCAGCTGCCGTACTGCAGCCCGGAGGGTCTGCAACTTCTCCACAGGGAGGAATACCTTTGCCTCTGAGGAATCCAGAATCAACCCCAGGTACACTAGGCATTGAGTGGGCACCAATACTGACTTTTGCGTGTTTAGTATCCAACCACAGTCTCGAAGAGTCTGACAGGTAATGGACACGCTTACCTCTAATTCTGAGCTTGAAGGGGCCTTCAGCAGAAGGTCGTATAAGTAGCCTGTGATAGCGATACCCCGCTGTCTTAGAAGTGCCAGAATCGGAGCGAGCACCTTGGTGAACGTCCTGGGTGCTGAGGCAAGGCCCAACGGGAGGGCCACAAACTGATAGTGGTCCTTCCCGATAGCAAATCGCAGAAACCTCTGGTGTCTGGAGTATATGGGGACATGCAGGTATGCGTCCTTGATGTCCAAGGAGGCCAGAAAGTCCCCCGGATGGAGAGCCGTGACTACAGATCGAACCGACTCCATCCGAAAACTTTGTACCTTCACAAAGCAATTAAGGGGTCTGAGATCCAAGCTTGGACGAACCCCCTCCTTCGGCACAATGAACAGATTTGAGTAAAAACCCCGTTCCAGTTCTGGAACTGGAATAACTACCCCGCGTTCCAGTAGACCCTGGACTGCCCCATACAGGGCCTCCCGATCGGGTCGGTAGTAGCTGGAGATTGGAGGTGTTGAATCTGTCCGGTGGACAAGAGAGAAACTATCTTGTAGCCTGAGGAGATTACTTCGCAAACCCACCTGTCGGAGATTAGAGCTGTCCACTGAGTCGCGAATTTGCGAAGACGTCTCCCCACCCGAGAGCTGGGTGGGGGTGGACCTTCATGCGGACGCAAATTTGTCCGCAGGCTTATTGGGTATGCGGGACCAGGGACGCTTTTGTCCTTGGGCAGGCGCTTTATCGGCCTGGGGTCTTTTCCCTGTCGCCCTAGGGGGACGAAAAAAACACTTGTGTGCAGTAAAGGAGGGCCCTTGCCCTTGGCGTGGCCCCTTACCCTTGCTAATTTGGGGAAGCAAAGTGCTTTTACCTCCTGTGGCATCCTTGATGATGTCATCCAGAGAAGCCCCAAAAAGTCTGTCGCCCTTAAAAGGCAGATCCAACAGGGCTTTCTTGGAAGTCTGGTCCGCAGACCAGCCTTTTAGCCAGATCAGGCGGCGTATTGCTACTGCATAAACCGAAGTTTTAGACAGCAGGGGAATAATATTCATGTCTGACTCGCAGACAAACCTAAGGCCCTGGACCAACAGGTCGGCCAATGTTATCTCATCAGGAGGAGCATCTCGCTCCTTAACCCCTGGAGTAGCAATCTTGCCCATTCAGTAAGTGTGTGAGACACTAGGGCCCCCACCAATGCCGGGCGTACTGCCGAGCCTACCACTGAGTATAGGTAGCAAGTGAGTGCTTCAGCCTTCTTATCCACAGGGTCCTAGAAAACAGGAGCCCCTTCTACAGGAATTGTGGTGGCTCTATTAAGTCTGGACACCGGAGGGTCCACTATAGGGGGGAGAGGTCCATTTCTTCAGAAAACTCTCCTCAAAAGGGGTACCGTACCGGAAACCTCTTTGGGGCTGTAAAGACCCTCAGTGGGTTCTCCCATTCCTTGTATAAGAGTTTATCAAAAGACACACAAGGGAACACCTTAGCAGTGCGGGCAGGTCTATAAAACCCAAGTGGACCGGAGTCTCTGCTGCTTCTGCAGTATTTTCCAATTTTAGCATATCCCGCACTGCAGTAATAAGGTCAGATACCAAAGCCGTCTCGCGTACTGACCTGGACTTTGAGTCATTCTCACTGTCCGGTCACGGTCTGCAGTCTCTGATGCGTCAGAATCTGGGCCCCGAGCCGTAGCTGGACCTGGTTCTGCACCAGAATTATCCCCAGAAGCTTGCAGGGGATGGGGCGTTTACTACCCCCTGTATTCCCGTGTGCTGCTTCCACCCTGGCAGCAAACGCCTCTAGGATTGCAGTCATAGCGTTCATAGACACCTCAGGGGCACCAGCTGCTAAATCTGGCGTTTCAGGGGAGAAGACATCTGGCTCAGATGCCATGCTGACCACACGCTGACACTCACAGGGCTCCAGGCAAGATATCAATAGGCCACCCTCCTGTGCTGCAGAGAGGTCGGGTCACCCAGAGGACTCACCACCCTGGATAGGTACTGCTATGCTGCGCCAGTCTGCTTCTTTTATCAGCACTTCCTGTGTGAATTTTCGCGCCAGTGTAATGCACCCTAGAGGCCGGAGGCTCTCGAAAAATGGTTGCCAAAAACGTCTGTATGGAAGATAATGTGGGCTCTAAGAAAATGGCCGCCGACAGAAGATAGAGGTCAAGCAGCCATAGCCCACAAAAAGATGGCCGCCGAACGGCAATATCTGCATACAGGGTGGACAAACATGGCCGCCGATCAGCTGATAGGGGCCAGTGGGTGTGGCCGAACCACAGGAAGATGGCCGCCGGGCAGTCACAAGAGGCCAAACTTGGCATGGACCACCTCAAAAGGGCCGCCGACAGCATGGAGGAGGAAGGACACAAACACAGGTAAGAAAAAATGACATTTCTTTTAAATGTTAGTTACAGCCAGCCCCGCTCCAGTGGGACCCCCTAGGTGACCCCCAGCCCCCAGCAACCTTTAGCTAGAAGCCCAGGGAGGGAAAGGCAGGGAGAGAGGGAAGAAAGGGGCCACAACCACTTACTTGATCTCTCCAGGAATGTCCAGCTAAATCACCCAGCCGAGGCAGGGGAGTTTTACTTACCTATCCTGCATGTATTCTGCTGGAAGACATTCCAAACAGATCATCGTCCGCGCACGGAAGGTGACTGTTGGCCAGGCATGCTGTGATTGGACCCAGAAGGGACGATCATATGTATGCCCTGGAGCATGACGCTCACCGGACAGGCTGCTGCGACTCGGCCGTAAGGTCAGCCGAAGCTGAGCGGTCCGATGCAAGCCTTGGAGCGTAAGCTCACCGGCCAGGCTGCTGCGACTCGGCCGTAAGGTCAGCCGAAGCTGAGCGGTCCGATGCAGGCCCTGGAGCGTAAGCTCACCGGCCACCCGTGGAGCGACGGGCATGTCGTGGAAAACCCAGCGCGTAGCTAGGGTCGGCACACGCTCGATGGCCGAAACTGGGGAGACTACAAGGATCGAGGATCCAGCCTGTCACCCAGTCGGCAGTTGATCGAAGATCGCAGGAAACAACAAATGTAGCAAAAAAAAAAAAATATATATATATATATATATATATATATATATATATATATATATATATATATATATATATATATATATATATATCTTTTTTCCCCCAGGCCAATGGGCCCGAAGGGAGCCATGTCCTACTCCTTGCTAGACAGAAAAAAACTGATCTGCGAAGATGCAGACTGAGAGGGTATACCCAGAGGGTCCGCCCCCTGGGCGGTACTGTAGAAGGTGTGATGCAACACTTTTTACAAGTTTTTCTGCCTAGTCACTCCTAATTAACAGATAATACCCACTTTGTCAATAGAGAAGCTGTGTCGGTCCATGGACGAAAGAGTAAAAAAGTTTGCAGTGTGTTATACATATTTTGAGGTGTGTGGAAAAAACAATTTCTATATAGTTTTCTCCTACGTTGCTATACTAAAACATTTTTTTTGAATAGCATTTTCTGCAGTTCTGTAGCTGTGCGATTCAGCGGTTACGTACTTTGGTTGTGTTCTGCGCTTCCAAAAACACCCATTTAGGGCAAGATCCTAAATTTTGAAAATATGAGGAGAAGGTCAAAGGGACGTGGTGGCCCCGGTCGTGGTGCTGCTGGTGGAGCTCCTGTTGCAGGGAGAGGACGTGGTGGATCTGTGCCAGATACACGCACAAGTGAAACACCTTCCTCAGGTGCGAGTAGGCGACCGAGCCTGCGGCGGTATTTTGTCGCGCCTAATGAGGCTGTACGAATGTTTAGGCCAGGACAAGTACAGGCGATAGTAGATTGGGTTGCTGACAGTGCCTCGGGTTCCTTCACATTGTCTCCCACCCACTCTTCTGATGAAAGAACAGAGTTGGCACCTGAAACCCATGTCCATCAGTCTTTCACCTCACCCCCTTGCAAATCAGCCAAGCAGTCTGAGCCCCAAATCATGCAGCAGTCTCTTCTGCTTTTCGATGACTCTGTTAGCAGGGTTTCCCAGGGCCATCCACCTAGTCCTGCCCCAGAAGTGGAAGAGATTGAGTGCACCGATGCCCAACCACTTATGTTTCATGATGAGTACATGGGAGGACCATCGCAGTACGTCTCGGATGATGACGAAACACAGGTGCCAACTGCTGCTGCTTTCGCAATTGTGCAGACAGACAAGGAGGGCAGGGGTGAAGACTGGGTGGAAGATGATGTGGAGGACGATGAGGTCCTCGACCCCACATGGAATCAACGTTATGCAGGTGACCAGTGTAGTTTGGAGGAAGAGGCGGTGGTCGCACAGAGCCACCAGCACAGCAGAAGAGGGAGCAGGGTGCAAAAGCGGAGCGTCTGTCAGCTAGACAGTATGTCTGCTACTGCCCAACGCAGCAAGGGACCGAGCACACCAAAGCCAGGTCCAAGGAGTTCCCCAGCGTGGCAGTTCTTCACACAATGTGCTGATGACAAGACACGAGTGGTTTGCACGCTGTGCAATCAGAGCCTGAAGCGAGGCATAAACGTTCTCAACCTGAGCACAAGCTGCATGACCAGGCATCCAAGTGCAAAGCACGAGCTGCAGTGGAGTAGACACCTCAAAAACCAAGAAAGGTCTCTGGCTCCTCCTGCTTCCTCTTCTGCTGCAGTCTCGGCCTCTTCATCCACCTCTGTAGTGACAGTGGCACCTGCCACCCCGCAAACAGAGCATCTGCCAGCAACACTACCACCTGGGTCACCAACCATCTCCACAATGTCCCATGGAAGCGTTCAGCTCTCTATCTCCCAAACATTGGAGCGGAAGAGGAAGTACCCCCCTAGCCACCCGCGATCCCTGGCCCTGAATGCCAGCATTTCAAAACTCCTGGCCTTTGAAATGCTGTCATTCCGTCTGGTGGAGACGCAGAGTTTTAAAAGCCTGATGGCATTGGCTGTCCCACAGTACGTCGTGCCCAGCCGCCACTATTTTTCCAGGCGAGCCATCCCTTCCCTGCACAACCAAGTGGGGGAAAAAATCAGGTGTGCACTGCGCAACGCCATCTGTGGCAAGGTCCACCTAACTACGGATGCGTGGACCAGTAAGCACGGTCAGGGACGTTATATCTCCCTAACAGCACACTGGGTAAATGCAGTGGCGGCTGGGCCTGAGGCACATAGCAGTTTGGCGCATGTCCTTCCACCACCGAGGATTGCAGGGCGCTTCAGTTTTCCTCCTGTTGCTAACTCCTCCTACTCCGCTTCCTCATCCTCTACCGCCTCCTCATCCGGTCAGCGTAACACCTTCACCACCAACTTCAGCACAGCCAGGGGTAAACGACAGCAGGCAGTTTTAAAACGTTCCTGTTTGGGGGAAAAACCCCACAGGAGTTGTGGAGGGACATGGAACAACAGACCAATGAGTGGTTGCTGTCAGTGAGCCTCAAGCCCGGCCTAGTGGTGTGTGATAATGGGCGAAATCTCGTAGCAGCTCTGGGCCTAGCCGGTTTGACGCACATCCCTTGCCTGGCGCATGTGCTGAACTTGGTGGTCCAGAGGTTCCTTAAAAATTACCCCAATATGCCAGAGCTGCTGCAGAAAGTGCGGGCTGTGTGTGCGCACTTTCGGCGTTCTCACCCTGCTGCTGCTCGCCTGTCAGCGCTGCAGCGTAACTTCGGCCTTCCCGCTCACCGCCTCATATGTGACGTGCCCACAAGGTGGAACTCCACCTTGCACATGCTGGCCAGACTGTGCGAGCAGCAGCAGGCGATAGTGGAGTTTCAGCTGCAGCAATCACGCGTGAGTCGCTCTGCGGAACAGCACCACTTCACCACCAATAACTGGGCCTCCATGCGAGACCTGTGTGCCTTGTTGCGCTGTTTCGAGTACTCCACCAACATGTGCAGTGCCAATGACGCCGTTCTTAGCGTTACTATTCCAGTTCTATGCCTCCTTGAAAAAACGCTTCGGGCGATGATGGAAGAGGATGTGGCATAGGAGGATGAGGAGGAGGAGGAAGCGGGATCATTTCAAAGGCTTTCAGGGCAGTCTTTCACAAGTGGCTACGAGGGTGGGTTCCTGCACCAACAAACGCCAGGTACACAATTGTCCGGCAGAAAGGGAACAGTTCTGGAGGATGACGAGGTGGAGGAGGAGATGGAGGAGGAGGAGGAGGAGGAGGAGGAGGAGGAGGAGGAGGCATTTTCACAGCAGGGTGGCACCCAGACCAGCTCGTGGCCATCACTGGTGCGTGGCTGGGGGGATACAGAGGACACAGACGATACACCTCCCACAGAGGACAGCTTTTCTTTGCCTCTGGGCAGCCTGACACACATGAGCGATTACATGCTGCAGTGTTTCCGCAATGACCGCCGAGTTGCCCACATTTTAACTGGTGCTGATTACTGGGTGGCCACCCTGCTGGATCCCCGTTACAAGGACAACGTACCGTCCTTAATTCCCTCACTGGAGCGGGATCGTAAGATGCGCGAGTACAAGCGCACGCTGGTAGACGCGCTGCTGGTGGCATTCCCACCTGACAGCGGGCGTACGGTGGAAGCACAAGGCGAAGGCAGAGGAGGAGGAAGAGGTCGCCAACGCAGCCGGGGCACCGGCAGCACCTCAGAAGGCAGGGTTGGCATGGCTGAAATGGGGAAAAGCTTTGTCAGCACGCCACAACAACCAGCACCACCAGCTGAGATGGAACGTCTTAGCAGGAGGCAGCATTTCACCAACATGGTTGAGCAGTATGTGTCCACAGGCCTACATGTACTGGATGACGGGTCTGCCCCCTTTAACTTCTGGGTCTCCAAATTGGGCACATGGCCTGAGCTTGCCCTTTATGCCTTGGAGGTGCTGGCCTGCCCTGCAGCCAGTGTATTATCTGAACGTGTATTTAGCACGGCAGGGGGCGTTATCACAGACAAGCGCAGCCGCCTGTCCAGAGCCAATGTGGACAAGCTCACGTTCATTAAAATGAACCAGGCATGGATCCCACAGGACTTGTCCGTACCTTGTGCAGAATAGACATGTATACCGGTGTTGTGACAAAAACTGTCCGGCCATCGGATTGTGTCCGGCCCATACTGCGAAGGAGCAGCGCTTGCGCAGTACAGAGGACAAGGAGATTCACAAAATCTCCGAAGATGAACGGCACCTGCGCTGTGAGTGCAGGTTCAAGCCCCACCATCCAAGTGGACATACGGTAGCACATAGTAACAGGGCCCCTCACGGGCTCGGTTCGATCGCCACGCTTCGGGCACGGCCTCACTTGGCTCGTCTTGAACCACGGATGGTGTGGCCTTCACCTGAACTCACCACGCAGGCGCCGTTCGTCTTGGGAGATTTTAGAAATCCCCTTGTCCTACATACTGAGCAAGCGCAGTACAGGGTGGACACTATTTGACGGGGGACAGAATTCGACACATCACCGGCATTACACAGCCATTGTTGTATTTTTGAATCAGTGTTGGCTACCTCGTCCTCCTCCACCGCCGCTTCCACCTACACAGCCACATCCACCGCCACTTCAACCTCCTACTCCATATGGACCTCGTCCTCCTAGGTCAAGATTATTATTTTATTTTTATTTTTTTTATGTTATTTTAAGTTATTACCCTATCCACATTTGTTTGCAGAGCACTTGCCATGCCCTTAACAACATTTTGCTGCCATTTGCAGCCCTCTAGCCCTTTCCATTACCTTTTTAGAGCCTTTTTAGTCCTTAGAAGTACGGGTCCCCATTGACTTCAATGGGGTTCGGGTTCGGGTCCGGGTTCGGGTTAAAGTTCGGTCCCGAACCCGAACTTTTTTCCGAAGTTCGGCCGAACCCGTACATCCAGGTGTCCGCTCAACTCTAGTTACCAGCCAAAATCTGGTCAGACCAAGGTCCAGCTTTTACAGCTGCTCTTACCCAGGATCTTGCAAAACTCCTGGGCATTCAATGGAAATTACATATTCAATATCATCCACAAAGCGCAGGAATAGTGGAAAGAATGAACAGAAATATAAAGGATAAACTTAAAAAGGCAACAGGAGGAACCATGAAAGGGTGGATTGATTACCTCCCAGCAGTTTTGTTTCAAATTAGGACAGCCCCTAAATCTAGAACAGGATTGTCACCATTTGAAATACTTATGGGTAGGCCAGCACAGAGGAAACCTGATGAGGGAGAGGAGTTTAATCTTTATTCTTTACAGGAAGAGTACGTGAAACATCTGGTAAGTAGCCTTAGTGAAACAGAGGACAAGGTTGCTGTCACTTTCCCTCCTCTCTCCACAGAGCCTACACATCCGTATATCCCAGGAGACAAAGTATTGATAAAACAACTTGCCATCCGGAAACAACCAGGCCCTATCTTCCAAGGACCATTTGAAATTCTGAAGGTTGCCAGAACAGCCGTTCTTACAGATCAAGGACCACAATGGATCCATGCATCCAGACTAAAGACATTTCCGAAGGGAAACTGGAAGAAGGTGAAGGAGAAGACAAAGACCTCTGTTCTGGAGAGTATTCCAGAAAAGGATCCGGAAAATACTCCCTAGTGGACCATAAAAAACAAGAAACTCAGAGTTCCATACCCATAGACACTAATGGTCAAAAAGGAGGGGTCACTTCGGCAAAACTTTTTCTTTTTTCCTTAGTGATTACATTGTTTATTTTAATGCTCATAATCGTAGGACAGATAATTCTAACAGACCAAAAAGAAGTATGGAAGACAATTTTAGTGGTAAAATGCTGCTGCTTAAATTTAAGTATGCTTATGCTCAAAAATCAGGATATGAAAAATGTTGGATATGTAGTAAACTCCATCCTAGCACTGCTAGGATCCCCCTAATGGCAGTACCTCTAAACTTCACCCCTCTCCTAAACAGCACACCACCTGTCGTCCTTACAAATGTCGCAAGAACGCTTTCAGATAATAACCTTACTTTCCAAATTATTGGTAGAAGTCATTCCCCAGACTGGTGTTTTAGGTTGGGAAACTCCACAAAGGGAGCTAAAGTGTGCCAACAAGCTACAATTAACTTTTCAATGACTTCAATTGAAAGCCCTTTCTTTCATACTTCAGAACCTGCCCTAAACTCCACTCTAATAAACTTTAACTCCAGTTCCACTTCCACAGTAGGAAAATTATTGTCAAGTTTAACCTTCTCTGGTTTTTCTGATGAAATGACGACAATATTTAACAAACGACCTTTAGCTCTAGGAGACAGTATTTATATTTGTTGTGGAAAAAGCTGTTACCCTTGGATCCCCACTGAACCCCAAGGATGGTGTTATCTTGCATCCCTAGTCCCCATTATGGACATAGTAGGAGATAGCAAGGGAACACACCTCCTTGAAGCTAGCATGCATCCTAGGTACCCCCTCAAACACAGAAATAAAAGGGAGTTATTTTTCGAAAAAGGTATGGCTTGGGCCTGGTTCCCTTCCTGGACAGGTTGGGGGATAGATTTAATGAAAAGGCTTAATAATTATACAAATATTATAGATGATGTATTAGTAAAGAACTCTGATGATATTACTAGTTTAAACATTGAAACTAGAGCAATCAGAAAACAATTAGAACTTCATGATCTTGCTATTGAAAGCATGAGTGCTGCACTCACTGGCCTGTGTGAAGTTACGGAGGATTATGAGTGCTGCACTTGGATCCACAACACATCTGTTGAGATTCCTGATTACTATGATGTAATTGCCCAACATAGGAAAGAGGTAAATAAATTGCAACAGGAGGCGAGGGATTTCGCGAAAACATGGAGCCCCTTTGGAGAGGGAGGATTGGGGGGCACAGGTATTTTCTCATTTCTCAGACAAATGGCTATAACAGTAGTAATGGTGTTAATCTTCATTCTACTGTTATATTTAGTATTTAAGTTAATTGTCTAGACAATTGGAAAGATCACTAGTAAAAAGAAACAGGGTTCTAAGGAAACAATCTTGATGATGTCCACGGTACATACTAAACGAAAATGGTATAATGAATAATCCAATGATCGATGGGCTTCAATTCTTGAAGCCATGATCATAAGGAGGGGTTGTAAGGTATAAGAAGATCATGAACCAATATTCATGGTTAGAGTTCTCCTCAAATAAAAATATATTTTACAGAAAATGTTTCTCTGACATGTGTGAACAAGATGTGACTTTTTGTGGTTAAGCTAATATTTCTTCTGTGTAACAGGCATGTATATTTAGGTTGAAATGTGACTTTGTGGTTAGGCCTTTTCCGGGAAAACGTTTCTCACTTCTGCTTTTTAACTGACAGATTGACCGCACTGACATCTGGCGTTTCTTATCTTCCTGTTTCAAATGTCAGAACATGTCTAGTTTGACCACAATTGAGGTATGTTAACTGACCGCTTTTGCAGAAGTCAAAAAACCTGTTAGAATTTATTTTTGTCTAACTCATGAGGTTTTTGCTTATTGCTGATAGGTCCATAGGAGGGAGGCAACTTTTCTCGCTGTGTATAAAAAAGGACATGTAACCATTAAATGACATATTCTAGTATATCTATTCACTGTTTATTGGTGTCTTGAATATCCGACCGGTCAGAGAGACTTCCACAGATCCTGAGTCCAGCTCGAGCCAAGAAGGTCCAACAGAACCAAACAGAACCAGAACCTTTCAGTTATGTGAGCAGGAGAGCCCATGATCAGAGCGGAGCAGCAGCAGCTACACTGGGTAAATTAAAGCTGAGTGAAGACTATTGTGCAGAGAAGTTGGAGGCTAACTTGTATACCTGAACTGTTTGTGTATCAGTACAGCGTACTGTGATCTTTGCCCTGCAGAACTGCCCCTGTGCCAGTCCCTTCGCCCACTGCTAGTGCCAGATCTATATGAGCACTTGTGCGCTTATGTAATTAAGAACTGAACCGTGGTGCTGTCAGCAAGTGAAAACCTATCCTAGCCTAGCTCTGTCCCCTATTCCCCCAGCTACCTGCTTGTTTAAACAGTTAGACATTAGTGGAGAGAGGGAAGGCTATTAAAAATAGATCTGGGCACAGAGTAAAGGATGTCATCAAGAAAAAAAGAGGAGCAGTCTAACTTGGAGAGCGGGGGGCCTCAAACAACGCGATCAGCAAAAGAGAAAGCAAAGCAGGCAGCAGCAGCAGCTACAGCAGCTAAACTGGAGCGTTTTGCCCATGCATCGGCAAATTCCCCAGGTAAAGGGATTCAGCATCAACAAGTGCAGGTAAAAAGCCAAGCAGGTAGGAAAAGTCATGGCCATGGCATATCAGCCCCAAAAACGGTGAGTAAAAAGGGCCCCATGGGAAGAATCCCGGGGGACGCGACTGTACCTGCAACAATCCCTATACCAACCCCTGCAATGGCCCCGGAAGTTGATCTACCAGGGGAGGAAGAGCCGACACTGAAAGTATTATGTGCCATGAACTCATGCAGGGGGTCATTGAACAGTCTATGCGATCAGATAAAAGGAATTAAGGAAGAGCTAGTGTCAATGGGCCAGGAACTGCAGAGAACTGTACTAAGGACAACAGCTGCAGAGGAGAGACTGAGCCAAGTGGAAGATGAGGTAAAAGCAATGAAAGAACAAATGGGGTGGCAGGCATCCAAACTCAATGAAATTGAAAATAGGCTACGTAGAAATAACATACGGGTTGTGAGTCTCCCGGAACGAAGTGAGGGTACCCACCCCATAAGTTTTCTTGAGAACTGGTTTAGAGACATGTTTGGGGAGAATATTTTTTAACCGCTCCTTGCGATAGAAAGGGCCCATAGAGTCCAATTCAGAGCCCATCTGAAGGATAGATATCCCAGGCCTTTACTTTTGAAATTCCTTAATTATAACGATAAGGCAACCGTACTGCAAAAAGCAAAAGAGAAGGGGGACATTTTCTATAATGGATCAAGAATCTCATTGTACCCAGATTTTTCTCCAGAATTAAGTAAATGTAGATCTGAGTTCACATCAATCAAACGTAGCCTTTTAAAGCATAAAATCACATATGCATTATTGTACCCAGCACGCCTACGGATAATGACTTTGGAGGGTCCCCAGTTTTTTGACTCACCGGGAAAAGCAGCACACTGCCTGGAAGAGAACAAAGTGCAACCATAGACTATAGATTGAATATCCATGGAAAAGATTAAACAAGGGCTTAATTCTAAAAGGATAATTGTGCTCCCCTTTTTGGGGATATACCCCCAGGTCACCCAGGATGTGCCCACGAATTAAGGTTTTTTTGGAAAGAAGGAAGGGGAGGGGAGTGTGGAGTTTTTTTGTATTATAATTTTGTTTTTACTTTTTCAATGTGATTAAATATATTAGGGGATGGAGCTCTGGGAGTCACCTTTAAGTGAGTACCAAAATGTATGAATGGGATACACTAACAAGAAGTTTTTTGATGTACAGGGGGTCCCCGACTTACGAACGCCCGACTTACGAACCACTCCTACTTACGATCAGGGCGCTGCAGGGACCCTCTGCCATTCTGCGCGGACCATCTGCCATTCTGCGCATGCGCAGCCAGACAAAGCTTCGGAAAATGTCAGAAATGTTCGTAATTGTGCACAGAACGGCATTCGACAGAACATCGGAAAACATCGGAAATGTCCGTAATTTTCGTTCTGCGTATGCGCGGCCGACTTACGAACATTTCCGGATTACAAACAGGAGGAAAGTCCCTAACGGGTTCGTAACCCAGGGACCCCCTGTACACATTTTTTTTAGAGGGGGGAGAAAACAGTGGAAAGGAATATGTAAGGTCACAATTCGGCTTCTTCCAATATTCCCGCAGTTAGGACGTTGGGGGGCGGTATATCCTCTCAAACATCTGTAAAAGTGGACACATTTGTGACATACTATCAGGACCTGTATAAGTTAAAAAGGGAAGATGAGAGATGGCACAAATGGATAGGTTCCTGGGGGGAATAGAAACACCAGTTTTAACAGAGGAGGACAGAAGTGCTATAGAAGCCCCAATAACTTTAGAGGAACTACAACAGGCAGTGGTGGGGATGTCCAATCAGAAGTCGACCGGGCCAGATGGTTTGCCAGTAGAGATTTATAAACAGTATGGTGAGGTGCTGCTCCCGGAACTATTGAAGGTGCTGAACTGGGTGGCAGAAGGGGGGAGGCTGCCTGTCTCGATGTCAGAAGCCACCATAATAGTGCTCCAGAAAGAGGGGAAAGATCAATTAGACACATCATCCTACAGACCGATATCAATGTTATGTTCAGACGTTAAAATATTGGCTAGGGCAGGGATGCCCAACCTTTTGAAGAGCGAGGGCCACTTAAGCGACTTTGTAACCAGTCACGGGCCACAATGAGCGGAGCAGGCGGATGACAGGTCCAAGTGCACTATGCATATGCAGAGCGGACACAGACACAGCCTGCTCTACTCTATGGGCCCTCCGAACCGATCTGCCCAGATGGAAAGGGACGGATCCCCCTTCTGTTTTTTTTAGCGGATCGGATTGGAGGTAGGTGGGTGTAAATGGCCCATTTCCCGCCTGTTGTCCGTATGAGCTCCCAGTATTTATCTAATTTACAAATAGGATTGAGGTGAGTGCAGTTCAGTTATTAGAGCCTGCTATTGACCTTTGTGCTCTACCCTTTCCTTGTTTTATTGATATATATTGAATGTATATTACAGGCATTATTTTTTGAGAAATCAGTTTCTGTGATAAGTAATACACCCCTCCCTACGGGAGATCTGGCATTGCTTGGATTGGATCTGGGCGTGGGACTGCAGCGTACTTTGGGAGAATTTTCATGCTTGCACAAGTTTTATTATGTTAATTTGATAAAATATTAGTATAATATATTAATAATTTTTGGTTTTTCTATATAAACACCCTAAGCTGAGTGATTCATGTTCCTCTATACCTAATAAATGTGTCCTTGCGTCTTTTCCTGAAGAAGCCTCCACGGCGAAACATGTTAAAACACTTGGACGCAATGCTAATATGTATGTGATTACAGTATTTCATTGTCATCAATAGGTAGTGGGTGTACACCTATGGCTGTGATTAAACTGTATTCATTACTTTTATAACATTGTCTTAAATAAACATTTTTCTATTTTTTTATTATGACTCTGAGTGAATTTCCATGTACTGCACCTCTAAAAGTCCCATATCCTCAATAAAATCGCTTTTTAATTTTAGGGATGTTGGTGCCATATTCACTATAATTAATTTTGTGCTGATCTCTGTCTACTCTTTCTGACTACAATGTAAAGTAGTGAATGTAAAGCTTGTATAACTGTAAATTTGCTGTCCCCTCAAAATAACTCAACACACAGCCATTAATGTCTAAACCGCTGGCAACAAAAGTGAGTACACCACTTAGTGAAAATGTTCAAAATCTGGCCCAAAGTGTCAATATTTTGTGTAGCCACCATTACTTTCCAGCACTGCCTTAACCCTCTTGGGCATGGAGTTCACCAGAGCTTCACAGGTTGCCACTAGAGTCCTCTTCCACTTCTCCATGATGACATCACCTTCCGTTTTAGGAAGCCCCACAGATGCTCAATAGGGTTTAGGTCTGGATACATGCTTGGCAAGTCCATCACCTTTACCCTCAGCTTCTTTAGCAAGGCAGTGGTTGTCTTGGAGGTGTGTTTGGGATCGTTATCATGTTGGAATACTGCACTGCGGCCCAGTCTCCGAAGGGAGGGGGAAAGTAATTACAGTTACAAATTACTTCTTCCAAAAAGTAATGGAGTTAGTTACTCAGTTACTACATTGAAAAAGTAATTAGTTACTCAGCAAAGTAACTATATTGGTTATATTACATATACACACAGGGGCGGGGCCGGTAGAAGGATGATATATATGTAATTTTTTCAGTGTATAAAAATAATAGGAGGGGTAACAGTAAATATTGGTAGTGTGCCCATGCCTCACTGTGCCCATGCTTCACTGTGCCCAATGCCTCACTGTGCCCGTGTCTCACTGTGCCCAATGCCTCACTGTGCCTATGCCTCACTGTGCCCATGCTTCACTGTGCCCAATGCCTCACTGTGCCCAATGCCTCACTGTGCCCAATGCCTCACTGTGCCCAATGCCTCACTGTGCCCAATGCCTCACTGTGCCCAATGCTTCACTGTGCCCATGCCTCACTGTGCCCGCACTTCACTGCGCCCGTGTCTCACTGTGCCCATGTACAGTACGGTACTTCTGATTGGCGGCATCCCGACTCCTGTCGGCCATTCTATTATTCAAAATCCACACCTCCTCCAGTCCTCCTCGTCTGTGATAGGCGGAACACTCAATTTCCCAGCATTCAGTGTTCCACCTATCACGGACATCCGCTCATCCTCATAACACAGACGAGGATGAGAGGATGTCCGTGATAGGCGGAACACTGCCTGCTGTGAAATTGAGTGTTCCGTCTATCACAAACGGCGAGGACTTGGGAGGCGCGGCTTTTGAACACTGCAATTGCCGCCGTCTGTCTGCATGACACGCTGTTCAGGTAGGCAGACGGCAGCTTGCAGTTGGTTAATGTTACATTACATCTACTCGCGGCGGCTGCGGCGAGTAGATGTAATTAGGGTAACGCCGCCCAAGTAATGGGAACGGCGGTGCCATGAGTGGAAAAGTAATCAGTTAGATTACTTGTTACCCCAAAAAGTGGCTACATTACCTAACGCCGTTTATTTAAATGGCGTTAGTTACAACACTGCTCCCGGGTCCATGCAAAAATTCATATTGCCCATTATTATTACGTATCCTTTCTTAAAATCCATCAGTTTTCCTAATATCTTTTGCAGAAATTTTATGGGGTTCCTATTGGGGGAGTAAATATTTACAAGTGTGCATGTCATTTCACATAATTTACCCTTCAGAAAGATATATCTGCCTTCCGGGTCCGTCAACTTGTCCTCCAATTTGAACCTCATAGCTCTGGCAAATCCAATTGCCACACCCCTTGCTCTCCTTGTTGTTGAATCAGCATAATACCATATGGGAAAATCAGCGGAATACAATTTCACATTTATATTGTGTGTGAGGTGGGTCTCCTGGAGGGACACCACATTGGCGCCGTAGTGTTTGAGCTCTTTAAGGATCTTATGTCTCTTAGAGGGTGTATTTAATCCCCGTACATTGTATGTCATAAAATTTATTGTTGTCATCTACACTGAGTCCCCTTCCCTCCTCGGGATTCCTATATAGTATAAGAGGTACCTCATCCCTCCTACCCCTTCCATCACCCCCGCCCCCCCATCCCCCCTCCCCCTTCCCCTTTGGCCCATTTATGGCCTCGGATTTATTGGTGGCCCTAGATGTCATAGCCACCGCCAAATCTTGTATCTCCGAGGTGGGGCTCCCAGCGTGTCACCCAGCCCCCCTCCCCCTCCCTGCCTGGGTCGGGGTAAGGGGAGGGCCAGCCGAGAGTGCCACGCCCGGCCCGGTCTGGTCTATCTCAGCCCCCATCATACAACCCTGCCCCCCCCCCAGTCCGCTCTCTCCTGCAGCTCTTTAAATTAGTTTTATTCTATAGTCCTGGCATTTTGTTGCATCTGTTCTTCTAACTTATGGTTCCTTTTGCTTTTCGGCCCAACCTGGCAGCTCTGGCACCTGTAGATCAAGTTTATTGCAAAATGCGATCAGTTCCTCAGGGAATCTTAATTTAGCTGATCTTCCCACTTTCTGGCCTATTAAACATGCTGGGAATCCCCAGTTATACTTATGTAAAAAAGGGGGGTACCTATGTGCCTGCCAATAGGTACAACTAAATTAAAGTGCTAATATAAAGTGCTAAAAATAAATAACTAATATAAGACATACAGCAGCTGACTTCTATAGTGCAACCAACACAAACAAGTACAATAAAAAATATTGAAGCAGCACTAAATGTCCGTGAACAATAATAGATTATCAGCGTGCTGTATAAGCGCTAAAATATATATGAACAAATCCAATGAAAGTGCTAAATAGCGTCAATACACAATGATAATGACTGTTAATAAACGTGCATACTGTGCAAAAAAATCGTTTACAGAAAATACAAAAAAAAATCCAAATGTAGATGTGTCCCAAAGGAAAATATATATATGTGTAAAAAGTTCACACATAAAGTGCTAATCTTCCCCAAAAAAATTGAAAATATCAGCAGCCAAGAGCAGGAAAAAAGGAAAAGAACAGGCGTGGGAGTCCAGCTCACACAGTTGGAAGCGGTGAAAAGGTTGCAGTAATCCCTGTTTGCATACAAGAACTGGAGTTCATCATCCGGAGCAGTGGAGATCTATTAAGGCTGTATCTGACCTCTTGGGGCCCATCAGTAAGGTGAGAGGCTGGTGTCAACGGGGGAGGATTGTACATGCATATCGATTTCCTACTGATTCCCTTTTGATGTGATGAGCTGGACTCCCACGCCTGTTCTTTTCCTTTTTTCCTGCTCTTGGCTGCTGATATTTTCAATTTTTTTTGGGAAGATTAGCACTTTATGTGTGAACTTTTTACACATATATATATTATTCCTTTGGGACACATCTACATTTGGATGTTTTTTTGTATTTTCTGTAAACTATTTTTTTGCACAGTATGCACGTTTAATAACAGTCATTATCATTGTGTATTGACGCTATTTAGCACTTTCATTGGATTTGTTCATATATATTTTAGCGCTTATACAGCACGTTGATAATCTATTATTGTTCACGGACATTTAACGCTGCTGCCCCAGTTATACTTAACATTCTGTGCCCGCATCTGCTCTAGTAGTGGTTTCAGTGTTCGTCTTCTTGCAAGTGTTTCAGGTGCCAGGTCTGTGAAAATTTGTAAATCAGATCCCACATACTGCAAAGGTGCTTTCCCTCTCATCTTCGCCCACATTTCTGCTTTGTCTTCGTAAAACCGGAATCTTACTATTATGTCACGTGGCCAGTCAGCTTCTGTGTTTTGTTGTTTTCTGACCCAATGTACCCTCTCTATCTTAGGAAAATCTTCTGCTCCTTTATCCAGAAGAGGACATAATATTGTATTTATGATTTTTCTCAAATCTTCTCCTCTTTCCTCTGGGAGCGAACTAATTCTCAAGTTTTGTCTTCTGTTTCGGTCTTCTTGGTCTTCTAATCTGTAGAGAATTTTCCTCTGGCTTTGTTGTGTTAATTTAACTTGCTCCTTTAAATCCAGTAATTCCTGGGCGTGTTTATCTGTTCTCTCTTCTGTCACCTCCACTTTTGTCAGCAGATGTCCCAGATCTGTTCTTAAAGTGGTTGTAATCCCACTTACACAAAATACACCTACAGGTAAGCCTAGATTAAGGCTTACCTGTAGGTGCATGAAATATCTCCCTAACCTACACGGTTAAGGAGATATTTGCTTTTAAAATCAGCGCCGCTGACATCACGTGCCTGTGCACTAGCGGGCCGGCATAGTAGCCGGATTTCTGAATGGATTTAGCCGGCCCGAGCGCGCATGCATGTGATGTCATCGCCCCTCCGAGGCTAATCACAGCGCCGGAGCGGCGATACACAGAAGGGACATAGAGGCAAGATAGCGGCGGCGGCGGTGTCTGGGCACCGCTGCGGGGGATTCGATCTAAGGTAAGTAATTCATAATGAGCTAGTATGCTAGTCATACTAGCTCATTATGCCTTTGTCTTGCAGGTATTTATTTTTATTTATTTTTTATTTTGGGGTTTACAACCACTTTAATGTGTTTATATCTGCTTTAATTGCATTTTCTATTCCCAGGAGCATCGCCGTCATTTCTCCTTTTGTTGGAATTTGAACATCTGTGCGTTGTTCATCCACCCTACTTATCTTCAGTTCGCTCTCTGTGGTTAAATCTTCTCTGGATTGATCTGATACCTCTCCTATTTTTTTACCTGTGCCCTTTTTCTTTTCGGTTTTGGTTAATTGCCGTTTTCCCTATCCGGGTGTTTTAGGGCTGGCTGCCTGGGTCATGTAGTTTTTGATCGTACTAGTCGTTGCTTTGTCTTTAGGGGTTTTGGGGGGACCCCCCTTTACGGTTTTACTCGTAGCTTTACTCATATTGCTTTTCTTAACCCCTCTAACTCATTTCCCCAGTTTTATTTTATTTTCTCCTTATTTAATCTGTCCCTCGCTTCATGCACGCCCACACCCAGTGCGTAAAAAAAAAAAAAAAAAAAAAAAAAAAAAAAAAAAAAGGGAAGGAGGGGGTAGGGGGAAGATTCAAACAGTATTCAAACTGTCCCTTGTTTCCTGTTCTGGGCGGCGTGCTGATTGAAAATTGGTCTGCTCAGTTGTCACGGAGAATAGTCAGCAACTAGTGTTTCTATCCAAGTTTTTTATTTTGTTCCCCAGGAGAGCAGCTGAGTATGCAGGTCACCCGAAGTATACTCTGCCTGATGATGCTACAGGCTTGAGACTATCTATCCTGGAGTTTAAATTACTCTGCGTCTAATGTACCCCTATCAGTGGCGGATCCAGGGGGGGCAACAGGGCAATTGCCCCCCCCCCGAGACCATCTGTCACACTCACTTGCTTGCTCTGTTTTTTTTTTTGCGCCTGATCCCCCGAACTTTGGGGACCCGGTACCGGCCGGCCGTAGGACCCCTGGACCCCAAACGTGGCACACATATAGCCCAATGTCTCTTCTACAAGTGTGCAAAGTTTGGTGTCTGGGGGACCTATGGCCGGGGAGCACTGATTTTTTAAATCCGGGCACCCCTCCCGTAGACTCCAATGTTAAACGATCATTTCTCCAGTGATTTTGCGGACCCGGTACCGGCCGGTCGTAGGTCCTCTGAACCCCAAACTTGGCACACATGTAGCTCCATGTCTCCTCTATAAGTTTGAAAAGTTTGGTGTCTGGGAGAACCGATTTTTCAAAGCCGGGCACTCCTTCCATAGACTTCCATGTTAAAACATCAGTCTAGTCATGGGCACAGTGAGGCATGGGCACAGTGAGGCAAAGTGAGGCAAGTATAAGCCTAGGACACCCTAGGCTTATACTTGAGTCAATAAGTTTTCCCAGTTTTTTTGGGTAAAATTAGGTGCCTCGGCTTATATTCGGGTCGGCTTATACTCGATTATATACAGTACTTGTTCTGCGGCTGCCGCTGCCTCTCTGAGTCTCTCTCAGTTTCTCACATCAGCTGATCAGCGGCGCTGAGAGAGAGACTCGTCTAATGTAGTTACGTGGCGCACTGACACGATACCAGGAGCGGAGGAGGAGGTGGGTGGAGCCTCTTCCCTGCACTCGCTTCTAACACCTGGGCCGCTTGGCGTCTAGCAACGAGTGATGTCAGTGAGTCACGTCGAGCCACTCTGCGGGCAGGTGCAATAGCGTGCGGCTCCACAGACGGGTAAGAAAGCGGGCGGCTCCGCTTGCGGCGCGGTTTGTTGTCGGGGGCGGCGCGGTTCGTGGGCAGACCGTGCTGCTCAGTGTGTTGGCAGCGCAGGTGAGAGTGAAAGAGCAGGCTCAGTGTGGCAGCTGGCCAATCAGCTAGCCGGGAGCGGGGGAGCAGAGAGATGAGATCATCTCTCACCGCCCGTGCCTGCCCTGCATTCCTGCAGTGACTTCCGCCCTCACTGTGCAGGCAGCAGAGAGATTACATTATCTCTCTGCTGCCTGACTCTGGGAGTCTGGGACACAGCAAGAGACAACCAAAACTACACCTTAGCAGGCAAGTTAGTGACAATCCGCAAGGTGTGGCAGGCGACGTGGCAAGTGACAATCCGCAAATTGTGTCAGGTGACGTGGCAAATGACAATCTGCATCTGGTGGCAGGCAAGTGACAATCAGCAAGGTGTGGCAGGTGACGTGGCAAGTGACAATCCGCAAAGTGTGGCAGGTGATGTGGGAAGTGACAATCTACAAGGTGTGGCAAGTGACAATCCACAAGATGTGGCAGGTGACGTGGCAAGTGACAATCCATAACGTGTGGCAAGTGACACGCTCAGGGCTCCCACTAATTGCAGGCGGCGGTGGCAAGTGACACACTCGGGGCTCCCACTGATTCTGCATTGAACTATTTAATTTCATATTACAATGTAATATAAGAAATAATGGGCTTCAATCATCCTGACACCATAACAACCATAGTGCCGGGATGATTGAAGCGCCGACACCAACCATTTCCCCGATAAATTTCCCACAAAAAAATCAATCAATTTTTGGCAGTGCCCCTCCCGAGAAAAGACTCTGGATCCGCCCCTGACCCCTATAGATGTAAAAGTAACCCGATTTCACTACAATCCATCTCAATAGCTTCAGAAAAGTCGAGTAGCCCCAGTTTAGGGACTAAGTGCGATTGCGGGAAGTTCTACTGAAAGCACAGATAAGTATTCCACAGAGGGACCCAATGCAGGGGGATGTGGATAGTCTTTGATTTGATTCAATAATTCACTGCTTCTGTTTTATATAGAGGCAGGTGTATACATTGAAAGATATAGTTTACGATGTCTCAGTATATGCCCGCACAAACAATCAAACAGGTCATGTAAACAAAAAGTTCCAATGACGGTGCGGAAGGTATCTACACAGGGGCTCAATGCAATGAGATGTAAATAATCTTTATGTATAGTCTTTGATTTAATTCAATGACACCTTCTGGCCATTCATCCTCTTCCACCCAATCGGTGGGCTACTATTATATATAACGGCTGTTGAGGGGTGTAATTTACCACTGTGCCAGATATGTATCCACCAGTAGTGTATATACATGGGATCCACCAGTAGTGTACATACATGAGATCTAATAAGTCATATGGTCAGGCATAGAAACTTCATACCTGGTTGGGGTTTTTCACACTGTTCTCAATGTCTCAGATCTGTCAGGTTACTTCCCATGTCAAGGGTTATTATAGCGAGATCTGATGCTACGCAGCATAATGCATGAGCAGGCATACATGTCAGACGTTTTAGTAATTGCACTGCTATTGCCAGAGATCAGTTCAATTCTGCCAACAGATCCGCTAATGATTTCTCATAAAAGTTCCAAGGGTACATCCCATATGCATAACACCTGCGCCTCCATCCTGGACCCCCAAAATGCTGCCAGATTTGTCTGCTGACAGTGACACCGATTAGGCAGGGTGCAGGCAGGCAGGCAGTCTTTAATAGATAGCAGGTTCTGGGAACAGTTCTTATTTTTATGACAGATCAGTATGGGGGTGTAAGGTTCTATATAGGAGTACCTCCTTATCCTGGTCCTCTGTTTTGTTCACTCTGTCCTGCTGTTAGCTCTTAGGAGAATCCTTGGTCGTCTGCCAACCAGCCTGCCCATGGTTCCTCTCAGTCCCGCGAGCTGCACCTCCGGTGGTGGTCCCTGGGAGCGACGGATGAGAGGCGGCTGGGGTGTGCGGAGGTCAAAGAGAGGGGGAGGGTGGCAGCAGCGGGTCTCAGTTCTCCTCCTCCCATATCGCCATTCGCTGGCTACTCTGCTTGCTGGTATGTGGATCCTGGGTAGGCTCGGGGGGTGTCATCTGCAGAGACACCGCAGCCTCTCACGCTGCAGGTCTCCCTCGGCCCTTCCCGGGTCAATGCTCACACTCAGGCAGACATGCTCAGGCCCCTCCTTCCATGAAGAGCGTTACGTCCTCACGTCCTCATCCCTTCCCTTTAAAGTACATTATCTGTTTAAAAATGTTTCTAAACTTTTTAGTGGTGGCTGTGGTAACACATTTAGACATTCCTTAATCTTTTGACAGTGTACCTCACAGGTGACTAAAGTGTAAAATGTGTTACGATCACAGCCACAGCTCTCTTTAATTTTATGCTTATTTTCTCATAAAAAGGAAGTAGATTTGTTTGATACTGCTTCATAAATCTGTGCTGACTGTTGCTTGACCATTCAAATATTGCTAATACAAAAGAAATGTAAGTTACAGGTCTGTAGTTACTGGGCATACTTAAGCTTCCACTCCCTGCACTATTCCTCCAAAAGGTGCTTACATGATCTCTGACCTCTTCCCAGGTTTTTTTTCGTTCAATGGGTGAAGCAGAGCAGCGCACATACGTCACACAACAGTAACACAACAGTAACATACAGGTATGGGCATAACCCCTGCTGCCAGACAGAAGTCTGTCCCATCACCATGTAGGTAATCATCAGTTACGTGACCAGAAATCCCCAAAGACAGAAAACCAGACACAGTTTATGAAATAGAAATTTTAACTTACCATAATTCCCCAAAGGTAAAAACAGTTTGAATGGGGATCAAGACCAGAGCCTGATGAGAGCTCAAGCCAGGGCAAATGGTACTGGTCTGATGCAATAACATTTGATATTGACCAAGCATGACAGCAGGAAATACCTGCTGGACAACATTTAAGCAGTTTGAGGATCACTTATTTACTGTCCAGGAAACATATGACAAGCAAAAGCTCAGGGATAATAATGGGATACGACGAGGTTGGTGATCCATAAACCGGCACCAAGGGCTGTCTAGAACGATTCTTTAGATCAATAGACACACAAAGGATGACCGGAAAGGGAGATTGCAACTGAGGTTCTCTGTACAAGGACAGAAGTGACACGTCCAATGCCAACATACAAATCTTTACAAAGATATGTGTGCACGACACCTACTGTCAAGGGGGTCCCTATGAACTAAAAAAAAAAAAAAAAAAAAAAAAACAGTGTGGAGGAGTGAGACAATGTTGTAAATGGATTTGCCAGGATCACAAACTGTTTCAAAGGGTTCTTTTAAAATTGAAGGATATATTAAAGAGGGACAGCCAGACTGATGACACCGGAAAATCCAGCACAGTAGAAAGACAGTATTAACCATTGAGGCCCTCTAGGAGTAAGGTTTGATGAGAAACTATAGTTATTAGTTTGTTGATTGAAAAACCAGAAGACCCACTGGTCCCACTGGCCCTCTGGATGTCAGGTCTGCCAGGAAACTACAACCGTCCCTCCGCTTTCCTGACCAGTAGTCTTGTTATCCCGGTGTCAGGTGGAGGGACGGCTGAGATCTCCCACAGACAGGAAATAAGGAACCACAAAGGAAGGTGCAGATAGCCTAACCACAACCCCCAGCAACAACTCACGGTTAGTAGGCAGAAGACAGGATCCCAGGAGGGAAAAGGACAATCCAGGTAACGTAGTCAGAACAAGCCAGGGAGGGTCGGCAGCAAGGTTAACCAGGAATCGTAGTCAAGACGAGCCAAGTAGGTAACCAAAAAACAAGAGCATCCATAAACAGGCACCTATCCTAAGGCACGGACAGGAAGGGGAAGTGGGAATATATAGGGACACTAATGAGAAGACTGCTGACAGCTGGTCCCAGGGTGGAGCAAACATCCCCACTAGTGAAAAAGAACATAACTACGATGCTAACATAAAAGCAGTTCACTGGTGGTTCAGGACATAGGAAAACAGTCTATGAACACCAGGCCCTGGGATCAAATCCCAGACACGGCGTGACAGTACCCCCCACACAAAGATGCCCCCAAACCTATTTGGGTTTGGATGGGTGCCTGTCGTGGAAGGACTTGACCAGCCGTGGGGCATGAACATCACGAGCAGGCACCCAAGTCCTCTCTGCAATGGAGTAGCCCTTCCAGTCCACCAGATATTGTAATTGTCTACCCCTATGTTGGGAATCCAGAATTTTGCTAACTTCATACTCTTGATGGTCATCCACAGAGACTGGAGAGGGACGTCTAGAGGGGAGAGAGAATCTATTCTTGACAAAGGGCTTAAGCAAAGATACATGAAATGTTTTGGGAATACGAAGATGAAGGGGCAAGCGTAGTTTATAAGCCACAGGGTTGACCTGACAGAGAATGCCAAAAGGTCCTATAAATCTAGGACCTAACTTGGAGGAAAGTTGTCGCAGTTTCATGTTCTTGGTGGACAACCAAACCAGCTGATTAAGACGATAGCGGGGTGCAGGTTTTCTGTGACGATCTGCATACCCCTTGTATCTATGTACAGACTGAAGCAGAACCTTCCTTATGTTTCTCCAGTGCGTAGTCAATCTTGATACCATGTTGGCTGCCGCAGGTACCTCCAAGGAAGACTGGAAGGGGAGAACCCTGGGTTGATACCCAAAGGCAGCTTGGAAAGGGGAACATCTAAGGGAAGAGTGCCACTGCGAATTGTGTGCTAGTTCTGCTAGAGGTAACATCTCGCTCCAGTTGTCATGTTCAGCATTGATATAAGCTCGTAGGTAGATCTCCAAATCTTGATTGACCCTCTCTGTCTGGCCATTAGATTGAGGATGGTATCCAGAGGACAGGGAATTCTTGATCCCCAGATGTTTGCAAATGGCCCTCCAGAACGAGGATATGAATTGAGGGCCTCTATCGCTAACAATATCAACAGGGATGCCCTGTAAGCGGATGACATTCTCAATAAAGGATAAAGCCAGGCTTGGGGCAGAAGGTAGTGCGGGCATGGGAATGAAGTGGGCCAACTTTGAAAATCGGTCCACTATCACCCAAATTACGGTATTTCCACTGGAGGTGGGCAAGTCCACGATAAAATCCATGCTGATATGAGTCCAGGGAGCACGAGGAACAGGTAACGGTTGAAGTAGACCTTGTGGAACAGAACGATGCATTTTGATGGCAGCACAAACCGAACAGGCTCTAACAAAGGCTATAACATCCTTTTTTAGAGTAGGCCACCAAACCAGGGACTTCAAAACGTAGGAAGGTTTGGTTGATACCAGGGTGTCCGGATACCATCTGGCCATGGGCCCACTGTAACACTTCTTTTCGTAATTCTAGGGGAACAAACAAGGTATTGGGTGGAACTGAGAAATTAGAAGGTGCCCGAGACTGTGCGGCCAACAAGTTCCTTTGTAAAGCAGTATCCAGTTGTGCAATAATTCGTTCCGGAGGAACAATATGATCAGGAGGTATTTGCAGATTCTCACAAGGGAATTGCCGAGACAGGGCATCGGCCTTGGTGTTCTTGGTGCCAGGAATGTACGTCACTACAAAGTTGAATCGGGTGAAGAATAACGCCCAGCGGGCTTGTCTGGGATTCAGTCTTTGGGCCTTCTCTAAGTAGATTAGGTTCTTATGGTCAGTTTGAACCACAACAGGAAGTTCCGTACCTTCTAAAAGATGTCTCCATTCGGAAAATGCTAATTTTATAGCTAAAAGTTCTCTATTCCCTATGTCATATTTTTGTTCTGCAGCAGAGAACTTCTTGGAGAAAAAGACAACCGGATGCAACTTGTTAGAAGTGGGTTCTCGTTGGGATAATACTGCTCCGGCCCCTACTTCGGAGGCATCAACTTCCAAGAAATATTGAGCCGAAGGCTGAGGATGGCGAAGAACAGGAGCAGAGCAAAAAGCAGATTTTAGAAGGTCGAAAGCCTCCAGAGCTTCAGGAGGCCACAGAGCATTTGGTCCCTTTTTTTGTGAGGACGGTGATGGGAGCCAAAATTTTGGAGAAATTCTTGATGAATTTGCGGTAGTAGTTACAAAATCCAATAAAACGCTGTATTTCCTTTAAGGTAGAAGGTCTAGGCCATTGTAAGATAGCATCGAGTTTCTTGGAGTCCATCTGGAATCCATTAGATGAAATTATATAACCTAAGAAAGGTATTTCCGATTGTTCAAAAGAGCACTTGGAAGGTTTGGCGTACAGCTTATGATCTCTTAAACGTTGGAGAACAGTGCAAACATGGCCACGGTGAAGCTTTAAGTCTTTAGAGTGAATGAGTATATCATCTAAATAGACAACAAAAGAGTCAAGTAGATCCCTGAAAATATCATTCACAAACTCTTGAAATACCGCGGGAGCATTGCAAAGCCCAAAAGGCATCACAAGACACTCATAATGCCCCCTTCTGGTATTACAAGCTGTCTTCCATTCATCTCCTGCTTTAATTCCAATGAGGTTATATGCAGACCGAAGATCCAATTTGGTAAAGATCTTTGACCCCTGGACACGGTCAAACAGCTCAGTAATTAAGGGCAACGGATACCGATTTTTTACAGTAATACGGTTGAGAGATCTGTAGTCAACGCAGGGTCTAAGTCCTCCATCTTTTTTCTCCACGAAAAAGAAGCCTGCTCCCACAGGAGAGGAGGAAGGCCGGATGAAACCCTTTTTTAGACTGTCTTCAATGTATTCCTCCATAGCCTTGGTTTCCGCAAGGTTAAGAGGATAGGTTCTCCCCTTAGGAAGAGGAGAACCGGGAAGCAAGTCAATAGCACAGTCATACGGGCGGTGTGGAGGGAGGCCCTCTGCTTCTTTTTCAGAAAATACATCAGCAAACCCGGCATAAGCCTCCGGTAGTTCAGGGACAGTAGAGACCCCAAGAATGGACACTTTATTACGTATAAACTTTTGGATACAGTGAACATGACAAAAGGTGCTCCAGGCAGAAATTTGACCAGAGGACCAGTCAATAGATGGGTTATGTTTACATAACCAAGGGAACCCAAGAATTACAGGATACTTAGGAGACGGAATGACATTAAATGATAGCTCTTCAGAATGCAGAGCCCCCACTAGAACGGAAAGGGGCTTGGTCTCTAGAGAGATAAGTCCATCACCAAGAGGTTCTCCGCCAAGAGTAGTTACACACAGAGGTGGATCTTTCGGAACCGTCGGAATCAGAAGACTCTTAACCAGCGTTGCATCGAGAAATACCCCACCTGCACCGGAATCAACAAAGGCAACAGTGGAGTAGCTCTTATTGTTCCAAGATAATAATACGGGTACTACTAATCTCTCTAGAGGAGGTTTCAAAACAGTGTGGCCTAATGGGGCTCCTTGATCTCCCATTAAGCCCGGGAGTTTTTTCAGTCGCATCGGACAAGAATGCAGGAAGTGACCCAACTTACCACAAAATAGACAGAGGCCTAGAGTTCTGCGTTTGGTACGTTCATCATCAGACAAACGCACAGCCCCTACATCCATGGGTTCTTCCTCAAACCCGGCGGTTGGAGGAAAAAAATTGTCTCTGACGCTCCCTCTCAGACTGGCGTTCAGAGAAGCGAGTATCCACGAGGATACACAAATTGATGAAATCCTCCAATGCCACTGGGATCTCACGGTAAGTTAATTCGTCCTTAATGCGTTCCGCTAGACCTCTGCGGAAGGCGGCCTTAAGGGCGCAATTATCCCAGGAAGTATCTGCCGCAAGTGTGCGGAATTCTATTGCATAAGATGCTACTGTGCGTTTACCCTGGTGTAAGTCAAGAATACTGGCCTCAGCTGCCCTTACTCTGTCAGGAACGTCAAATATTCTCTCAACGGTTTGCATAAACGTGGGGTAATCAGTAAGTACAGGAGAATCTTTCTCAAGAAGAGGCGACACCCAGGACAGAGCTCTACCCTTAAGCAAGGAAATAATAAATGTCACCTTGGCTTGGGTAGAGGTAAACACAGAAGGTTGATTTTTAAAATGCAACTGGCAATGGTTGAGAAATCCCCTGCAATCCAAGGGGTTCCCATCATACTTATCGGGGAGAGGTATCTTTGGAGCGGGAGAGCCCACAGATTTAGACACAACTACAGGTTCCCCAACCCCAGACTCAAGATTCTTTGGTGTAGCAGGACTAGTACCATGTGCCGAGGCCAAAGAAGATAACAGAGTAGCGATGGCACCCAATTTCTCCTCCAATGACTGTACATGATTAGCCTGCTCACCCAACATCTGACCCTGTAGAGAGACTGCCTGCACCAGCTCGCTGAGGTCCATCTGGCCTTAGGATAATGTCAGGTCTGCCAGGAAACTACAACCGTCCCTCCGCTTTCCTGACCGGTAGTCTTGTTATCCCGGTGTCAGGTGGAGGGACGGCTGAGATCTCCCACAGACAGGAAATAAGGAACCACAAAGGAAGGTGCAGATAGCCTAACCACAACCCCCAGCAACAACTCACGGTTAGTAGGCAGAAGACAGGATCCCAGGAGGGAAAAGGACAATCCAGGTAACGTAGTCAGAACAAGCCAGGGAGGGTCGGCAGCAAGGTTAACCAGGTTCAAGGGATAATCCAGGAATCGTAGTCAAGACGAGCCAAGTCGGTAACCAAACAGCAAGAGCATCCATAAACAGGAACCTATCCTAAGGCACGGACAGGAAGGGGAAGTGGGAATATATAGGGACACTAATGAGAAGACTGCTGACAGCTGGTCCCAGGGTGGAGCAAACATCCCCACTAGTGAAAAAGAACATAACTACGATGCTAACATAAAACCAGTTCACTGGTGGTTCAGGACATAGGAAAACAGTCTATGAACACCAGGCCCTGGGATCAAATCCCAGACACGGCGTGACACTGGATAGACAAAGTCTCCCTAAAGGGGTCTCACACTTGTACAGCACAAATAGAGAAAGACTCATGTACTGTTGGGGATCTTAGCAAATAAGAAGACAGAAGCTAGCAGTAGAGAAACAGCACAGGATTAATATGTGTTGAAAGTAAAACATTATTATTATACATGATTTATATAGCGCCAACAGTTTACGCAGCGCTTTACAATGTAGAGGGGGAAAACATCTAGTACATCTATGAGATATCCTTCAGAGGTTCTAGTAACCAGACGGCTGCCCCTCCCCCACCATTAACCTCAGTTGTGAGGGCAAACCGTAATGCCAACAAAGGTGTGAGTACTGATCCAGCACATTCAGTTTGTCAGAGTCTCCTAGCTATTGGTGACCAGAAGATCATAGCTATCTATGGCGTATGGAGGTCTTGTCCAGTAAGGAAAGAGGGAGTAAGGTCACTGAATTCAGTACCTGCAAGGTCTGCAGGAAAATGTACCTCTGGGCTTGGTATATGCATGATATCCTACAGTGAAGCTCCAAAGAGATGGTCGCCCACAAGGGTAAGGTGCAGCAGGAAATCCTGCAAGCCCAATACATAGGCCAGCACTTCAGCCAAAATTACTCTTCATCTAGACACAAAAGAGGCTGATATGCAAAACCAGTCAGTTTTGCATCAGACACACAGTAAATCACCCATGTCATATCATCCACACACAAACGTGTACCCATTCCAGAATGCTTATTCTGGAATGGGTACACATTTGCTAGTAAGAATAATAACTTTCACTTGGACTGTAGCTATTAGACATGTGCAATTCGTTTAGTTCCAAATTATTTTTTTTTACAAATTTTGACAAATTTGTTAATTCCGAAATATCCAAATTTTTCAATTTCCGAATTTTCAGATTTTCGGATTTATTTAAATATTTAAATTTCGGAAATTAGAAATTTCTAAAATTCGAAATTTCCAAAATTCTAAATTCCAAAAATTCGAAATTCCAAAATTAGAAAATCAGACATTCGAAAAATTCTAATTCGAAAATTCAGAATTCGAGAATTCGGAAATTCGAAAATGGGAAAATTTGGATTTTTGAATTTCCACATTTTTGAATTTACGAAACTCCGAATTTCCAAATTCCCGAATTCCGATTTTAGAATTTCCAAATTTCCGAATTCTGAATTTTTGAATTTCCGAATCTCTGAAAAATGCAAAAAAACAAATGTAACGAAAACAAAAAAAAATTTGACAGTGCACATGTCTAGTAGCTATGACATAGTGATCATATTAAATCCTGTGTAGTAAATGCATGGTTGATAATTGTGAAGTATGAATAATGTGTGGAGTAGAAATGTAATTTCATTGTGAATTTGTTTCTACAATGACAATAAATCTAAATCTTAATCTAAAAATCTTATATGAAGGCTTCATATGCTTTAAAAGATTACCACAGAATCCGACCTGTATATAAACCCTACGTCTGGGAATCAAGAGATCATTGGGTCCAGGTGACAAAAGAGTTAAAATTTCCCCCAGTCACACAGGTTTTCTCTTGTAATGATTTTCAAACAAAAAATATATGATTAAATAGAAAGCTACATTTGTCAAAAAGATGTACCGTATATACTCGAGTATAAGCCGACCCGAGTATAAGCCGAGGTACCTACTTTTACCACAAAAAACTGGGAAAACTTATTGACTCGAGTATAAGCCGAGGGGAGGAAATGTGCCCATTGCCCAACCTTACTGTGCCCATTGCCATCTCACTCTGCCACCTCACTGCCCATTGTCACCTCACTGTGCCCCCTTACTGTGCCCATTGCCATCTCACTGTGCCACCTCACTGCCCATTGTCACCTCACTGTGCCCCCTTACTGTGTTTATTGCAGCCTCCCTGTGCCCGAGTCAGTGTACCTGAAAATCTTGTAATTCCGTGGCCGGCGTCCATTGTTCAAATCTCGCGCCGTTCTCCCTGTCCCTTCCGTGATAGGCGTTTCCAGCAAACACTGTGTTGAGTGTTGCGCCTATCACAGAGGTCCTCTCATTCTCCGACTCCGTTTCCCAGCAGGCACTGTGTTCAGTTCTCCGCCAATCACGGACGTCGGTCAAGAGGACCTCCGTGATAGGCGCAACACTCAACACAGTGTTTGCTGGAAACGCCTATTGCGGAAGAGACAGGGAGAAAGGCGCTAGATTTAAACAATGGACGCCGGCCGCGGAATTTCACGATTTTCAGGTACTGACTCGAGTATAAGCCGAGGGGTATACTTTCAGCCCTAAAAAAAGGGCTGAAAAACTCGGCTTTTACTCGAGTATATACGGTAAGTGGAGTATAACTTGGGGATTAATATATATTTTTTTTAATTATATGATGTTTGGGATTAGAATTATTATTTTCAAATAACCTAAAATCCTTAACAGCAGATAAAAATGTGAATGCACATTAGTGGGATAAAATTGGGTGAATCATGTCTGCCATGTGGTATAAAAAACTCACTCTATCGAATACACAATATAGCAGAAATGGAGGGATTGCTACACATAGTTCGGGACAAACCACAAAAATTTTACTTGAAGTGGGCATGCTGGACACACTTTCATACGACCTCAGAATTCTCCCATTTAACCACTTGCCGACCGCACCATAGCCGAAAGACGGCTACAGGGCGGTCGAGTTATTCTGGGACGACGTCCCAGGGACGTCCTCCCAGAATCTTACTCCCGCGCACCCCCTGGGGCGCGCTCCCGGAAATATCCGTGACCGCCGGGTCAGGAAGACCCGGCGCATCACGGATAGCGGTAGATGGCCGCTAATCGTGGCCGTTTACCACGTGATCGCTCCGTAAAATGACGGAGCGATCACTTGTAAACAAACCGGCGTCATTGGTTCTTCTCTCCCCTCTCTGTACCGATCGGTACATTGTGAGAGGAGAGGGGAGGGAGCGGATGGCAGCAGCGCTGTGGGCTGGATGTGTAGTGCCCACAGCGCTGCTCTGTGACAAGTGAAGTCACAGATCCATCCATCCCAGTGCTCAGCCATCCCTGCTCAGCCATACCTGCTCATACTCTGAAATACCCTGCCCATACCCTGCCCATACCCCGCCATACTCTGCAATACCCCGCCATACTCTGCAATACCCCGCCATACCCTGCCCATACCCTGCCCATACCCCGCCCATACCCCGCCATACTCTGCAATACCCCGCCATACTCTGCAATACTATGCAATACCCTGCCCATACCCTGCCCATATTCTGCAATACCCTGCCCATATCCTGCAATACCCTGCCCATATCCTGCAATACCTTGCCCATATCCTGCAATACCCCGCCATACTCTGCAATACCCCGCCATATTCTGCAATACCCCGCCATATTCTGCAATACCCTGCCATACTCTGCAATACCCCGCCATACTCTGCAATACCCCGCCATACTCTGCCAATACCCTGCCCATACTCTGCCAATACCCTGCCCATACTCTGCCAATACCCTGCCCATACTCTGAAATACCCTGCCCATACTCTGAAATACTCTGCAATACCCTGCTCATACTCTGCAATACCCTGCCCATACTCTGCAATACCCTGCTCATACACTGAAATATCCTGCAATACCCGGCAATACCCTGCCCATACCCGGCAATACCCTGCCCATACCCTGAAAAAAAAAGCGTTTTAACCACTTCCCGCCCGCCGGCTGTCATATGACATCCTTGACTTTGTGCGGGGATATCTGAATGATGCCTTCAGCTACAGGCATCATTCAGATATCAGCTTTTTCAGCCGGCGATTCCCTACACCATAAGGATGATCATAGCGTTTGTTCCGTCGCTTGATCGTTCTTACGGGAGGCGAGAGGGGACGTCCCCCTCTCCCGCCGCCCTTCGGTGCTTCTACCGACTCACCGCTACGATCGAAGCCAGGATCGTTTTTTATTTTTTTTATTTCAGGCTTCCCAGCCTAGAGGTGAGATGTGGGGTCTTATTGACCACATATCTCACTGTAAAGAGGACCTGTCATGCCATATTCCTATTACAAGAGATGTTTACATTCCTTGTAATAGGAATGAAAGGGATCAAAAAATGTATTTTTGGGGAAAAAAGTGGCAAACTAAAATAAATAAAGTAAAATGAACAATATTTTTTAATTTTTTTTTTTAAAGCGCCCCTGCCCCCGTGTGCTCGCATGCAGAAGCGAACGCATACGTAAAACCCGCCCACATATGAAAACGGTGTTCAAACCACACATGTGAGGTATCACTGCGAACATTAGAGCGAGAGCAATAATTCTAGCCCTAGACCTCCTCTGTAACTCAAAACATGTAACCAGTAAAAAAATTAAAAGCGTCGCCTATGGGGATTTTTAAGTAGCGAAGTTTGGCGCCATTCCACGAGTGTGTGCAATTTTGAAGGGTGACATGTTAGGTATCTATTTACTCAACGTAACTTCATCTTTCAAATTATGCAAAAACATTCGGCTATCCTTACCATTTTGTTTTTTTTTAAAGCACAAAACTGTTTTTTTCCCCCAAAAACTGCGTTCGAAAAATTGCTGCGCAAATACCGTGCGAGATAAAAAGTTGCAACAACCGCCATTGTATTCTCTAGGATCTTTGCTAAAAAAAAAATATATAATTTTGGGGGTTCGGTGTAATTTTCTAGCAAATAAATTATGAAATTTACATGTAGGAGAGAAATGTCAGAATTGGCCTGGGTGCTCCAGAACGCCTGAAAGTGCTCCCTGCATGTTGGGCCTCTGTATGTGGCCACGCTGTGTAAATGTCTCACACATGTGGTATCGCCATACTCAGGAGTAATAGCAGAATGTGTTTTGGGGTGTAATCTGTGGTATGCATATGCTGTGTGTGAGAAATAACCTGCTAATATGACAATTTAGTGAAAAAAAAAAAAAAAGAAAAAAAAAATCTTGATTTTGCAAAAAATTGTGGTAAAAAATGACAACTTCAAAAAACTCACAATGCCGCTTTCTAAATACCTTGGAATGTCTTCTTTCCAAAAAGGGGTAATTTGGGGGGTATTTGTACTTTTCTGGCATGTTAGGGTCTCAGGAATTAAGATAGGCCGTCAGTACTTCAGGTGTGATCAATTTTCAGATATTGGCACCATAGTTTGTGGACTCTATAACTTTCACAAAAACCAAATAATATACACCAATTTGTACTTATTTTTAATTTGGCCAAAATTTATGAAGAAAAATTACTAATTTGCAAAATTTTATAACAGAAACAAAGAAAAATGCATTTTTTTACAAAATTTTCAGTCTTTTTTCCTTTATAGCGCAAAAAATAAAAACCCAACGGTGATTAAATACCACCAAAAGAAAGCTCTATTTGTGTGAAAAAAAGGACAACAATTTTATATGGGTACAATGTTGTATGACTGAGTAATTGTCATTCAAAATGTGAGAGCACCGAAAGCTGAAAATTGGTCTGGTTAGGAAGGGGGTTTAAGTGCCCAGTGGTCAAGTGGTTAAAAAAAGTTTCTGGTTAAGTTTAGGAAACCAGACACAATGATATATCAACTTTCCATGAATCAACTATAATCATGCAAATAAAATTTGACCTAAAGTTCCCTCCATTACATAGGCCGTCACCGCTCAATGCCTATATGAGACCCCGCTGTGGCCAAGAATAACCACAAAAATACCTAGAGGGAGCAGGAGATGGCACCCCCCCTCCCCCCACACTTCCAAATATACCCAACTCCCCTCCCCCTACATGTTTTTTTTCTTTTCTTTCCCCTAACCCTATTATTATTTTACCTTTAAATTGGCCGCTATGTGTGTACCATAACTAAAGCTTTTTTTTACCTTTTACTCATTAAGTCCATGAGGTACATGGTACACGCAGACTGGACACAACCCCTCTCACACTCTTTTTTGACTTACATACCCCGTGAGAACATCAGAATAACATACTTTCTCTCATAAACGACATTGACACACTTGTAAATGACCAGGACTCTTTCACTATTATTGCTTTATTGAGATAGAAGATTTTGTAAACAGTAGATCTATCCATATACATATTCTCAATCCTGATACCTGATTATCTACCTTAACCTAATAATGTTTGCCTCTTTTGTTTTTATGGATCTTGAATTATCATTGTTTGAGATTTACCGTATTTATCGGCATATAACACGCACAGGCGTATAACACGCACCCTAACGTTAAGAGGGAAGTTTCAGGAAAAAAACTTTCCACAGCCCCCTGCGTATAACACGCAGGCACAGTTTACCCTCTATTTTCAGGGTAAAAAAGTGAGTGTTATACGCCAATAAATACAGTACTTATTTTCGTAACTGTTTTAACAGGGATAACCTGTAGTCACAAGCTGTTCTACCAAAGGTTTCTGTATCTTATTGTATGACGACTGTTTATATTCACTGTATACTCTTTTCTTGAATAAAAATTGTCTTTAAAAAAAAAAAAAAAGACAATGAAAAAAAATAAAAAAAACATAGACAAGGCCCCAAAGTGCTAATTTTAATAAATGTGGAAAAAAATTTCTAATTTCATAATTGTGCTAGAGACACAAACAAAACATAACATTAGGGAAGAAAGTGCAAATGAAAGAAATAGTTCTCTGCTCTGTTACAAAAATTATGAAAGTCCTGTTTGTGTCCCCTGATCTCAAGAGCCCATGAACGCCCACAGCCCTCTGGTTATAAATGAGTTGTACACCATTCAGTGTTGTGGCTTCTGAAGTCAGGAGGCTATTGGTTTACATGTTTTACATTACTCGCGGCAACAATATTTTAAAAACTATGTAGCCAATTTTATATTGTATGTAATATTTCATGTCTGTTTTTATTCTAAACTTATTTTTATAGCAGATTACATAATGTAGCTACAAACATAGAATAAATACACATATTACATACACTTCAACATTTTTTTTATTGTTTTGAAACTTACCTTAGGCACCCAGTGGCATTGCGCAGCACCTGTGATGAATGTAACTGTATTTTACGATCATCCTGTAAGATAGTGTTTTCCCACCCTGAATGAGGGATAATCACTGCATTGGTCAACACTGCGAGGGCATCTTGAATAATTGGCATTTTAAGGGCATCACATGAAGACAGGTTCCACAGGACTCCTAAATGAAATAAAACAGTGCACAATAATACAAAATAAAGAAATTTTAATTTATATTTTTTTCATATTTTAGTTTTCATATGTGAACTACAAAAGAAAAAAAAAAAAAACGGAAATCCCCAAGCTCTACATTTGATTTTATCCTATCATGGATCCAATAAGACCATTAAAAACTACAAATACCTTTAATATGGTACAAGAAATGTGTATCCAACATTGTAATGCTTATTAGAGCCCTGTGTTAGAGACATCATTCCATTCTGCATCTGTGTGACCAAGCATTACAACAATGGGATCCACTATTTTTACGTTAACTTTTTATTCAAGAAGCTTTTCAAAACATTTACAAACACAGGGCATGCGGTTACAATGCTATTACAGGAAACACATATTTGTACAGGATGACTATAATTGAAATAATACAATGGGGCTGATTTACAAAACGTTTGCGCCATGAGTATTGGCGCATCTGCGTGCGCAATGGCTGTTTTCCTATTTACAAAACATTAGCGCCGGTAGCGCAGCCCTATTTCCCATTTACTATAGTGTTGTCGGCGGACGGGAGGAGGCGCTCAGTGCGCCACTAGGGACCTGGTGCACAGCATGTTAAAATATAAATATAAAGAAGTTGGAAGTGAGAATATAATGGGGGTGACATTGGGTGAGGTGAGGAAGTGTAGTGACACCTGCCCAAATAACAAACATGCCCAAAATAGAGAGAGAAAGTAACTTTTTCAAAACCAGCCCGCTGCGCCGGCAAGTACGATTCGAGCTGCGGGAGGTTTTTTTGAGCTCAGCGCAGGAATTTCAATCGTTCAAATGCGCCAAGACACTGCGCCGGCAAAATCTTAGTAAATGTCAAGTCACGTAAATCAATTTGCATAAGTTGAACAGGCGCAGCTCTGAACTTCCCAGTGCGCCAGCTATAATGAATTGTCGGCTCCCGGCAATATAGAGAAAAGTCATAGAAAGTCATTGCTAACCAAAAAAAAAAAAAGCGTGGGGGTCCCCCCAAATTCCATTACCAGGCCCTTCAGGTCTGGAATGGATATTAAGGGGAACCCCTCTGCAAATTAAAAAAAAAATGATGTGGGGTTCCCCCAAATATCCATACCAGGCCCTTCAGATCTGGCATGGATTTTAAGGGGAACTCCACCCCAGATTTAAAAAAAAATGGCGTGGAGTCCCCCAAAAATCCACACCAGACCCTTATCCGAGCACATAACCTGGCCGGCCGCAGGGGAAGAGGGGGGGACGAGAGCGGCCGGCCAGGGAACCCCCAGAACCCGGCCCCCCCTATGTGAAATGGTAATGGGGTACAAATGTAACCCTGCCATTTCACGAAGAAAGTGTCAAAAAATGTAAAAAATGACAAGTGCCGGTTTTAGACAATTCCTTTATTAATGTCTTCTCTTTTCTTCCATCTTCTTCTTCCTTCTTCTTCCATCTACTTCTTTTCTCCATTCGGGTTTCTTCCTCCATCTTCCTCTTCATCTTTATCTTCATCCTCATCTTCATCTCCATCTTCCTTCTTCCTTCTTCTTTCGGTCTTCTCGTCCGCATCTTCCCTTCTTCTTTCTTCTCCGGCCGCTCCGTTTGAATTGGAGGTTCCCGCTGTGCGACGCCTCAGTTCCCCACTTGGTCCGCTGCCCCCTGGTGGCTCCGCCCCCCTCTGACACCACGGGGAAAGTCCCCGTGAAATCCATGTGCGTCAGAGGGGGGCGGGGTCACCGGGTGTAAGCGGAACCGATGGGGAACTGAAGAACTGAAGCGTCGCACAGCGGGAACCTCCAATTCAAACGGAGCGGCCGGAGAAGAAAGAAGAAGGGAAGACGCCGGAGCAAGATGCGGACGAGAAGACCGAAGGAAGAAGGAAGATGAAGATGAAGATGAGGATGAAGAGGAAGATGAAGATGGAGGAAGAAACCCGAATGGAGAAAAGAAGAAGATGGAAGAAGATGGAAGAAGAAGAAGATGGAAGAAAGGAGAAGACATTAATAAAGGAAATGTCAAAAACCGGCTCTTGTCATTTTTTACATTTTTGACACTTTCTTTGTGAAATGGTAGGGGTACATTTGTACCCCATTACCATTTCACACGGGGGGCGGGATCTGGGGGGTCCCCTTTGTTAAAGGGGTCTTCCAGATTCCGATAAGCCCCCCGCCCGCAGACCCCCACAACCAACGGGCAAGGGTTGTGGGGATGAGGCCCTTGTCCCCATCAACATGGGTACATCCTCCCCATGTTGAGGGCATGTGGCCTGGTACGGTTCAGGAGGGAGGGGGGGCCGCTCTCTTGTCCCCCCTTTTCCCCTGCGGCCGGCCAGGTTATCTGCTCGGATAAGGGTCTGGTGTGGATTTTTGGGGGGACTCCACGCCATTTTTTTTTTAAATTTGGGGTGGAGTTCCCCTTAAAATCCATGCCAGATCTGAAGGGCCTGGTATGGATATTTGGGGGGAACCCCACGTAATTTTTTTTTAAATTTGCAGCGGGGTTCCCCTTAATATCCATTCCAGACCTGAAGGGCCTGGTTATGGAATTTGGGGGAACCCCCACTTTTTTTTTTGTGTAATCAAAGACTTTCAATTACTTTTATCTGTATTGACGGGAACCAGCAATTCATTACAGCCGCAAGGACTTTTAAATTACTATTATTTTACTTTAGAAATGTCATTTTGCTCTCCAACTGTTATAAACATGGAAAACATGTGATACTTTACAGGCATACTATAGACACCCCCCGGTATGATATTTAGGGCCAGTTCACTCCGGATGCAGTGCAGTGCGTTTTTTTGATGCCTGAAAAACACAAAGAAAGTTGATCACATTAATGCCATTGGCATAGTTCACACCACTGCAGTCCGTTCCAGTGCGTTTCAGAAAACAAAAAAAAAATTGGTCATGCTGCATTTTTTAGGTACAGAACTGTACTGGACCGCAGTAAAACACATCAAAAACGCAACGGAACGTACCAAAAATGCACTGGAATGCACCGGAACGCACCTAAATGCACCCAAGACGCACTGCAACACACTTGTCCTAAGTGAAAAGAGGGGGAAAAAACACTGGACTGCATCAAAAACGCATCAAAAATGCACTGGAATGTGTCAAAAATGCGCATGCAGAAAAGCACCTGGAACGCACCCAGACTGCATTTCTATGGTGTGAACTAGGGCCAGTTCACACCATAGAAACACAATCCGGATGCGTTCCAGGTGCTTTTCTGCATGCACGTTTTTCATGCGTTCCAGTGCATTTTTGGTACGTTTTTGATGCAGTCCAGTGCTTTTTTTTCACCCCTCTTTTTTATTAACCATAGATAAGGACAAGTGTGTTCCAGTGCGTTTTTGGTGCATTTAGGTGTGTTCTGGTGCATTCCAGTGCGTTTATGATGCGTTTTGATGCGTTCCAGTACAGTCCAGTGCAGGTAAAATGCAGCATGTTCTACTTTTTTGGTGGAACTGGAACGCACTGGAACAAACACTGCCATTTAGAACCATATAACCAACTTTCCATGCATTTTGGATGCTTAAAAAACGCAATGCACTGCATGTGGTGTGAAATGGCCCTTAAGCAATTTGGCATATTTAACCACTTGAGATCCGCGCTATAGCCGAAAGACGGCTGCAGCGCGACTCTCAAGTGCCGAGTGGACGTCCCCAGGACGTCCTTCTCTGTTTACATCCTGCCGCGCGCCCTCGGCGGCGCGCGGCGGGAACAGCTGTGCGCTCCGCATCACGTGATGCCGATGCGCGTGCCTGGCGGCCGCGATGTCCGCCAGTTACATGCGATCGGCTGTGACAGAGGCAGGACGTGGATCTCTGTGTTACACACAGAGATCCACGTCCTGTCAGGGAGAGAGGAGACCAATGCTGTGTCCCTTGTACATAGGGACACAGATCGGTCTCCTCCCCCAGTCAGTACCCTCCCCCCCACAGTAAGAAACACTAATAGGGAACAAATTTAACCCTTTGATCGCCCCTTAGTGTTAACCCCTTCCCTGCCAGTCACATTTATACAGTAATCAATGCATTTTTATAGCACTGTTTGCTGTATAAATGTGAATGGTCCCAAAATAGTGTCAAAAGTGTCCGATATGTCCGCCGCAATATCGCAGGCCTGACAAAAATCGCAGATCACCGCCATTACTAGTAAAAAAAAAAAAATAATAAAAATGTCATAATTCTATCCCCTATTTTGTAGGCGCTATAACTTTTGCGCAAACCAATCACTATACGCTTATTGCAATTTTTTTTACCAAAAATAAATAGAAGAATACGTATCGGCCTAAACTGAGAAAAAAAAAATTAAAAAAATTGGGATATTATTATAACAAAAAGTAAAAAAATATTGTGTTTTTTTTCAAAATTTTCTGTCTTTTTTTGTTTATAGCGCAAAAAATAAAAACCGCAGAGGTGATCAAATACCACCAAAAGAAAGCTCTATTTGCGGGAAAAAAAATAAAAATATCATTTGGGTACAGCGTTGTATGACCGCGCAATTGTCATTCAAAGTGCGTCAGCGCTGAAAGCTGAAAATTGGTCTGGGTACGAAGGGGGTTTAAGTGCCCAGTAAGGAAGTGGTTAAAGGCACTTCTCCTTGTTTTGTTTTTGGTGTTTTCCAAATTGGTGACATTGATATATGTCCCTTAGGGTGGGACCTGGGCCCCCATTTTAAGGCCAATAACTAGAAGATAAGCCAGCCAAGTGGGGACTAGCAAAATTAACAAGTCAGTTCCCATAGACTGCAATGGTATTTGTTGGTGGGGAGGGGTGATTGTCCCATCTCTAATTTTGTAGCATGCTGGATGATGTGCTTAAAGTGGAGTTCCACCCTCTTTTTGAACTTTGCTGCATCCTCTCTATGAATGTCCCCTTAAGAACAATTGGCATATTTTAATTTTTCGTTTTTAAAACTTACGTTTTGCTGGGACTCTTTTTGTATCTCCCGCCGCGGCCGCCGAAAACTGTGCGCGTCATACACTGTTCGCTCGGCCTCCTGGGAGATATTCGTCATCGATTCCCAGGAGGCTCATCGCGTTCCCATTTTCATGTAGGCCCGCCCATCCTGCTCATCCTGCCCTCCCTCGGTCCGCCTGGTGACCACCTTCCTCCGCTCCTCCCTCCCTCCCTACCTAGCGAGCCTCAGCCTGTCACATCTCACACTGCACTGTGTGATGATGTGACGGGTGTTCTGCCCAATAAGTTCTCCAGGCAGAGGTGGAGGCGCTGAAGCGCCAGAGTGCTCCCCTCCCTCCTCCTTCTCCTCTCCTCTCTCCGCCGATCACCGCCGCCGCCACATTCCCTGCCGAAGCCCTCCACCCTCCTCCCTCCTCCTCCTGTCAGAGGAGAGCGAAACAGCTGCAGATCGGAGCGGCTGTCTCTGACCAGCCGCGCAGTGACGTTGCTGGGGGGGTTAGTACTAATAATGGAGGTGGGGGTTAGTACTAATAATGGAGGGGGGGTTAGTACTAATAATGGAGGGGGGGTTAGTAATAATAATAGAGGGGGGGTTAGTACTAATAATGGGGGGGTTAGTACTAATAATGGAGGGGGGGTTAGTACTAATAATGGAGGGGGGGTTAGTACTAATAATGGAGGGGGGGGGTTAGTCACCTGCCACACCTTGCTGATTGTCACTTGCCTGCCACCAGATGCAGATTGTCATTTGCCACGTCACCTGACACAATTTGCGGATTGTCACTTGCCACGTCGCCTGCCACACCTTGCGGATTGTCACTAACTTGCCTGCTAAGGTGTAGTTTTGGTTGTCTCTTGCTGTGTCCCAGACTCCCAGAGTCAGGCAGCAGAGAGATAATGTAATCTCTCTGCTGCCTGCACAGTGAGGGCGGAAGTCACTGCAGGAATGCAAGGCAGGCACGGGCGGTGAGAGATGATCTCATCTCTCTGCTCCCCCGCTCCCGGCTAGCTGATTGGCCAGCTGCCACACTGAGCCTGCTCTCTCACTCTCACCTGCGCTGCCAACACACTGAGCAGCACGGTCTGCCCACGAACCGCGCCGCCCCCCGACAACAAACCGCGCCGCAAGCGGAGCCGCCCGCTTTCTTACCCGTCTGTGGAGCCGCACGCTATTGCACCTGCCCGCAGAGTGGCCCGACGTGACTCACTGACGTCACTCGTTGCTAGACGCCAAGCGGCCCAGGTGTTAGAAGCGAGTGCAGGGAAGAGGCTCCACCCACCTCCTCCTCCGCTCCTGGTATCGTGTCAGTGCGCCACGTAACTACATTAGACGAGTCTCTCTCTCAGCGCCGCTGATCGGCTGATGTGAGAAACTGAGAGAGAGACTCAGAGAGGCAGCGGCAGCCGCAGAACAAGTACTGTATATAATCGAGTATAAGCCGACCCGAATATAAGCCGAGGCACCTAATTTTACCCAAAAAAACTGGGAAAACTTATTGACTCAAGTATAAGCCTAGGGTGTCCTAGGCTTATACTTGCCTCACTTTGCCTCACTGTGCCCATGCCTTACTGTGCCCATGACTAGACTGATGTTTAACATGGAAGTCTATGGAAGGAGTGCCCGGCTTTGAAAAATCGGTTCTCCCAGACACCAAACTTTTCAAACTTATAGAGGAGACATGGAGCTACATGTGTGCCAAGTTTGGGGTTCAGAGGACCTACGACCGGCCGGTACCGGGTCCGCAAAATCACTGGAGAAATGACCGTTTAACATTGGAGTCTATAGAAGGGGTGCCCGGTTTTAAAAAATCAGTGCTCCATGGCCGTAGGTCCCCCAGACACCAAACTTTGCACACTTGTAGAGAAGACATGGGGCTACATGTGTGCCAAGTTTGGGGTCCTGGGGACCTACGACCGACCGGTACCGGGACCGCAAAATCACCGGAGAAATTACCGTTTAACATTGGAGTCTATGGGAGGGGTGCCCGGATTTAAAAAATCAGTGCTCCCCGGCCGTAGGTCCCCCAGACACCAAACTTTGCACACTTGTAGAAGAGACATTGGGCTATATGTGTGCCAAGATTGGGATCCAGGGGTCCTACGGCCGGCCGGTACCGGGTCCCCAAAGTTCGGGGGATCAGGCGCAAAAAAAAAAAAACTGAGCAATTAAGTGAGTGTGACAGATGGTCTCGGGGGGGGGGCAATTGCCCTGTTGCCCCCCCCCCTGGATCCGCCACTGGGCTCTACCCAGTGGAGTCGCCACGGGCAATTCAGAGTGAGCCGACTCCTGATCAAAGGAACCGCTGTTGCTGTATCGCTGGGTCAGGTGAGAGGGCCAATTGGCCATTATCTACTAACGTCCATAGGAACTGCAGTCTCTGACCATCTCCTGTACTATGTCTGCATAGATGCGATTCGATGTGCTGGGGGTGATGCAATGTGCTGTGAGCCCATGCGATTCGATGTGCTGGGGTCTTGCAATGTGCTGTGGGCCCATGCGATTCAATGTGCTGGGGGTGTTGCAATGTGCTGTGGGCCCATGCGATTCGATGTGCTGGGGGTGTTGCAATGTGCTGTGGGCCCATGCGATTCGATGTGCTGGGGTGTTGCAATGTGCTGTGGGCCCATGCGATTCGATGTGCTGGGGTGTTGCAATGTGCTGTGGGCCCATGCGATTCGATGTGCTGGGGTGTTGCAATGTGCTGTGATTGATACACACACGTACCCCTCATCCCTCACCTTCAAATACAGAAATCTGTTGCTAAGGGTAAGAGCTTTAAAAAATTCCTAATTGTAAACTAAATCATTTTGTTTCTGTGCAGATATATCTACATAATAAGATTATATATATATAATGTAGATATATCTGCACAGAAACAAATGATTTTGTTTACAATTAGGAATTTTTTAAAGCTCTTACCCTTAGCAACAGATTTCTGTATTTCTAGAATATTATTGCTTGTACATACTGGAGGGGAGGAGGGGAGGAGATGTTTACATAAATAGGGGGCGGCAACTTGCTATGAAACTGGAGAGCAAATATAACATGAAAGTGAAACCGATTACACTGCTTGTGATATCCAGGAAGACATATGCAGTCTGGCTGCAGATGCCCACACTTAAAATGGCCACGGCCTATTTCTAGTTTATACACTATCTAAATGCTGTAATAACCTAACAAAACAGATCTTAGTTTACAGACTAACTTTACTAGAATACATTAAAATTGTGTATTCTAGGGGTATTTTTATTTAAAAAGTGTCATTTCGGCCGGAACACCACTTTAATTTTGGACGGGGGGGGGGGGGGGTAAATTGTTGGCTAGCTGAATTGGTGTTGTTCTGCACATGCCCAGCCAGTTAGTTTTTTTTTTGGATGCTTTTTGTGTGTGAACGGCACCTGGGTATTTCTGGACATGCTCAGAGAGTGTTTTTATGGGTTAGTAATTGAAGGACATCCTTAACAGGTGTACCCACTTCGAATTTCAGTCTCTACATTGAGTGAACTTGCATTTTGGGTGTTTCATGGACTGTGCATGTGTTTTCAATTGCCTCATTAGCACACAAACATATGTTATATAAAGCTCACAGAGCATTCGGTCGCTTGCCCTGAGAAGAGGCAAGTGTGTGTGTGTGTGTGTGTGTGTGTGTGTGTGTGTGTGTGTGTGTGTGGCAAAATGTACATGTTGGTGTCCTTATCGAGTTTGTAACACATGTATTTTATTTGTTATGTCTTTGCAAAACAGGTGATTGGTTAACTTTTGTGGACTGTATTTTTTGTGTGGGGAAAATGTTCCCCTGAAATAATTCTGATGTTGTTAATGTGTGTTGTTTTTTCACTTTGATTTAATTGTCTGTGCTGCATTTTTTTGGCCAAAAATTGCTCAAGATGTTGAGTCTGTAACTGTTTCAAATTGACCATGTTTTTTATTTTGCCTTCCCTTTTGTTTTGTTGAACAATAAAATTTGATGCAAAGTTTTGATGTTTGTTTTGTGTTTTCTTTGCAACAAATGTGACAGCTGATTGGCATGTCAAAACAAAACAGGTGTGATTTGTCTAATCTGGTGCCTTCATGCTAGCATATGCATGGATTGTATTGTGTGCTGCCATGGAGTGTCACCAGGAAATGAAAAATACAGAGCGGTAAGTATTCAATTTTCCTTTTTTACTGCAGTGGTTCTCAGCCTCAGTCCTCAAGTACCCCCAACAGGACATGTTTTGTGAATTTATCTTATCGAGAATTGCTGTCCAAAAATCAAAACCATTGACTGTGATTTAAAGCACATGTGCAAGATGAAGGAAAACCTGCAAACATGGCCTGTTGGGGGTACTTGAGAAGCACTGATTTAGAGCACTGCACTTAAAAATAGCTCAAGGCCATACAATTCTAATTGTGGGCATTTTGAGGGAAACACAGTAAGTGTTAGAACCCCTGCGTGTGTGGTTTTTTTTTAGATTTATTTTTTATTTTTTGTAGTTTGGCTTTTGTGTCTCCTTTTCTTAACATTGGCTTCACTTCCTGTCACACAGCTAAACAGGAAGTGAAGGTAAAACCCTACCAATGTCTTTTCTTGGGGAAAAACACAGATCAATCTAACTAGTGTCCCCATTAAGCAAATTGCACTCTAGCACTTTGTTGTGTACACCCCAAATCATTGGATAGTTTGGGGTTTAGTAAAGACAAATCCACTCTGCAGTAAAAGTGTAGCTGCTGAAAATCTGAGTGAAAGTACTGGTGATTGGATGTTACAATCATGTAAAAGCAAAGATGTTTTTTTTTTTTTTTTGGCTTGCATGTCCCCCTCAGATATACAGCAAGTGCACTTGTAGTGCAAAGTAGATTTGCCTTTAGTAAATAAACCCCACAGTCCAAACTATCTAATAAATTGTGGTGTACCCCGCAATATGCTGGAGTGCAATGTGCATAATGGGGAAAGTATTTAGACTGACCTGTGTGTCCCCAAGGAAAGACATTGTTAGGGATTTTCCCTCACTTCCTGTGTGGCTATGTGACAGGAAGTGAATTATTTGGAAGGATAAAGTGGCCAAATTATTTAGTTTAACTTTTCAAAGACTCATTCCTAAGTTGAATAGTGATGCATGGCCCATTTAGACCCTCTTTAATCACTTGAGATCAGCGCTATAACTGATCGACGGCCACAGCATGGTCCTCAATTGCCAGGAGTCCGTCAATAAACGTCCTCCCCTTTGCGCGCGCTGTGGTCACAGAGTCACTGAGACTCAGGTGATGACAGATCCGAGTAAGGCCCCTTTCACACTGGGGCGTTTTTCATGCGGTTTAGCGCTAATAATAGCGCTGTTATACCGCATGAAAAAATCCTGCCCTGTGTCTTCAATGTGAAAGCCCGAAGGCTTTCACACTGAAGCGGTGCGCTAGCAGGACCGCTCCAAAAGTCCTGCTAGCCGCTTCTTTACAGCGGTAAAGGAGCGGTGTGTTCACCGCTCCTTTACCGCGGTCTCCCATTGAAATCAATAGCAATAGCCGCGGTTTGCGGGCGGTATTAACCCTTTTTCGGCCACCAGCGGGGGTTAAATTAACCCCCCTAGCGACCGCATACCGCGGTAAGAACGACAGTATAGCAGCGCTGAAAATCGCGCTGCTATACCGCCACCGCACCTGCCCGCCCCAGTGTGAAAGGGGTCTAAGGGGCCGATCCCTGCCCTTTACCATGTGATCAGCTGTCAGCAAATGACAGCTGATCATGTGATGTAAACAAAAGCTGGGTAATGGTTTTTGTTTTCTCCTTGTGCCGACAGCGTGAGCATAAAAAAGGCAATCACCGGCTTATGTGCAAGGGACATGGGGCCCGAAGAGGAAGAGGCAATTCTGCATCATCTGTGACAATTAGTAGCCCCTGCCAGTGCCACCTAATAATGCCCACCACTGGGTCCAATCAGTGGCACCTAGCAGTGCTGCCTATCAGTGCCCATCACTGCCAACTATCATTGCCACCTAGCAGTGCCACTTCTCACTGCCCACCAGTGCCAAATAGCAATGCCACCTCTCAGTGCCCACCCTTGCCACCTTATCGGTGCCCATCAGTGCAGTCTCATCAGTGTACATAAATGAAGAAGAAAAATTACCTTTTTTAAAAATATTAACCAGTTTCCTACCGCCCACCGTCAAATGACATCCTTGGCTTTGGGCGGTGACATCTGAATGATGCCTGCAGTTGCAGGCATCATTCAGATATCATTCTTTTCAGCCGGCGATTCTGTGCACAATAAAAATGATCATAGTGGCAGTTCCGCCGCTTGATCGTTCTTATAGGCGGGGGGAGGGGACGTCGTCCCCCCCCCCTCTTGCCGCCATCCGGTGCTTCTCCGGGCTCTCCCGTGCCATCTGGGGCTCGGAGAACGATTTGGAGATGACTGGTGACCAGATGGTCATCAGTCATCTCTATGACCGTCGGAGGCGCGGGCACGACGTTATGACATCACGCCGTGTTCCCGTATGTTAACCAAGCCGTGATCTCGGCTGTCAGCATGAGATTGGTGTTTTTTTTGGACTAATATCATGCTTTCCAGCCTGGAGGAGAGATGCGGGGTCTTATTGACCCCGCATCTCTCCATAAAGAGGACCTGTCACACACATTCCTATTACAAGGGATGTTTACATTCCTTGTAATAGGAATAAAAGTGATCCAAAAAAAAAAGAGTAAGAAATACAAAAAGGTAAAAAAACAAAATAAAAAAAATAAGCAAAAATAAGAAAAAACGCCCATGTCCCCGGTAGCTCGCGCTCAGAAGCGAACACACACGTAAGTCCCGCCCACATATGTAAACGCCGTTCAAACCACACATGTGAGTTATTGCTGCGTGCGTTAGAACAAGTGCAACAATTCTAGCACTAGACCTCCTCTGTAATGCCAAAATGGTAACCTGTAAAAAAATTTAAAGCATCGCCTAGGGAGATTTTTAATTACTGAAGTTTGGTGTCATGCCATGTGTGTGCGCAATTTTAAAGCGTGACGTGTTAGGTATCTATTTACTCAGCATAACAACATCTTTCACATTATACCAATTTATTGCGCAAATACAGAGCGAGATAAAAATTTGCAATGACCGCCATCTTATTCCCTAGGGTGTCTGCTCCAAAAACATATATAATGTTTGGTGTTTTGAAGTAATTTTATATTTTTACATGAAGGAGAGAAGTCTCAGAATAGGCCCAGTGCTGAAGTGGGTAAAATATCCATTTTTTTTTTTTTAAACTCGGTCTTTTGGATTTATCGAAAAAAAAAATAAAAAAAAAACAAAGGTGATCAAATAGCACCAAAAGCAAGCTCTATTTGTGTGCCAACAAATAAAACATTTTCATTGGGTTACAGTGTTGTATGAGCGTGCAATTGTCATTAAAAGTGCATCAGCGCTGAAATGTGAAATTTGGTCTGGGCAGTGCGCAAGTGGTTAATATAAGGCTACATGCACACGGACGTTTTTCAAGCCGCTTGTTTGAGTGTTTTTTGCAGCTTAAAAACATCTCTCCATGTTAGCCTATGGCCTCATGGCCACCATGGCGTTTTGGAGCTGTAAATGGCATAGGTGTTTTTAGGCCCCATGTAGACGGGACGCTGGTGCAAAGTGTTCAGAACTAAGGTTGAAAGTGGCGTTTAGAAAGGCGCGCTTTGTGGCGTTTGCATGCCGTGTTTTACCACATTTGCGTGTATATGATAAGGAGCCGCCCTCAGCTCCAAAAACAGTATTATTTACGATTTTAGCTATTTAGTGAGACCAGAGTGATATCAGCAGCTGAGAGCAGCAGTGTAGTTGTATTTAGCGTGTCACTTGCCACATCACTTGCCACAAGTTGTGGATTGTCCACTTGCCACGTCAGCTGCCCCAAGTTGTGGATTGTCCACAATGCAATGGAAGCAATTTATTTTATATATATATATATATATATATATATATATATATATATATATATATATATATATATTTATTTTTTATGGTTTTTCCTCATTTGCCATAAATTTGGAGTTTATCAATGTAAAAAAATAGGTCACCTTTAAAAACGCTTCTAAACTAAAATGCGGCTAAACGCCGGTACCGCGTCTGAAACGTGGAAATCTTTGGCGTCTGAAGACATTTTGAGGGTTCGTGAAAAACGATTTTAAACGCAACTGCAGATTTTTTTTGCCAGGCCAAAAACAGTGTTTTGGATGTAATAGAATTCAATGGACACGCATCCAAAACGCAAGTACCGCAATTTTGCAGCGTTTTTTTGTTTTACCTGTTTATAGCTGGTTGTTAAAGGAAATGTAAAAAAATAAATAAAAAAAAACAGCGTGGGGTCCCCCCCCAGGTCCATACCAGGCCCTTGGGTCTAGTATGGATTCAAAGGGGACCCCCCCCGCTATCTTCTGCTAGCTCTTTTGCTAGCGGGGGTCCCGGGCTTCCTCGCCGTCTTCGGGGGTCTTTCTGCCGGGCCCCCGCTATCTTCTGCTAGCCCGATGTTGCCTCGTCGCTGTCCAGCGCCGCAATGCTCTGTTCGAGCAGCGGTGCCACTTTTATTGGCATGGGGCGTGGTCACCGGATGATGTCACCGCTGACCCCGCCCCCATATGATGTCACAGTCCCAGGGAATGATGGCGTGAAACGGGGGCGGGGTCAGCGGTGGCATCATCCGGTGACCACGCCCCATGCCAATAAAAGTGGCACCGCTGCTCGAACAGAGCATTGCGGCGGTGGACAGCGACGAGGCAACATCGGGCGAAGAGAAGAGGGAAGAAGGCGACGAAGAAGACCGGGCCCCCGCTAGCAAAAGAGCTGGCAGAAGATAGCAGGGGCCCGGCAGAAGGCAGAAAGAACCGGAGATCGTAGAGAAGACGTCGGAGAGCGGGAGAAGAACCGGAGAACAGAACAAGAGACCCCCGAAGTCGGAAGAAGACGGCGAGGAAGCCCGGGACCCCCGCTAGCAAAAGAGCTAACAGAAGATAGCGGGGGCCCGGCAGAAAGACCCCGAAGTCGGAAGAAGACGGCGAGGAAGCCCGGGACCCCCGCTAGCAAAAGAGCTAGCAGAAGATAGCGGGGGCCCGGCAGAAAGACCCCCGAAGACGGCGAGGAAGCCCGGGACCCCCGCTAGCAAAAGATCTAGCAGAAGATAGCGGGGGCCCGGCAGAAAGACCCCTGGAGCTGCCCAATAAATTACTATTCAAACCTGTGTTGTCTTTTTTATTGACTTATTTTGCCACCAGGTGAATGGGTAGGGGTACGATGTACCCCATACTCATTCACGTAGGGTGGAGGGCCGGCATCTGGGGGCCCCCTTTTTAAGGGGGGCGCCCTGATTCCAAAAAGCCCCCCGCCCGCATACCCCGACAACCAACGGCCAGGGTTGTCGGAAAGAGGCCCTTGTCCCCATCAACATGGGGGCATGGTGCTTTGGGGTGGGGGGGTCGCAGGTCGCCCCCCTGCCCCAAAGCACCAAACCCCCCATGTTGAGGGCATGCAGCCTGGTACGGTTCAGGAGGGAGGGGGGCCGCTCTCTCGTCCCCCCCTTTTCCCCTGCGACCTGCCAGGTTGCGTGCTCGGATAAGGGTCTGGTTTGGATTTTGGGGGGACCCCCACGCCATTTTTCGGCTTAAGGGGGTTCACCTTAAAATCCAGACCAGACCTAAGGGTCTGGTTTGGATTTTGGGGGGACCCCCACGCCGTTTTTCGGCTTAGGGGGTTCAACTTAAAATCCAGACCAGACCTAAGGGCCTGGTATGCTCCTGGAGGGAAACCCATGCCGTTTTTTTCATTAAAATTTGGCCTGGAGTTCCCCTCCATGATTCATACCAAACATGGGACAGCGAGGCTGCCGAGGACCAGCGCGATGACATCGCGCTGGACACATTCTCGGCCGGCTAGTCGCCTCTAGGACACGACTTGAGCGGCTGCTGCACGCTCAGGTCGTGTCCAGGTCGCCTCGCAGAGTCGCGCTGTCCCTGTGTCAGCCGGCACACGAGTCGCCCGCAAGTCAGATCCGACTTCCCGGGCGACCTCTATCAAATCAATGGGCTCCCATAGGGAACCATTCATTTTCAATAGAGCGCCGCTGACATTTCTATTTACTATAACAGTGTGCCGCTGCTTCCTGTGCCCAGTGAAGAAGTTATCCGGCGCACCAATTAAGGTTAGAAGCAGCGCAGCGCACTGTTATTAGTAAATCAGCCCCAATGGGTGTACAATAACCCTGTAACAAGGGAGATGCTTAAAAATCAGCAAATGAACCAATAAGTGGAAACATATCACTTAAAAAGAAAACCTTTAAAGTGTTACAGTGCAGGGGGGCAAAAATGCCCAAAAAAGCCTCAGAGTGAGTGAACCGATTACTGTGCCTCTAAGGCTCACAAAGTGGAAGAGTTACTAAATGCTCACAAGCACATCTACATAGTGCGTACCTTCCCAGGGTCAGGGCTATCTTCTGCAACCAACGTTTCTAATGCCATGATCTCATTTAAAATCAGGGCCCATTCTAAGAGGTGGGGCAAGGAAGTAGATTTCCAATATCAGGACACAGCAACCTGACTCAATGTAGTAGACAATGCCATAAGATGCCCTTTTTAATTTTGGAGATGGACTCAGGGATCCTTGACAATAGGGCAATGGCCGGGGTAGGCTGGATATCAGAAATGCACATAGTTAGTCAGATTGAAAAAAGATACAAGTGCATCTAGTTCAACCTATAAAAGGTAAAAAGATAAAAAAAATATCATACAATCCCATATACACAATCGAATACCCACAGTTGATCTAGACTAGAGGAAGGGAAAAAACCCCAGCAAAGCATGATCCAATTTGCACCAGCAGGGGAAAAAATCCCTTCCTGATCCCCCGAGAGGCAATGGGATATTCCCTAGATCAACTTTACCTATAAATGTTAAAATCCAGTTATATTATGTACATTTAGGAAGGAATCAAGTCACTTTTAAAGCAAGCTACTGAGATAGCCAGAACTAGCTCTTGAGGGAGTCTATTCCACATTTTCACAGCTCTAATGCCTTGTACACATGATCGGATTTTCCGTTGGGATAAACTCTGATGTATTTTTCCGGCGGAATTCCGTTCAAGCTGTCTTGCATGCACACTGTCGTACCAAATTCCGACCGTCCAAAACGCGGTGACGTACAACACTACGACGAGCCGAGAAAAATTTAGTTAAATGCTTTCGAGCATGCGTGGGTTTTTTTTCGTCGAAGTTCCACACAGACGAATGTTCTCTTTCTAAATTCCGACGGAAAAAAGTCTGATGGGGCACACACACAGTCGGAATATCCGATGAAAAAACTCCGTTGGACTTTTTCCATCGGAAATTCCGAATGTGTGTACAAGGCATTACTGTGAAGAAACCTTTCCGTATTTGGAGATTAAATATCTATTCCTCCAGTTGTAAAGAGTACCCCCTTGTCCTCTGTGATGACCATAAGGTGAATAACTCAACACCAAGTTCACTATATGGATGAGAGAAAGAGCTGGGAACACACCGCTTAAAGCCCCCCGTTAGGATCTGATGAGCTGCTGAAGAGATCCAGGTGCCTGCCTGGTCAGCAGCTAGGGAAATCCAATGGAAACAAAGAAGAATGGCGGCACATCCAGAAGCAAAATCAAAAGAATTTATTGAAAGTCCGTAAAATCAAGCGAACATGACAAACATCAATTCAAAAAAGGTGCTCAGTGGACGCGTTTCACACAGACGTGCTTACTCATCACTGGTAAATGTGCATGTTTATTTGTAGCAAAAAGTCCATGGAAGAGACCTATCAGGAGCCCAGAATCACGAAACCTTCACCTGGTCTGGCAATCACCAAATGGCTAAACATAAATCAATTAGCAGCAAATAAAACACAGCAGTGCACAAGAAAAATCCAACATTGCAATGTGAACATACAAATATGCATACAAATGAAGAAAATACGTGAAAACTTGATATATTATGTGTAATTCGTTTGTGAAGGGAATTTAAATGAAGAAACAAAATCAGGAAAAATGTATGTAGTAAATGATGTTATGCAAGCAATAAATATAATGTATGGTGCATCCATATGAAGAGGACACACAGAGTGTTGAAGAGAATAAAAATAAAATGTGTGTAGACTAAGTGAAATGTGAATATAATGAGACAATTGAAATTAATAATCAATATAATAAATATATAACAAAAAAACGGAAAATTTATTACCAAATACTTACCGTAATTTTCCTTTCCTGATGGACTCCATGGCAGCCTACATGTGGGTTAACCCCGCCTCCTCTCCAATGCTATAGGACCCCATACCCATAAAAGTAAGCTCACCTCTCAGCACTGTGTTCCGTAACTAGCCGACTCTTGGACACTTACTTTCTTTCATTATTATTTTCTTTCAGGGTGGGAACGCCGTCTGCCATGGAGTCCATCAAAAAAGGAAAATTACGGTAAGTATTTGGTAATACATTTTCCGTGTTCCTGACTGACTCCATGGCAGCCTACGTGTGGGAAATAACTAGCCAGACCACACGGGTGGGTATGCTGAACCGAAAAGCTTTAAATTTGTCAACCGCCAGGATTCTTAACCCAAAATTAACAGATGACAATCATGCCGGTTCAATGCAGTAATGGGCCATAAATGTATTGATAGAGGCCCACGAGGCCGCTTTACAAATGACATCTGGAGCCACATGTTGGGCTGCCGCCCAGGAAGCTGCCATCCCTCTGGTGGAGTGTGCCATTACCGCCTGTGGAGGAGCCAAGCCCTTAGCCCTGTATGCTTGCTGGATTGTTTGAACGATCCATGATGCAATTGTTCTGGTTGATGCTTTCTTCCCTCTGTTGTTTCCAGAATGTAGAACAAACAGATGATCAGATCGTCTGAAGGAAGAAGTAATTTGTAGATACTCCTTTAGGATTTCACCCATATCCAGGGCATGAGTTTCACTGGAATCTGGAGTCTTAAATGTAGGTAGAACAATTTCTCGATTTTCGTGAAATACCGAAGACACTTTTGGATTTGAACCCAACATGGGTATAAGGACTACTCGATCTGGAAAAAATGTTAGAAAAGGTTCTTCAGGACCTAGAGACCCGATCTCAGAGACCCTCTTAGCCGAGGTGATGGCTACTAAGAAGGCTACTTTTGCTGAAGAGTCCTTAATGGAGGACGGGGAGGGCCCCGACATACTGAGTCCAGTCAGAGAATCTAGAACGAGTGGAAGATCCCACTTGGCAAATCTTGATTTTCTTTGGGGCTTAATTCTTGATGCCCCCCGAAAGAATTGTCTGACTAAGGGATGGACTGCCCATGAGACTCCAGAGAAGGCTGACAAGGCCGAAACTTGTACTCTTAGAGAGCTAACAGATAAGGGTAAGTCTAGTCCGGTTTGCAGAAAACAAAGAACATCCTGAACTCCCGGATTTTTGAAGGACCTCCCGGAAGCGGAGGAGAACTCAACAAATTTGGCCCAGATTCTTCTATAAACCTTGTTGGTACTTGCTCTTCTTGAGCTCAACAGTGTAGACATCACTCTAGAGGCGTAACCCAGGGATTCCAGCCTCTCCCTCTCAAGAACCAGACCGTCAGTCTCATCAGTGCCGGACAAGGGTGTAGGAGTGACCCTTGAGAGAGAAGGTCCGGCCTGAGAGGAAGAGGTATCGGGTCCCGGTAGCTCAGTTGGATCAGGAGGGGAAACCAAGGCCTGTTTGGCCAGTAAGGAGCCACTACTGTTACTTCGGCTGATTCCGCTTGAAGTCTCCTCAGGAACTTGAGGATTATTGGGATCGGGGGAAAAGCGTATGCCCGCCTGAACCTCCATCTGTCCGTCAGGGCATCCGTTCCGACTGCCTGGCTGCAACGGCCCCGAGAATAGAACTTCACTGTTTTGTGATTGTAGGGGGAAGCGAATAGGTCCACTTCGGGATTGACTCCCAGAGACAGAATCCAGTTGAAGGACTGTACATGGAGGGACCACTCGTTGTCTAGACGAGTTCGAGAGAGGAAATCCGCCTGTGAGTTCTGTACTCCCGGAATAAAAACTGCTGATATGTTGGCCAGATTTTTCTGGGCCCAAGTCATGATGGGCTTGACTTCTAACAGGAGTGTGGAACTCCAAGTCCCCCCTTGTCGCTTCACATATGACACTGCTGTGGTGTTGTCCATCCTGATCAACACCGATTCTCCTCTCAGACACCGAGAAAAGGATTGGAGGGCACACCAAGCTGCCCGGAGCTCTAGGACATTTGAGCCTGGGTTGCGGAGGCGAGCATCCCACCTGCCCTGAGCAAGGTTCTGGCCACAGAGAGCCCCCCAGCCGGAACCGCTGGCATCGGTCGTAATTGTGACCCAGGAGATGGGGGCAATGGAGTGACAGTTTAGCAAATTCTTGAGTTGGAGCCACCAGAAGAGGCTGTTTCTAATTTTTGCGGATATGTGGATGAGTTGACTCTTGTCCCCTGACTTCCACTGCCGGAGGAACCCTGACTGAAAAGGGCGTAACCTCCATAGAGCCCATTTGACCATGGGGGTCGTGGAGACCATTGTGCCGATAATTCTTAGGCATTGTGATGCTTTCAGATGAGGAGCATCCAGAGCACGAGAAATCCTCTTCCGAATCACCGGAATCTTCTCTGCTGGCAGGGAGATGGTGTTCTCCACTGTGTTGAACAGAGCCCCTAAGTAAATTAAGTTTTGGGCTGGATCCAGGTGGCTTTTTTCTAAGTTTAGAAGCCATCCAAAGCTGGAAAGGGTTGAGATCACTTGTTCTCTGTGCACCAGGAGCTGTTCTCTGTTTTGAGACAGAACTAGGAGATCGTCTAAATAATGGTAAAGACGCACACCTTTTAGCCTGATGAGGGCCACTACGACCAAGAGGACCTTGGTGAAAACTCGAGGAGATGTCGTCAAACCGAACAGTAGGCAGATGAATTGAAGATGTTCTTGCCCGATATGGAACCGGAGGTACTTTAAAAAGTCCTTTGCCACTGGCACATGGAAATAGGCATCTTTCAGGTCTATCGAAATCATCCAGTCGCCTGGTTGAATGGCTTGCTGGATTGTTGACAGAGTTTCCATTTTGAATTTTCCGTGTCTTATGAACTTGTTCAGGTAAGTCAGATCTATTACCGGGTGCCAGGCACCGCTTTTCTTTTGGACTAAGAAAAGGGGGGAGTATACTCCTTGGAATTGTTCTTCCTCTGGGACACATACTACTGCTCCCTGGGTTTTCAGCAGGTCTACGTAGGACAGTAAGGCCTGTTTTTGGTCTGCCGTACTTGGAAGTAGGGTTGAGATAAACCTGGGGGGAGGAATGCTGGAGAAGGACCATGCGTGACCTGACGATACTGTCTTGACTACCTAGAAGTCTGAGATTGAGGCCACCCACACGTGCCGGAAGAGGAGCAGACGTGCCCCTACCCGACCCGCCTGGGCGGGCAAAATCTCAAAAGGATTTAGCCTGATCGCGACCACTGGACGCTTGGCTCTTTGCTGGCTTGCGAAAGGACGCTTGGCCTCTACTCCAGTTTCTTCTGAAGTCCCGGCCGGGTCTATAGGAGCGTGCTTCTCTCGAGCGCTCCGGACTGCGCCTTCTGAACTGGGGCTTCCTTCGATTCTGTGGACGCTTGTCCTGTGGAAGAAAGCCAGATTTTCCGCCTGTGGCTTTAGCTATGGCATCATCTAGTTTGTTTCCAAACAGTGATGATCCGTCGAAAGGAATCTTGCACAATGTATGCTTAGAAGACGGGTCAGCCTGCCAAGGGCGTAGCCATAGGGCTCGTTTAGCTGTAACTGAGGATAACATAATCCTGGACAGTAGACGGATCAGATCAACTGATGCTTCTCCCAAGAAAGCCACTGCTAGTTTTAGCTCTGCTACTGCTGAGTTACTGGCCAGTTCTTCTGAAACGCCTTTGAGAAAGGAATCTACGTTATCCATCCATGCCTCCATAGCCTTAGACAAGGCTGCCAAGGCTAGGGTGGGTTTACAAGCTGTCCCAGCAAGACCGTAAATTCTTTTAAGGTCCTGATCCATTCTTCTATCAAGACTGTCTTTAAAGGAGACTGCGTCTTCTAGAGGGAGCGTGACGTGCTTAGCCAAACGCATTACTGCTGGGTCCACAAGAGGAATATTCTTCAGGTATTTTACCTCATCTGCCTTGAAGGGATACATTCTGGAGGCTTTATTTGCCATCGAGGACTTCCTGTCCACTTTGCTCCACTCTTCATCAAAGATGCCCTTTAGTTCGGCTAAAAGCGGAAAACTTGGGCGCTCTTTCCCCAGGCACTTGAAAATACATTTCTGTTTAGCTGGGGGAGTAGATGGGTCTTCCCACATAAGGGCCTCTTTGACCGCTTTAATGAGCGGAGTTACTTGAGAGAAATCGAACTCTACACTCTCTTCATCACTGTCCAATTCTCCTTCCGAGGGAAGAGGCGAAGATTCGTAGGGCTGGGAAGGACCTGGGACTTCACGGACCACATCAGCCGGAGAGCCAGATCGAATAGTGCTGGACTGGCTTTGTGCGTGGGAAGCACCCATCTCCTTTAGAGAACGTTGCACCACCTCTATCACTAGAGACTCGATCCGTTGATCTTCTGTCTCTTTTTCCCCAACCGCATGGGCATAGCAATGGCTGCATAATGATTTGCCCTCTGGGACTCGTGAGCCGCATCCCCAGCAGGCTCTCCGATCAGAATAACTGTCCTGGCGGTGGAAGCGGTGTCTGGAGGAGGAATGGGAACTTCTCCTCTGGTGGTGAGATACAGACGGGGAATCACGTCTGTGTCTTGATTTTGAAGTTGACGCATGCTGCGGCGTGGCAAGGTCTGTGTCAATTTGAAGATCTGCAGAAGGGCTAAAGGAAAAAAAGGGGAACTGGGGGGGGGGGGAGAAAGACAAGCCGTCAAGCAACACTACTTGCGACTGAACCCCAAGCCCTCCCCTCTCCAGCACATACCTTGTGCGTGAGGGCTGGCCACCTTGTGCGTGAGGGCTGGCCACATGTAAGCGGTGAATTGTCCATAACTTCTGGACCAGAGAGTCACAATAGAGACAGGTCGATCAAAAAACCTACAGTATTATACAAAATAAATAAATAGGTAACTTGCCCTTTAAGAAAAAATGCACCATATGGTGATAAGCAATATATGGTAAAAAGACACATTGCATGCACATATACACCTATAGGTATACCCACAGACTATCTTTGGAACAGACAAATCATTTCCACTCTGCCTTTAAATCTTAATAGAGCACTGACCTGAGTGAGGAGACAAGAGCCTCAGCAGGGAAGTCCAGTAGCCTCTGCTCGCCTGACAGGGGAGATCCCAAATGACACAGGCGAGCATCAGCTTTTAAATTCCACACCTGCCTGTGACATCACCGCTTTCATCCACCGCACCTGCGTGGAGGAAGATCTCCCATCTGCGCCTGCGCGGCCGCCGAGAGACCCGCCGGACCGCGCATGCGCGAACCAAGCCTCGCTCTGGGAGCGGGCACTGCGCATGCGCGAATGGCGGCGGCGCCCGAGATTCGGGTCACCGCTGTGGGTTGGAACGCAGAGCGTTCCAGCCGCCATTAGGGAGAGCAGGGGCATGGGACAAACAACAAATAAAACAAAGATGCGACTGCCATGGAGCATGGAGAAATAAAGTAGCAGACCTGCCAGCCGAGGGACCTTGGGCACACTGCAGCAACTCCCATCCGTGATGATTCATGGTTGCTGTAAGCTCACCACCCGCCCATGGCTGGGTTCCGAGCTGCACCGCTTTAAAGGTGTGCCATCCATCCATCCAACCGACTGACGATCCATCCATCCAGAGATCTGCACCGCCGTGCATGCTTCAGGTCCATTGGAGGAGGACAAAAAAGGAACACAGTGCTGAGGGGTGAGCTTACTTTTATGGGTATGGGGTCCTATAGCATTGGAGAGGAGGCGGGGTTAACCCACACGTAGGCTGCCATGGAGTCAGTCAGGAAATATCAATATACAGATATTTAAATGCTAAGGGGCAAAAAAGCACCTAATTTACTCAAAAGAAAGACATAAGGCTACAAACATGGCAAGTTTCAAGTGACATATGGAAATATAAATTGTATATATACATTGAAAAAAACAACCTGAAAATAGCAATCTAAACAAAAATATAGGTAGAAAATAAATGCAGCATTAGGCGTAAATGGTTGTAAAACAATTTCCAAGAAAAGAGAAAAAAGGAAGACCCCTATCAAGGACATAGCCAAGGACGTAGCCAAAAAAAAATAAAAAATGCACACACACATCAATTGAAAAAAATCTCACATTAAACGCATATGAAAGCAAATGACGGAGAACCATATATAAAAATATACATGTTTCCTCAGACTAATGGATGCCAGTAACCTAAACTATGTGGGACAGACCTGAAGCAAAACCAAAGCAAATTTCCAAAAATGAATCGCAAAAAACAGGTCCAGCCCAAAAATATTTTTTATATTGTTATTAATCATGAACCTTAATCAAAATAGTGGGAAACAAAATTGAGACCTGAAGGAATGCGAGTAAATAAATGGAAAATCCAATAAACTTCCCTTTTGCATAGCAATCTAAATAAATTGCCACCCCTCACTATATTATGTATATATCATTACTTATGTATTTATACATGTTGATCATACCCCCTCGTAATCTCCTCTTCTAAAGAAAGAATTAATTCAGTTTCTCTAATCTTTCCTCATAGCTGAGCTCCTCTGTGCCTCTTATCAGTTTGGTTGCTCTTCTCTATACTTTTAACATGGAGTTGTAGGGAAGGAATATATTCTGCCAGAATGGTAAGATCATGCGACGGCCCCACCAAAGGATGGCCGGGTACATACCCTTAAGGTCATTGGGGGTCTGGTACTATAGAAACACAATCTTGTATTTTTTTCCTGGAAAAAAGTCATTGACAGCTTATGGGTAAAAATTTAACATTTTCTCCAATCCTCTTTAGAAAAAGAGGGGCCAGGATATTTTTCCCACTTCAGTTGAAAGGATGGTTTCCCTCTGGAGCCCCCCCCCCCCCCCCCAGGATTCCATATATCAGGCTACAATGCGTTCAGGTGGAATGTCACGGAAGACAAAGTCTTCCAGTGGGGTGAGGTTGGGCACCGAGTGGGTGTCATTCTTAAATTTTTGAAAACAAATTGGGTGGGTAATAGGCAGAGGAATGAGGGGAAATTAAGTTCAGCCAACGAAACAATGGCACAGCCCTCCTGGAATGACTAATCTATCTCATAAAGAGAGAAGGTATAGCCTGTTCCAGCTGGACCACCCTCCTCTGAGATCTAAGGTGGAATCAGTCAGATAGTTATAGTTTATGATAAAGTTCAAAGTCGGGGAGGTCCAGACCCCCTCACGGATTTAGGACTAGTAAGTGGTGCCATTTTCAGAGACAGACAAGGCTCCCCCCAAATAAATTGTAGGATCCATATCTGCAACTGAGAGAAGAAACTTTTTTAGGGGCACTATGAGGATCGTGTTGAAAGTATAGAGGATGCGAGGGAGGATATCCATTTTCAATGTGTTGATGTGACCAAACCATGAGATGAGATATGTGAAGGCCTCCACTGGTCCAAATTTTTGGAGACTTCTGTCAGAATTCAGAGCTAATTTAAGCTATACAGAGCTGAAAGGTCCTGTCAGGGAAATTCTCCATCCATTGTCTCCAATCTGCGCCCAGCGTGCATGCGCGGCGGAACGGCGCTTTGGCGCATGCGCGGCGGGACGGCGCTTCGGCGTTCACGGGTGCGTGCACCGGCGCAACGGCGCGCGCGCGTGCTCAATGGCGCGCCAATAGGATTACAGGCGGGCCTATTTAAACAAACTCAGTGACACTTTCTGGTTGCTGGTTTGTCAGCGTTCCTCTGTTCCCAAGTGCCTGAAAGTTAAGTTTGATCTCCTGTTGTGACCCGGACCGGCTTGACCACTCTTCTACTTCTCCTGGACCTGACCCCTTGGCTTGCTTTACGGACTTCCACCTTTCTCCAAGTGTTTGACCCTCGGCCTGTGACTCGGATCCGCTGCTCGTCTCCAGCCCTTGACCCCCTGCCTGCACCCGGGACTTCTTGTTTAAACCTGCCTGCCAGTCTCTGCCTGGACTTGTTGCTTGCGACTAAGCTCCTGCCTAGACTTTGGTCTCTTGCTGCCGGTTCCTGTCTGAACCTGTCTATGCCTGGTACTTGACCCTCGGCCTGCTCCCTACTCATTAATTAAAATATTACAAAATATTGAATTAATATAGTTACACCTGCCTAAATTATATAGTGCAAAATTGAGTGAATAATAAGCTTATATAATCTCAAACCAATGAAGATAAGTAAACCAATAATTCCCAACCAAACTACAAAAGAAACCAAGGAAAATTAAATTTTGTGCATCAAAGTCCAAAAGAATAAACACAAAAAGAGTCCCACAATGATAGTGAGCAACAAATCAAGTTCCTTGTGTGTATCATAAGTCTTCAATAAACATGATCTTGCAATCAAATGAATTCTTGTGACTTTCACATCCACCTTCACCAAGAGCAAAAACACCCGATAGTGCTGTGGTAATGATGGCAGCTTACCCCAACAAGTTGACCCTTTTAACTAAAAAAGAGTTCAAGCAGGCTTTTCTGCAAGTATCAACTTGCCAGATATCAGGAAATGATGTACATAAAGGCAGGCAACACTGGGATAAAAGCCTCCGATTGTATGCAAATTAGGAGAAGAGAAGCAAAATATAGTGTGATACTATTTATTGCACAAATAATAGTTTAAAAGCCAAAAACGCACTTACTTAGTAAGTGCCCCGACCCGGCACTGAGGCTGTATAAGCGTGAGTAATCAAATGGCAGTCCCAGACCTGTGAATAGTGGCGTGCGTTCCACCTCTTCGGAACAGACATCCAGCGGGACCAGAAGTAACGTCAGTTGCGTGACCTGTAGAGGCGCAATACAGGTCACGCAACTGACGTTACTTCCGGTCCCGCTGGCTGTCTGTTCCGAAGAGGTGGAACGCACGCCACTATTCACAGGTCTGGGACTGCCATTTGATTACTCACGCTTTTAAACTATTATTTGTGCAATAAATGGTATCACACTATTTTTTGCTTCTCTTCTCCTAATTTGCATACAATCGGAGGCTTTTATCCCAGTGTTGCCTGCCTTTATGAACATCATTTCCTGATATCTGGCAAGTTGATACTTGCAGAAAAGCCTGCTTGACCTCTTTTTTAGTTAAAAGGGTCAACTTGTTGGGGTAAGCTGCCATCATTACCACAGCACTATCGGGTGTTTTTGCTCTTGGTGAAGGTGGATGTGAAAGTCACAAGAATTCATTTGATTGCAAGATCATGTTTATTGAAGACTTATGATACACACAAGGAACTTAATTTGTTGCTCACTATCATTGTGGGACTCTTTTTGTGTTTATTCTTTTGGACTTTGATGCACAAAATTTACATTTTCCTTGGTTTCTTTTGTAGTTTGGTTGGGAATTATTGGTTTACTTATCTTCATTGGTTTGAGATTATATAAGCTTATTATTCACTCAATTTTGCACTATATAATTTAGGCAGGTGTAACTATATTAATTCAATATTTTGTAATATTTTAATTAATAGGTTTATTAATACTTAGCGCCCTTATCTCTCACTATTTTTACATTGTTTTCAGCTATCAATGAAATTATAGGTGCAGCTTTTTTATATATTCACTAGGTGGCACAAGTTTTTTTCTATCATTGCTCCCTACTCATCCCTACCAAGACTCCTCATCAAGATACTCCTACCTGCTGGTGGCCAGTGCTCCCTTGTGCTATCCTCTCCCTGTCTCACCTCCAGGGGGCGGAGTGCGCTTGGGTGCAAGGGTAACCACTCTCGGCATCTCGGTCTGGGTAAGTACTCGTCCTGACAGTACAAACCAGCCAGATGTCCGAGGCCGACAGAGTGCATTCCCCGTTTGACACCCTCTGCCAGCAGGTCACCACCTTAACGGACGCAGTCCAAAAACTTCAAGAGGGGTATACTCAAATCGATGGCCGTCTTCAACAGCTCACCGGTTTACTAGGACCAGCACCCTCGGCTGCTACCTCTGCTAATGTTGTCACCGCCTCCCAAGTACCTGCAAGTTCAACAGTAGTAATGGCTACCCCTGAACCCAGGGTCCCTATTCTGGAACGGTGTTCGGGTGTCCGCAAAAAGTACCGAGCCATTAAAAATGCCTGCTCCCTCTACCTTGCCCTGCAACCAAGGACCTTCTCTTCGGAAGCAGTGAAAGTAGGGTTTATCATTTCCCTCTTGACGGACGACCCTCAGGCCTGGGCCCATGGGTTGATGGAGCAACAAAGCCCCATATTGGACTCGGTAGAAACATTCTTCGGGAGCATGGCTCAATTATACGATGATCCCCAGCGTTCAGCCACAGCTGAATTCGTCCTTCATAGTTTGGCCCAAGGGAGAAGGCTGCTGGAAGACTACACGGCGGAGTTCAGAAAGTGGTCAGCCGACACCGGGTGGAACGAGGCGGCCCTCAGATACCAATACCGCCAAGGACTATCCGAGGTTCTCAAGGACGAGCTGGCCAGGATAGAAACCCCCACTTCCTTGGAGAGCTTGATCAAGCTCTCGCCACTCAGCTCGACAGGCGTTTGCGTGAACAGCGCACGGAGCGCTTCCAGCTTCCCCGTCCCAGTTGGCCTCCGTCCAGGACTGTTCCTCACTACCCACCAACCTCTACTCCTGTAGCAACATCTTTCTCCGAACCAGAACCCATGCAGCTTGGGTTGGTTCGGTCTCCCCTGACTCCTGAGGAAAAGTTGCGCAGGCGCCAGGCCATCCTGTGCCTCTACTGCGGAGGTACCGGCCACTTTCTTCGTAGCTGCCCAGTGAGACCTAGTAAGTCCGCCTCTAAAGACATTTTGAACTATCAAATCTCTGACAGTCCTCAGTCTTATGTCATTCTTTTTCTGTCTCTACAGCTGCCGGAAGGTGCAATCCACCTGCCGGCAATTATTGATTCTGGAGCCTGCAGCTGCTTCCTGGACTCTTCTTTGGCCTCAAGATTCCATTTCCCCATTCAACCTAAGGACCACTGCCTCCAGATACACTTGGCGGATGGGTCCCTACCCCCTCTGGGCTTATCACGCTCGAGGCTTATCACGCAGGAAACCAAAACCTATCCTTGCCATTTCAGGCCATCAAGAGCTCCTCCGGTTAGACCTCATACCTTCCCCGATGTTCCCCATCATTCTGGGCCTTCCCTGGTTGCAGGCACACGAGCCCCTCATAAATTGGGCAAAAAAAGAGGTTAGCTTCACCTCCTCCTACTGTTCCCAGCACTGTCTTGCCTCCGCCTCTACCACCTGTGCTTCCATGATTGCCAAGCCGGACAACCTACAGCATGTTCCCCCAGTCTATCTGGAATTCCGGGACGCTTTCGATAAGCAGCAAGCCGACCATTTACCACCCCATCGGCCCTACGATTGTCCCATCGATCTCCTGCCGGGCTCTGAAATCCTGTTCGGACGTATCTTCCCGCTGTCCGAAATCGAGTTGAAAGCCCTCAAGGCTTATATTGATGAAAACCTCAAGAAAAAGTTCACTCACCCCTCTTCCTCTCCAGCCGGTGCAGGGATTTTCTTTGTGGAAAAAAAGACGTTTCTTTAAGACCCTGCATCGACTATCGGGACCTAAACAAAATCACCATTAAAAATAGGTACCCACTACCCCTTATCCCGGAATTATTCCAGCGTTTCCGATCTGCCCGGATCTTTTCTAAACTGGATCTGCGGGGGGCCTACAATCTCATCCGGATCAGGGCTAGAGATGAGTGGAAGACCGCCTTTAGATCTCGTTTTGGACATTACGAATATCTGGTCATGCCTTTCGGACTTTGTAATGCTCCAGCCACTTTCCAACACCTAGTCAACAATATTTTCAGACAACACCTTGACGACTTCTTAGTAGTGTACCTGGATGACATCCTTATCTTTTCCGCTTCTATTGAACTTCACCGGACTCATGCCATGAAGGTTCTCACCATTCTTAGAAAGCATAAGCTCTACCTCAAAGCCAAGAAATGTGATTTTGAAAAAACCACCGTACAGTTCCTCGGCTTCATCATTTCCATTGATGGGGTCGCGATAGACCCACAGAAAGTAAAGGCCATCCAGGATTGGCCAGCTCCGACTGACAAAAAGGGGGTACAGCGGTTCATAGGCTTCACCAACTTTTATAGGAGATTCATCGTGGGGTTTTTCTCCATTGTGGCCCCAATAACTCAACTTACACGTAAAAACAACCGTTTCTACTGGTCACAGGAAGCCCAGGAGGCCTTCTCCCGCCTAAAAAATGCCTTTACCTTGGCACCAGTACTTCAGCACCCGGATCCTTTACTGCCATTTACCTTGGAAGTGGACGCCTCTGAGACAGCCATTGGAGCCATTCTCTCCCAAAGACAAGGCTTCAAGGCTCTTCTGCACCCAGTAGCTTTTGCCTCTCAAAAATTGACTCCCCCAGAACGGAATTATGACGTAGGGGACCGGGGATTACTAGCCATAAAGTTTGCTCTGGAGGAATGGCGGTACCTTCTGGAGGGGGCAGTAGACCCCATCATGATCTTCACAGATCATAAGAATTTAGAATATCTAAGGACAGCTAAACATCTCCGTTCCAGGCAAGCCCGTTGGGCTCTTTTCTTTACCCGGTTCAACTTTCATATTTCCTATAGACCCAGTTCCAAAAATGGGAAGGCGGACGCACTATCCAGGATGTTCCCGGAAACCCCCCAGTCTGCACAACCAGGTACCATTCTGTAAGCTCAGAACTTCCTGTTGATTCCTCAGGCCGACCTGCTCACCTCTATTGAAGTCGCTTCGGGGCTCTGTTCTGACCCAGTCACTTCATCCCTGGAGAAGCGTGACGGTTTATTCTGGTCCCAGGGCAAGATCTTCGTTCCTTTGGAAACAAGACCGCTGGTCTTGAAAACTTTTCATGATCTCAAATTGGCCGGTCACTTCGGGGCACGTAAATCCTCGGAACTGGTCTCCCGCTCCTTCTGGTGGCCAGGCTGGAGGCAGGATTGCAAGACATACGTCGCCTCCTGCACTTAGTGTCAGCGTAATAAGGAGTCGAACACCAAAAGCTGGGGCCTGCTCAAGCCCTTACCCATCCCTGAACGTCCTTGGGCGGACGTGTCCATGGGCGTTATTGACCGTCTCTCCAAGATGGCTCACTTTTTACCCATGATCGGGACACCTTCTGCTACGGATACCGCTCAAATCTTCTTCAAGGAGATAACCAGGCTCCATGGAATACCGAAAAGCATCACCTCCGACAGAGGTGTCCAGTTCACTTCTAAATTCTGGAGGGAACTCTGCAAATCCCTGGAAGTCAAGACCTGCCTCTCGTCAGCATACCACCCCCAGAGCAATGGCCAGACGGAGAGAACTAATCAAACTCTGGAGCAATACCTCCGTTGTTTCTGCTCTGCTTCCCAGGATGACTGGGCGTCCCTACTCCCTTACGCGGAGTTCGCCTACAATAATTCAGTACATTCCGCTACTAATCAGACCCCCTTTTGGGCCAACTTTGGCTTCCATCCCTCCTTCCTCTCTGAAAACATCCCAGAGAGTTCTGTCCCCGCGGTCCAGGACCGGGTGGCCTCTGTCCAGGTGAATTTTCAAAAACTCCAGGAAATGATGCGGAGTGCCCAGGAATCCTACAAGAGGTTCTATGACCACGGGAGGAAGGAAAACCCAGCATTAAAAGTTGGGGAGGAAGTATGGCTTTCTGCCGCCAACCTCCGGTTGCCTATTCCATCACGGAAGCTCGGCCCTAAATTCATCAGACCCTTCAAGATCAAACGGGCAATCAATCCTGTGGCTTTTGAACTGCCACTACCTGGTTCCTATAGGATTCACCCAGTGTTTCACTCATCTTTGTTTAAACCTGTCACTCCCAGCTCCTTTCCTGGAAGAGATGAACCTCCTCCGCCACCAGTTGAAGTAGATGGGGAAAACGAATTTGAGGTGGAATCCATCATGGGCTGCAGAAAGAGAGGCAGACAGTTGCAATATCTGATTAAGTGGAAGGGGTACCCCCCGGAAGACAACTCTTGGGAACCACCCAAGAACCTGCATGCTCCCTGCTTAATCCGAGCCTTTCACCAGGAACATCTGGAACTGATGGCTAGTCTGGGCGTCCGGAGTCCGCCCCTCAGGGGGGGGGGCACTGTCAGGGAAATTCTCCATCCATTGTCTCCAATCTGCAAGATAGTTTAAGCTGTGATTTGTCATAATTGAGATGATTATGGCTTTCAGCTTAAACCCCAAATCCACAAACTCTGAAAATTTGAATATTGTGAAAAGGTGCAATATTCTAGGCTCAAAGTGTCCCACTCTAATCAGCTAGTTAAGCCATAACACCTGCAAAGGCTTCCTGAGCCTTTAACCACTTGACCACTGGGCACCCTTCCTAATCAGACAAATTTTCAGCTTTCGGTGCTCTCACAATTTGAATGACAATTACTCAGTCGTGCAAGACTGTACCCATATGAAATTTTTGTCCTTTTTTTCCCACAAATAGAGCTTTCTTATTTTTTGCAGCGCTTCAATAAAACTAATAAACGTGACAGTCCATATAAAAATCAATAATAAAGGTATATGCAAAAAATTTTGAAACACCACCACCACCACCACCAATTGAATATTGAATATGTTCACCTTCTGGTAAGCAGACTGTGAGCACAACTGGTGTGGTGTGTTGTTCCTTCACAATGAAATCCTTGGTGGTGGTGTTTCAACATTTTTTGCATATACCTTCATTATTGATTTTTATATGGACTGTCACGTTTATTAGTTTTATTGAAGCGCTGCATTTTTGGATTCATATATTTTTGCGTTTGCTTCATAAACAGACTGTGCACGCTGCTTTTGTTATTGCTTTAAAGGAAAAAAAATCACTGTTAGCGCAAATATTTGTTCACCTTGTTTACACTTTTTATTTTTTGCGCTATAAAAGAAAAAAGACTGAAAGTTCTGTAAAAATATGCATTTTTCTTTGTTTCTGTTAGAAAATTTTGCAAATTAGTAATTTTTCTTCATAAATGTTAGCCAAAATTTATACTGCTACATATCTTTGGTAAAAATAACCCAAATTGGTGTATATTATTTGGCCTTTGTGAAAGTTATAGAGTCCACAAGCTATAGTGCCAATCTCTGAAAATTTATCACACCTGAAGTACTGACGGCCTATCTCATTTCTTGAGACCCTAACATGCCAGGAAAGTACAAATACCCCCCAAATGACCCCTTTTTGGAAAGTAGACATTCCAAGCTATTTAGAAAGGGGCATGGTGAGTTTTTTGAAGTTGTCATTTTTTTCCCACAATTCTTTGCAAAATCAAGATTTTTTTATTTTTTTTTACAAAATTGTCATATTAGCAGGTTATTTCTCACACACAGCATATGCATACCACAAATTACACCCCAAAACACATTCTGCTATTCCTCCCGAATATGGCGATACCACATGTGTGAGACTTTTACACAGCGTGGCCACATACAGAGGCCCAACATGCAGGGAGCACCTTTAGGTGTTCTGGAGCATAAATTACACATCTAATTTTCTGACTACCTCTTACACTTTTGAAGGCCCTGGAGCACCAGGACAATGGAAACACCCCAAAAATGACCCCATTTTGGAAAGAAAACATCCCAACGTATAAACTATGAGGCATAATGAGTCTTTTGAACATGTCATTGTTTTCTACACATTTTTGGAAAATGTGGAAAGAAAATGAAAACACATTTTTTAACTCAAAGTTGTCCATTTATACAATATTTCTAAAGCCCTGTACACACGGTCGGACTTCCATCTGACTTTTCCGTGTTTTTTTGTCCGAACGGAGTTGGTCGGGAACACCCATAGCATACACACCACAGGACTTTTCTGCAAACTTTCTTAAAACTTCTTACAACATCACTTGTTTTTTCTGCTCTTTTCTGATCTTTACTGCCACCCTTTGGTCAACTTCTGCTATTGTTGGTTGATTTTAACATTGGTTGTTTTGTCCATCGGACAAAAGTCCTATGGTTTTCTGTACACACGGCAGGACTTTGCTCCATAGGACTTTTGTTGGGCAAAAGTTTGTCCGTTCGCAGACCCAACTTTTGTCCGATGAAAACAAAACCAAACTCCAAAAAGTTTGTCCGATGGAGCGTACACACGGTCGGATTGTTGGTCCAACTTGCTTAAAACTAAGTTTGTTGGGCAAAAGTCCGACCGTGTGTACGGGCCTTAAGACATAGCATGTACATACCAAAAATGGCACCCCAAAATAGATTCTCCTACTCCTCCTGAGTATGGTGATAGTACATGTGGGACACTTTTCCACAGCCTGGCCACATATAAAGGCCGAGTAGGGCTGAGTATGGCTGAGCATGGCTGGGTATGGCTGAGTACGGCTGGGTATGGCTGAGTATTGCTGGGTATGGCTGGGTACAGCTGGGTATGGCTGAGTATGGCTGGTTATCGCTGAGTATGGCTGAGCATGACTGGTACGGCTCGGTATGGCTGAGTATGGATGGGTACGGCTGAGTATTGCTGAGTACGACTGATTATGGCTGAGTATTGCTGGGTATGGCTGGGTACGGCTGGTTATCGCTGAGTATGGCTGAGTATGGCTGAGCATGACTGGGTACGGCTGAGTATGGATAGGTACGGCTGAGTATGGCTGAGTACGGCTGGGTACGGCTGGGTACGGCTGAGTATGGCTGGGGGTGGATGGGATGGCTGAGCATGGATGGATGGATGAGTATTGCTAAGTATGGATGGGTGGATAAGTATGACAGAGGGATGGCTGAGCATGGATGGATAAGTATGGATGGATGAGTATGAATGGCGGGATGAATGAGTGCGGATGACGGGATGGCTGAGCATGATGGCTGAGCGTGGATGGTGGGATAGCTGAGCGTGGATGTTGGGATGGCTGAGCGTGGCTGGTGGGATGGCTGAGCGTGGATGGCGGGATGGCTGAGCGTGGCAGGTGGGATGGCTGAGCGTGGCTGATGGGATGGCTAAGTGTGGCTGGTAGGATGGCTGAGCGTGGATGGTGGGATGGCTGAGCGTGGCTGGTGGGATGGTGGAGCATGGCTGGTGGGATGGCTGAGCGTGGATGGTGGGATGGCTGAGCGTGGATGGTGGGATGGCTGAGTGTGGATAGCTAATGCAGAGGGATGGATGGCTAATGCAGAGGGATGGATGGATGAGTGCTGGATTTGTCACTGAACAACGCTGTGGGCACTACACTTCCAGTCCACATCGCTGCTGCATCCGATCTCTCCCCTCTCCGCTCACACTGTATGGAGAGGGGAGAGAGAAACCAGACATGACGCCGGTTTGTTTACATGTGATCGCTCCGTCATGATACGTGATGTGCCTCTGGACCCCGCTGTCACGGATACTCCTGTGTGAGCGCCCCATGGGGCGCGCGGGAGTGCGGTTCTGGGAGGACATCAATGTATGCCCACCCAGAATTATCGAGCCGCACTGTAGCCGTCATTCGGCTATAGTACGGTCGGCAAGTGGTTAAATGGTCTCTCAGTCTGGTTCAGTAGGAATCACAATCATGGGAAAGACTACTGACCTGACAGTTGTGCAAAAAACATCATTGACACCCTCCATAAGGAGGGAAAGCCTCAAAGACTCAAAAGAAGTTGGATGTTCCCAAAGTGCTGTATCAAAGCACATTAATAGAAAGTTATGTGGAAGGGAAAATTGTGGGAGAAAAAGGTGCACAAGCAGCAGGGATGACTGCAGCCTGGAGAGGATTGTCAGGAAAAGGCCATTCAAAAGTGTTGGGGACTTTCACAAGGAGTGGACTGAGGCTGGAGTCAGTGCATCAAGAGCCACACAGACGGATCATTGACATGGGCTTCAAATGCTGTATTCCTCTTGTCAAGCCACTCCTGAACAGCAAACAATGTCAGAAGCGTCTTACCTGGGCTAAAGAAAAACAGACCTGGTCCGTTGCTCAGTGGTCCAAGGTCCTCTTTTCTGAAGAGAGCAAATTTTGCATCTCATTTGGAAACCAAGGACCCAGAGTATGGAGGAAGAGTGGAGAGGCACACACTGCAAGATGCTTGAAGTCCAGTGTGAAGTTTCCACAGTCTGTGTTGATTTGGGAGCCATGTCATCTGCTGGTGTTGGTCCACTGTGCTTCATTAAGTCCAGGGTCAACGCAGCCGTCTACCAGGAGATTTTGGAGCACTTCATGCTTCCTTCCGCAGATGAGCTCTATGGGGATGCTGACTTCATTTTCCAGCAGGACTTGGCACCTGCCCACACTGCCAAAAGCACCAAAACCTGGTTCAATGACCGTGGGATTACTGTGTTTGATTGGCCAGCAAATTCGCCTGACCTGAACCCCATAGAGAATCTACAGGACATTGCCAAGAGAATGATGAGAGACCGAACAATGCAGAAGAGCTGAAGGCCGCTATTGAAGCATCCTGGTCTTCCATAACACCTCAGCAGTGCCACAGGCTGATAGCTTCCATGCCACGCCGCATTGAGGCAGTAATTGCTGCAAAAGGGGCACAAACCAAGTACTGAGTACATATGCATGCTTATACTGTATTTGCCGGCGTATAAGGCGACTGGGCGTATAAGACGACCCCCTAATTTTCCAGCTAAAATTTGGGTTTTGGGATATACTCGCCGTATAAGACGACCCCCTTCTGACTAGCCATGCCTCACCATACCTCACTGTGCCATTGCATACCTCACTGTGCCCCTGCATACCTCACTGTGCCATTGCATGCCTCACTGTGCCCCTGCATACCTCACTGTTCCCCTGCATGCCTCACTGTTCCCCTGCATGCCTCACTGTTCCCCTGCATACCTCACTGTGCCCCTTGACGATCACTTACCTTATCCCTGACATGTAGAATCTCAGTCAGACCGCGGCCGTCCATTTTTCAAAAGCCGCGCCTCCTCCTCGTGCTGTTCTGTGATAGGCGGAACACTCAGCTTCCCAGCAGACACTGTGTTCAGTGTTCCGCCTATCACAGATGCCCTCTCATCCGAGGCCGAGGACGAGAGTGCATCCGTTATAGGCGGAACACTAAACAGAGGCTCTTCTGGGAAGCTGAGTGTTCCGCCTATCACGGAACAGCATGGGGAGGAGGAGCGGCTTTTGAAAAATGGACGGCCGCGGTCTGAGATTCTACAGTACAGGTAAGGTACCGGCGTATAAGACGACCCCCGACTTTTGAGAGGATTTTTAGGGGTTAAAAAGTCGTCTTATACGCCGGAAAATACGGTACTTTTCAGTGGTCCGATATTGTCTATGTACAATTCTTGTTTTATTGATTGCATGTAATATTCAAAATTTCTGAGATTGTGGATTTGGGGTTTTCATGAGCTGTAAGCCATAATCATCACAATTATGACAAATCACGACTTGAACTATGTTGCTTTGCATGTAATGAGTCTATCTCATATTAGTTTCACCTTTTAAGTTGCATTAGTGAAATAAATGAACTTTTGCACGATATTCAATTTTCGAGTATCACCTGTATATGTGCCATTGGGAGCAGTCCAGTAAGAGTCAGGGGAGATGAAAATATAGTAAAGTTTACTATATGAGTTGTGTGGGGCAGAAAAAAAAACTATTGTTCTTGCCATGGGGGTTAAGCAGGTGCCATACGTCGCAAAGCCTGGAGTCATGGAGGGTCCTTTTCAGTCTGTTTAAGGTGTAACAAGAGAGAGAGAGGACTTACCAGTGGAGGGGTCCATTGTGCGGTAAAAAAAAATAATATTTAAATCCCTGCCAACTATGACGCTCCCAGTAGCAAGAGCAGAAGCAGGAGAGCTCTGACATTCCGAATGGTACCTGACCCTGATTAGGGAGATAAAGATTAGCAATTGTATAAATCACGTTTTATAGTGAGACTTTAACAAACTTCTGAAATAACAACCTACAACACTAACACCAACAGGGGAGTGCAAAACGTCTCTTTTGCACTCCATATGTGACCAGACCCCCCCTACCCCGGGGAAACAAGAAGGTCCCGAAATGGCGGGGTGGTTTACAGGCAGTGGAGAGGGTTCGGGGGGGTGCTCTGCCACCTCTGAACTAGTGATGAGCCGAACACCCCCGGGTTCGGTTCGCACAAGAACCCGCGAACTGACCGAAAGTTCGCACGAACATTAGAATCCTATTAAATACAATGGATGCGAACGTTCAGATTCTAAAGTGCTAATTATAACGACTATTATCCATGTTATTGTCCGAAACAGAGTTTGGGAACCCGGGTTCTGCACCAGGGGACATGTATCAATGCAAAAAGAAGTTTTAAAAACGGACGTTTTCCGGGAGCAGTCATTTTAATGATGCATAAAGTGAAAAAAAAAAAGTCAAATATTCCTTTAAATATTGTACCTGGGGGGTGTCTAAAGTATGCCTGTGAAGTGCCACGTGTTTCCCGTGTTTAGAACTGTCCCTGCACAAAATAACATTTCTAAAGGAAAAAAAGCCATTTAAAACTGCTTGCGGCTTTAATGCAATGTCTGGTCCCGGTAATATGGATGAAAATATTTAGGAAAAATGGCATAGCTACCCCATCAACCCCCCCCCCCCCCCTACCCCAGCCCATTACCAGCCCCTTTGGGTCTTGTATGGATATTAAGGGGAACCCCGCACACAAAATAAAAAAGGACCTATATACTCTGAACAGCCGTATACAGGCGGTGCATACAAGACAGGGACTGTAGGTTTGTTCTTATGTAGAATCTGTTTGTAATTTTGAACAGCTGCATTGTTTAAGTGGAGCTCCATGCCAAATTCCTTTTTTTTAGCTTTTTGTAAAACATAGGGAACCGTTATCACCCCTGTCACATTTTTTTTGCTGTCTGTGCCCCTGTTCAGAACATTTCACCTCACTTTGCGTCCCAATGACAACTGTTTTTGAAATGTGGTGTTTTTATTGAAACAAGGATTGGTGATAAAGCATCAGTAGAGAGGAGACACATTTCTCCCATATTAATTCTTACAGGAGAGAATTTTCCTTCCAAGGGGTAGATTTCCTCTCACTTCCTGTTGTCTTCTTCCGTTTGCAAGTAGTAGTAGTTTGTAAGTTGGATGTTTGAAAGTAGGGACCTGCCGTATATACTCTGCAGAAATTGGCCCCTTAGGTGTTGGTGTTGGCACAACACTGAAAGCACTCACAGTTATTCTTGGTGGGTGCTGGAACGCCCTGCTGTCAACTATTATATCACGAATTGTAATAACATATAATTGTTGATCAGTGGTAGTAAAAATTGGGCCTTTGATGGTGGTGCTGGTGCCACAACACTGTAAGGCCTGACAGTTACTCTTGGTGGGCGCAGCAATGGTCCCTGCTGTGAATTATTAGATCAATAATTATAATTGCATGCCCCTGTTGAACAGGGGCTGAAAAATTGGGCCTTTGGTGGTGGTGGTGGTGGTGATGGTGGTGCTGGTGCCACAACACTGTAAGGCCTGACAGTTACTCATGGTGGGCGCAGCAATGCTCCCTGCTGTGAATTATTAGATCAATAATTATAATTGCATGCCCCTGTTGAACAGGGGCTGAAAAATTGGGCCTTTGGTGGTGGTGGTGGTGGTGATGGTGGTGCTGGTGCCACAACACTGTAAGGCCTGACAGTTACTCTTGGTGGGCGCAGCAATGGGCCCTGCTGTGAATTATTAGATCAATAATTATAATTGCATGCCCCTGTTGAACAGGGGCAGAAAAATTGGGCCTTTGGTGGTGGTGGTGGTGGTGATGGTGGTGCTGGTGCCACAACACTGTAAGGCCTGACAGTTACTCTTGGTGGGCGCAGCAATGGGCCCTGCTGTGAATTATTAGATCAATAATTATAATTGCATGCCCCTGTTGAACAGGGGCTTAAAAATTGGGCCTTTGGTGGTGGTGGTGGTGGTGATGGTGGTGCTGGTGCCACAACACTGTAAGGCCTGACAGTTACTCTTGGTGGGCGCAGCAATGGGCCCTGCTGTGAATTATTAGATCAATAATTATAATTGCATGCCCCTGTTGAACAGGGGCTGAAAAATTGGGCCTTAGGCACTGGTGGCACAACACTGCAACCCCTCACAGATACTGTACTTGGAGCACAGCAATGAGGCCTGTTGCAAAGTATTGCATCAAAAATTTTAATTACACGCCCCTGTTAAACAGGGGCTGAAAAATTGGGCCTTAGCCACTGGTGGCGTCACCCATAAACCAAAATGATCTTCCAAGCTATCATCGTTAATCGTATCATTGAGGAGGAGGAGGAGGATAGCCAGTCAACATAACAGCACAGGCACTCAGCATCAGCATCAGTCTTGAAGGGACGTGACATTTTAAAATCAATTAGTCTGTTATATCAGCATCTGGTGTGTGGTAGCTGGTGGTGATCCAAGACTGGTTCATCTTGATGAAAGTCAGTCGATCAACCGAGTCGGTGGACAGGCGCACCCTGTGATCCGTGACAAATCCTCCAGCAGTACTGAATGTGCGTTCTGAAAGAACGCTGGATGCAGGACAGGCCAGTAGCTCAATTGCATACTGTGCAAGCTCTGGCCAGTGATCCATCCTCAAGACCCAGTAAGCCAGAGGATTTTCGGTGGGGAAGGTGTCCAAGTCTGACCTTGCCCCTAGGTTATCCTGGACCATGTATATCAGACGCTGGCGATGGTTGCTGGAACCGATCATACTTTGGGGCTGCGGACTAAAGAATTGTCTGAACGCATCGGTCAGACGGCCACCTTCCCCACCGCTCCTTCTTTGACTGCCCGAAGCCTCAGCAACTCGTTGTCCAGGACCAGGAGTTTGTAACCTCCCAGTCTCTGGGAACGCGTTGCACAGACCTTTCTGCAAGGCCTCCCGGAGTTGTCTCATCCTCTGCTCCCTCTGCGACGGTACGATAAGGTCCGCAACCTTACCCTTGTACCGTGGATCAAGGAGAGTGGCCAGCCAGTAATGGTCCCTCTCCTTGATCCGAAGAATACGAGGATCCTTCCGCAGACTTTGCAGGATCAGGGAGGCCATGCAGCGTAGGTTAGCTGAGGCATTCAGTCCGGAGTCCTCTGGGTCACTAAGGACGACATGATCCGCAGCCACCTCCTCCCAGCCACGTACAAGTCCACTGGTTTCTTGGGACTGTAAATCATCCCTAAAAGACTGCTGCTGATGCTGAGTGACAGCCTCCACCTCCATGCTGACACAATCCTCCTCCTCCTCCTCCTCCTCCTCTTCTTCCTGTGCGATGGGTGGGACAGAAGGAACACTGTCTGGGTAAAGGGGGCCTTGAGAGGCAAGGAAGTCCTCCTCTTCCTGCCTCTGTTCTGCCTCAAGTGCCCTGTCCATTATTCCACGCAGCGTGTGCTCCAACAGGTGGACAAGAGGTACAGTGTCACTGATGCATGCACTGTCACTGCTCACCATCCTCGTGGCCTCCTCAAATGGTGCCAGGACAGTGCATGCATCCCTGATCATGCCCCACTGGCGTGGTGAAAAAAACCCGAGCTCCCCTGACCCTGTCCTGGTGCCGTAGTCGCACAGGTACTCATTGATGGCCCTCTGCTGCGTGTGCAGCCGCTGCAGCAGGGCCAACGTTGAGTTCCACCTGGTGGGCATGTCACATATAAGGCGGTTCTTGGGCAGGTTCAACTCCTTTTGAAGCTCAGCCAGGCGAGCACTGGCATTATAAGATCTGCGGAAATGCACACAGACTTTCCTGGCCTGCCTCAGGACATCCTGTAAGGCCGGGTACCTGCCCAAGAAACGCTGCACCACCAGGTTAAGGACGTGAGCCATACAGGGCACATGGGTCAGTTGTCCCTGTCAGAGGGCGGAGAGGAGGTTGGTGCCATTGTCGCAAACCACCATTCCTGGCTTAAGCTGGCGTGGCGTCAACCACCTCTCGGCCTGCCCCTGCAGAGCAGACAGGACCTCTGCCCCAGTGTGGCTCCTGTCCCCCAAACACACCAGCGCAAGCACGGCATGGCATCTTTTTGCCTGCGTACTTGCGTAGCCCCTTGAACGCCTACGGAGCACCGCTGGTTCCGAGGACAAACCACAGGAAGAGGCCATGGAGGAAGAAGAAGAGGAGGGGGTGGAGGAGAGAGGTGTGTCACAACCAGTAGTAGCATTTTGGAGGTGTGGCGGTGGAACAACCTCCAACACTACTGCACCTTGTCCTGCATCCTTCCCAGCTGCCAAAAGAGTGACCCAATGGGCCGTGAAAGAAAGGTAACGTCCCTGTCCATGCCTGCTGGACCATAAGTCAGCGGTAATATGCACCTTACCGCTGACCGCCCTGTCCAGCGAGGCCAAGACATTGCCTTCCACATGCCTGTAGAGAGCCGGAATCGCCTTCCGTGCGAAAAAGTGGCGTTTGGGAACCTGCCACTGAGGAACCGCACATTGCACAAACTCACGGAAGGGGGCCGAGTCTACCAACTGAAAAGGCAGCAGTTGAAGCGCTAGCAATTTAGCCAAGCTAGCATTCAACCGCTGGGCATGTGGATGGCTGGGAGTGAACTTCTTTCGACGGTCCAGCAGCTGGGGCAGGGAAATTTGCCTGCTAGAATCGGACGTTGGTGTACTGCTAGCAGAGTGCCCGCAAGTACTTGCCTGTGACACACCTAATTCTACACCTTCATTCCTCTCAGAGCAGGTTTCAGAGAGGAGTGAAGGTATAGTGGGGTTGGAGATCCCAGCTGATGCGGTGCAAGAAGAGGTCAGCTTTGTTCTTTGGTGTGGGTCTTGGTAGGCTTGCCAACGAGCTGCATGGCAGGTCAACACATGTCTGATCAAGCATGTGGTGCCCAAGCGGCTGATGTTTTGGCCACGCGATATACGCTTGAGACATATGTTGCAAACAGCAGCTGTGCGATCTGATGCACTTGCCTCAAAAAAGGCCCACACCAAAGAACTTTTTGAATGACGGGCAGAGGCAGCGCCCTGCACAGGCGGAGCTCTGTGGTGTGATTCCGTCGGTGTGCTGCCCATACGCTGTCCACTCAAGGGCATCCTGCCTCGTTGGAGATGTGCCTCCTCCTCATCCTCCTCCTCCTCTCTCCTATTAGGCACCCACGTGGAGTCAGTGACCTCATCATCCCCTCCCTCCTCATCACTGGAGCCAATCTGGCAGTATGCTGCAGCTGCTGGAGCATGACTGCCAGATTGGTGTCCTTCTTGAGCATCCCCTCTCTCTGCTCTCACGCTGCTGCCTTCCTCTAGCTGGGTATCATCATCAGATCCTTCCAAACGCTGGGCATCCTCCTGGAGCATGTACCCAACACTGTGCTCAAACAGTTCGGGGGACTCCTCAGGAGGAGGACATGGTGGGTCTAGGGAAGGATTGACTAATGAAGATAATGATACCAGAGAAGAGGACGCTTTGGCAGCTGCTTTGCCAGTACCCTGAGCCTGGGTGAGAGAGGATGAGGAGGATGAGGTGGGCTTGGTCATGCACTCTACCAAGTCTTCGGCATGATGTGGCTCAACATGTCCAGCTGCCGAAAAGAAGGACAAGCGTGTCCCATGGCCATGTGCTGATGACAATGCACCGCGTCCACGACCAGCACTGTTGCCCCCAGACACAGAGCCTGCTTGCCCTCTTTTTTTGCCTCCTGACTGTCTGCCTCTCCTTGTTTGCCTTCCAGACATTTTAACCACTTAACGACCGCCCACTGTAAATATACGTCAGCAGAATGGCACCGACAGGCAGAATCACGTACATATACGTGATTGCCTTTGTATAGTTGGGGGGTCCGATCGGACCCCCCTTCTTTACAGTGGGTGGTCGTTTTACCTTCGGGAGCGATCCGGCATGAGGGGACGGCCGTTCGATTCCGGCCACCCCCTCTCGATCGCTCCCGGCGAATGAGAGAGCTTCCCCTGCCTGCCAGGAAGGAGGAAGTGATGTCATCTCTCCTGGGGCGCTCACATATACCGAGCGCCGTACAGGAGAAGATGCCAGGTTAGTACACAAAACAGCACACTGACACCAGGACACATAGGCACATAAATCGCCCCCCCAGGCCCCCCCAGACACCCCCAGATCACCCCCAGCCCCCAGTCACAGTGTCACTGATTGCAGTGACCATTTATTTAGTGATCACTGCAATCAGTGACATTTGTGACTGTAAAAGTGTCACTACATTTAGTTTTAGGTCCAGTGTAGCCCCCTAACCCCTCCCTAATAAAGGTTTAACCCCCTGATCACCCCCCAGATAACCCTTTCACCCCCTAGCACCGCCGTCACTAAGCAATCATTTTTCTGATCGATGTCTTAGCGTCGGTGATGCTGATCGGTAGCCAGTAATTTTTTTTAAGGTTCGCCGCAGGTTTTTATAGCGTCGGGTACCCCCATATATTACCTAATGAAGGTTTAACCCCCTTGATCGCCCCATAGGTAACCCTTTCACCCCCTATCACCACTGTCACTAAGTTATAATTTTTCTGATCGATGTCTTAGCGTCGGCGATGCTGATCGGTAGCCAGTAATTTTTTTTAGGTTCGCCGCAGGTTTTTATAGCGTCGGGTACCCCCATATATTACCTAATAAAGGTTTAACCCCCTTGATCACCCCCCAGGTAACCCTTTCACCCCCTAGCACCGCCGTCGCTATGCGATCATTTTTCTGATCGATGTCTTAGCGTCGGTGATGCTGATCGGTAGCCAGTAATTTTTTTTAGGTTCGCCGCAGGTTTTTATAGCGTTGGGTACCCCCATATATTACCTAATAAAGGTTTAACCCCCTTGATCGCCCCCCCAGGTAACCCTTTCACCCCCTATCACCACTGTCACTAAGCGATAATTTTTCTGATCGATGTCTTAGCGTCGGCGATGCTGATCGGTAGCCAGTAATTTTTTTTAGGTTTGCCGCAGGTTTTTATAGCGTCGGGTACCCCCATATATTACCTAATAAAGGTGTAACCCCCTTGATCACCCCCCAGGTAACCCTTTCACCCCCTAGCACCGCCGTCACTATGCAATCATTTTTCTGATCAATGTCTTAGCGTCGGTGATGCTGATCGGTAGCCAGTAATTTTTTTTAGGTTCGCCGCAGGTTTTTATAGCGTCAGGTACCCCCATATATTATCTAATAAAGGTTTAACCCCCTGATCGCCCCCCAGGTAACCCTTTCACCCCCTATCACCACTGTCGCTAAGCAATCGTTTTTATGATCGTTGTCTTAGTGTCGGTGATGCCGATAGGTAGCCAGTAATTTTTTTTTAGGTTCGCCGTCAGGTTTTTATATAGCGTCAGGTACCCCCATATATTACCTAATAAAGGTTTTAACCCCCTAATTGCCCCTAGTTAACCCTTTCACCAGTGATCATCATATAAGTGTTATGGGTGACGCTGGTTAGTTAGTTTGCTTTTTATAGTGTCAGGGCACCCGCCGTATATAACCCAATAAAGGTTTAACCCCCTGATCGCCCGGCGGGTGATATCAGTTAGGTTTTAGCGTCAGAGAGGGTCTGCGTCACACCCCAGGCAGCGTCAGGTTAGTGCCAGTAGCGCTAACACCCACACGTGAAGCATACACCCCCCTTAGTGGTATAGTATCTGAACAGATCAATATCTGATCTGATCAGATCTATACTAGTGTCCCCAGCAGTTTAGGGTTCCCAAAAACGCACTGTTAGTGGGATCAGCCCAGATACCTGCTAGCACCTGCGTTTTGCCCCTCCGTCCAGCCCAGGCCACCGAAGTGCAGTATCGATCGATCACTGTCACTTGCAAAACACAACACACATAACTGCAGCGTTCGCAGAGACAGGCCTGATCCCTGCAACTCCAGTGCTGTAGGAGGTGATTTCACCACCACAGTTAAAAAAAAAAAAGCATATATGCCGAAGCATTGGGGCAGCAGGAGCGGAGGAGCGATTTTGCTCCTAATGCCGCATATATACGGTCGAAATTCCGACGGAGGCTTGCCCGTGGAAAAGTCTGACCATGTGTACGCGGCATAACTTTTGCGAGAAGATGCCCCCATGCTTCGGCATATATAAATGGTGCATGTATGCCCATCATTAGAAGTGGGTGGATGAAGGGCGGTATTCTAATGGTGGGCATACCCACCGATCAATCTTTTTTTTTCGTTTAGCCAACAGGCTGCATGAAAAAAAAGATTACAATACATGTCCAACAAGGACCAGCAACGTACTGGTATGTTGCTGGACTTTGAATGTTTATACCAGAATGATGCCTGCGGGTTTAGGTATCATCTTGGTATCATTCTTTTCAGCCAGCGGCCGGCTTTCATGTAAAAGCAATCCTAGTGGCTAATTAGCCTCTGGACTGCTTTTACAAGCAGTGGGAAGGAATGTCCCCCCCCCCGGATATAAAAAGCGCCATTGGGAAATTGGGAAAGCATTTTATCACACCGATCTTGGTGTGGTCAGATGCTTTGAGGGCAGAGGAAAGATCTAGGGTCCAATAGACCCCAGTTTTTTCAAAAAAGACTACCTGTCATTACCTATTGCTATCATAGGGGATATTTACATTCCCTGAGATAACAATAAAAGTGATAAAAATAAATAAATATGGAAGCAACAGTTTAAAAATAAAATAAAAAAGCAAAATTAATAATAAAAAAAAAAAAAAAAAAAAAAAAAGCACCCCTGTCCTGCCCTGCTCTTGCCCAATGGCGAACGCAAGCGTCGGTCTGGCGTCATATGTAAATAGCAATTGCACCATGCATGTGAGGTATCACCGCGAAGGTCAGATCGAGGGCAGTAATTTTAGCAGTAGACCTCCTCTGTAAATCTAACGGGGTAACCTGTAAATGCTTTTAAAGGCTTTTAAAAATGTATGTAGTTTGTCGCCAATGCGCGTTTGTGCGAAATTTTAAAGCATGTCGTGTTTGGTATCTATGTACTCGGCCTAAGATCATCTTTTTTATTTCATCAAACATTTGGGCAATATAGTGTGTTTTAGAGCATTAAAATTAAAAAAAGTGTATTTTTTCCCAAAAAAATGCGTTTGAAAAATCGCTGCGCAAATACTGTGTAGAAAAAAAAAATGCAACACCCACCATTTTATTCTGTAGGGCCTTTGCTTTAAAAATATATATAATGTTTGGGGGTTCAACATAATTTTCTTGCAAAAAAAAATATGTTTTCATGTAAACAAAAAGTGTCAAAAAGGGCTTTGTCTTCAAGTGGTTAGAAGAATGGATGTAAGCTTCCTAATGTTGTGTATAAAATGCCAGAACAGTTCAAAACCCCCCCAAATGACCCCATTTTAGAAAGTAGACACCCCAAGCTATATACTGAGAGGCATGTTGAGTCCATGGAATATTTTATATGTTGACACAAGTTGCGGAAAAAATACAATTTATTTTTTTTTGCACAAAGTTGTCACTAAATGATATATTGCTCAAACATGCCATGGGCATATGTGGAATTACACCCCAAAATACATTCTGTTGCTTCTCCTGAGTACGGGGATACCACATGTGTGAGACTTTTTGGGAGCCTAGCCGCGTACGGGACCCCAAAAACCAAGCACCGCCTTCAGGCTTTCTAAGGGTGTCAATTTTTGATTTCACTTCTCACTGCCTATCACAGTTTCGGAGGCCATGGAATGCCCAGATGGCACAAAACCCCCCCAAATGACCCCATTTTGGAAAGTAGACACCCCAAGCTATTTGCTGAGAGGTATTGTGAGTATTTTGCAGATCTCGCTTTTTGTCACAAAGTTTTGAAAATTGAAAAAAAAAAGAAAAAAAAAAATGTTCTTTCTTCATTTTCAAAAACAAATGAGAGCTGTAAAATACTCACCATGCCTCTCAGCAAACAGCTTGGGGTGTCTACTTTCCAAAATGGGGTCATTTGGGGGGGTTTTGTGCTATTTTGGCATTTTATGGCCTTCAAAACTGTGATAGGTAGTGAGGAGTGAAATCAAAAATTTGCGCCCTTAGAAATCCTGGAGGCGGTGCTTGGTTTCCGGGGTCCCGTACGTGGCTAGGCTCCTAAAAAGTCCCACACATGTGGTATCCCCATACTCAGGAGAAGCAGCAGAATGTATTTTGGGGTGCAATTCCACATATAACCATGGCATGTGTGAGCAATATATCATTTAGTGACAACTTTTTGTAATTTTTTTTTAATTTATTTTTTTTGTCATTATTCAATCACTTGGGACAAAAAAAAAAATATTCAATGGGCTCAACAGGCCTCTCAGCAATTTCCTTGGGGTGTCTACTTTCTAAAATGGGGTCATTTGGGGGGGTTTTGTGCTATTTTGGCATTTTATGGCCTTCAAAACTGTGATAGGTAGTGAGAAGTGAAATCAAAAATTTGCGCCCTTAGAAATCCTGAAGGCGGTGCTTGGTTTCCGGGGTCCCGTACGTGGCTAGGCTCCTAAAAAGTCCCACACATGTGGTATCCCCGTACTCAGGAGAAGCAGCAGAATGTATTTTGGGGTGCAATTCCACATATAACCATGGCATGTGTGAGCAATATATCATTTAGTGACAACTTTTTGTAATTTTTTTTTTTTTTTTTTTTGTCATTATTCAATCACTTGGGACAAAAAAAAAATATTCAATGGGCTCAACATGCCTCTCAGCAATTTCCTTGGGGTGTCTACTTTCTAAAATGGGGTCATTTGGGGGGGTTTTGTACTGCCCTGTCATTTTAGCACCTCAAGAAATGAGATAGGCAGTCATAAATTAAAAGCTGTGTAAATTCCAGAAAATGTACCCTAGTTTGTAAATGCTATAACTTTTGCGCAAACCGATAAATATACGCTTATTGACATTTTTTTTACTAAAGACATGTGGCTGAATACATTTTGGCCTAAATGTATGACTAAAATTGAGTTTATTCGATTTTTCTTATAACAAAAACTAGAAAATATCATTTTTTTTCAAAATTTTCGGTCTTTTTCCGTTTATATCGCAAAAAATAAAAATCGCAGAGGCAATCAAATACCATTAAAAGAAAGCTCTATTTGTGGGAAGAAAAGGACGCAAATTTTGTTTGGGTACAACATTGCATGTCCGCACAATTTACAGTTAAAGCAGCGCAGTGCAAAATTCTGAATTCACCTCTGGTCCTTTAGCTACCAAATGGTCCGGGGCTTAAGTGGTTAATGGATGGCCTGCAGGGAGATGGGAAAAAGAGCAATAAGGGCTACCTTCAGGTGTATACTGTGCAGGAGGCTTAGCAACAATGACACTGACACTGTCCCCTGCCTATCCTTCTCTGTCCCTAAACACAAGGATTGAAAATATGGAACAGCAAAATTGGTTTAGAACAGAATAGCACACTGACACTTTCCCTCACTGTCCTACTCTGTCCCTCCCTACAAACAAGATTTAGCACAGAATAGCACACTGATAATTTCTACGAGTGTCCTTCTCTGTCCCTAAACTCAAGGATTGAAAATATGGAACAGCAAAATTGGTTTAGAACAGAATAGCACACTGTCAGTTTCACTCACTGTACCTCTCTGTCCCTAAACTCAAGGATTGAAAATATGGTTCAGCAAAATAGTTTTAGAACAGAATAGCACACTGACACTTTCCCTCACTGTCCTACTCTGTCCCTCCCTACAAACAAGATTTAGCACAGAATAGCACACTGATAATTTCTACGAGTGTCCTTCTCTGTCCCTAAACTCAAGGATTGAAAATATGGAACAGCAAAATTGGTTTAGAACAGAATAGCACACTGTCAGTTTCACTCACTGTACCTCTCTGTCCCTAAACTCAAGGATTGAAAATATGGTTCAGCAAAATAGTTTTAGAACAGAATAGCACACTGACACTTTCCCTCACTGTCCTACTCTGTCCCTCCCTACAAACAAGATTTAGCACAGAATATCACACTGATAATTTCTATGAGTGTCCTTCTCTGTCCCTAAACTCAAGGATTGAAAATATGGAACAGCAAAATTGGTTTAGAACAGAATAGCACACTGTCAGTTTCACTCACTGTACCTCTCTGTCCCTAAACTCAAGGATTGAAAATATGGTTCAGCAAAATAGTTTTAGAACAGAATAGCACACTGACACTTTCCCTCACTGTCCTACTCTGTCCCTCCCTACAAACAAGATTTAGCACAGAATAGCACACTGATAATTTCTACGAGTGTCCTTCTCTGTCCCTAAACTCAAGGATTGAAAATATGGAACAGCAAAATTGGTTTAGAACAGAATAGCACACTGTCAGTTTCACTCACTGTACCTCTCTGTCCCTAAACTCAAGGATTGAAAATATGGTTCAGCAAAATAGTTTTAGAACAGAATAGCACACTGACACTTTCCCTCACTGTCCTACTCTGTCCCTCCCTACAAACAAGATTTAGCACAGAATAGCACACTGATAATTTCTACGAGTGTCCTTCTCTGTCCCTAAACTCAAGGATTGAAAATATGGAACAGCAAAATTGGTTTAGAACAGAATAGCACACTGTCAGTTTCACTCACTGTACCTCTCTGTCCCTAAACTCAAGGATTGAAAATATGGTTCAGCAAAATAGTTTTAGAACAGAATAGCACACTGACACTTTCCCTCACTGTCCTACTCTGTCCCTCCCTACAAACAAGATTTAGCACAGAATAGCACACTGATAATTTCTACGAGTGTCCTTCTCTGTCCCTAAACTCAAGGATTGAAAATATGGAACAGCAAAATTGGTTTAGAACAGAATAGCACACTGTCAGTTTCACTCACTGTACCTCTCTGTCCCTAAACTCAAGGATTGAAAATATGGTTCAGCAAAATAGTTTTAGAACAGAATAGCACACTGACACTTTCCCTCACTGTACCTCTCTGTCCCTAAACTCAAGGATTGAAAATATGGTTCAGCAAGATTGGTTTAGAACAGAATAGCACACTGACACTTTCCCTCACTGTACCTCTCTGTCCCTACAAACAAGGATTAGCACAGAATAGCACACTGTCACTGACACTCTCCCTACCTATCCTTATTTGTCCCTAAACACAAGGAATCCAGGATTAGTAAAGGAAAAATAATTACACTGTCCCTGCCTATGCTTCTCTTTCCCTGCTCCGGAACACACTACACAAGGCCGCCGCGCTGGCGGCCTTTTATAGTGTGGGGCGTGTACTAAACCCCCTCAGCAATAATTGGCCACAGGCATCCTGCCTGTGGCCAATCATTGCTCTCCTCGCTGCCGGCGCTGTGATTGGCCAAGCATGCGGGGTCACAGTGCATGCTTGGCCAATCACAGCGCCTGGATGACACTGCGATGGCGTAGTGCATTGTGGGCCGTTCGCGTCACTCGAATTTGGCGCGAACGGCCCAAATCGTTCGATCTTTGTCGAACGATCCAACAGCCGATGTTCGAGTCGAACGTATGTTCGACTCGAACACGAAGCTCATCCCTACTCTGAACAAAGCAGGCAAGGGGAGACTGCAATATATATAACACAAGGCAAAATAACACAATGAAAACAATAAATAAGTAATCATGTCAAACGTTAACCAATAAAAACGAGGCTAACTAACATCAGTAAATTACACTCACCAGACCCCCATTATGATGTGTAACCCAGCATAGATCGCTCAGAGGGGGTAATCATGACAGCCACAAAATATAGCCTGACTACCAACTATAGGGCTAAGGGAAAACTAGAACTGAAACAGGGGAATAGGTGACCCGTTGTTGTAGCATAAGGTCCAGGTCTATATTGCATAAGTGAAGACGGTAGAGAAGACCAGGGAGCCTTTCATGCAAGAGTTCTCAGGTGGGAGTCCGGTGATGGCTAGAGGCCTTCTTGGGAGCCGGACCCTGTGAGAAGGCAGTAAAAGGACGCCTAGGGGCACTAAAGTCAGTACCACACTGGGAAAAGCCAGATAGCGAAGGTTTCCAATCTGGATTTGCTGTATAAGGCAAGAGAAGAGTGCCTAGGAAGGTCCCCAAGGTAGCAGAAAAGGGCTGTGACACAATTTTTCTAGGCGCTTAGCTGAAAAGGGTATCCCCAGCAGTATTTAATTGATGTCGTTAGCCTTCAGTTGTTCTAGAACAATCTTGAAGGCTGTGAACATAGAGAGTGTATCGGGAGTGTATCAGGTCAGTGATAGAGAAAGTGTTGGTACTGTATAGTATATTCTTGCACCTGGTCATTGTGGTTGATTTGTTGTTGGAGCAGTTGAACTGTAGAAGAAAGATTCTGCACCTTGGAATCTACTTTAGAGAGATCCTTCTTAATGAGGCTCACCTCACTTTTGTAACTGTTTTCTAGTATGAAAATGTATTTCTCTAGATCTTCCCTAGTTGGCAAAAAACAAATGTAGGACTTGAGATCCCAGTCTCCCGCTACATCCATAGTTGGCACTGGGGAACAGGCATTCCCAGCAGGGCTAGAAGCCAGGCTCCCAACTGGAAACATGAGCAGGACTAACACTGATAGAGCCAATAGAAAATAGAGCAGTGGATGTATTATGGGAGAAAGGTCTGTCCCAGTATGCGTGTCCGTGAGAGCAGGGCAGAGACATACCATGTCTGGAGTCCCAGGGGACAATGCTGCTGCTGAGGAGGTCATGAAGTGTGGACAGGGAGCTGGCTTCCTAGACCCAGGCTGCTGCCCAAGGTGTTCCAGAGAGGCAGGTGGAGGAGCTAAGAGGACACTGGGGCAAGATGTCTTGCTTAGGTGCCGCAGTTAGTGTCAGGAGGCTCCTGGAGTGCTGTGGGTTCGCCACCCTGTGGCTGAGTAGCTGTGAAGACTGGAGGGTGGGTGTCGCCATGACACCTCAGTCTGCCGAGTGAGCAGAGTACTGATCTTTCCAGGATTGGGACTGAGACTGGGTGCTGGATGCCAGCGGCTTTTATCTTCCCCATAGCACTGGATGTTGTGCCTGAATTCACTCTGGAGAGGCTTGTGGAGAGTAGTTGAAGGGACAGAGCTGAAGCAAGCATGTCTCGCACCACCATAGACAAGCCACACCCTGGGTTCCACACTTTTTAATATTGATTTAAAAATTTGTTGTAGTTCAATTTTTAAAATTCGTTACATTTTTTTTGTGCTAACAGTGCTTATGTAGCCTATATTTAGCCAAGTGTTTGCAAGCAACATAATCATCCCTGGGTGTTCTACTGAGATTAACTGCTGTAGATGCAGATGATTCCTTCACAGGAATGATTTACTAAAGTGCTAATTAACCTCTGTGAATGCCATGAGGTCTAATGTATGTAGCACACAGATCCCCTCCTTTACCTGCCTTGTTCGTCTCCTTGCAGGAAGAAGGGGCACACCATGCCACAAGCCCGTACCCTCCTGTGTGAAGAGGTTGAGCAGTGTTGCTGATGGGTCTCCACAGCCAGAAACTAGAATCCTCCAGAGTATGGTTCTCACCTCTATAAATGACAGAGATAAGTCCTTGTTCCCCCCCAGTGACTTGAATGTCCACACCAGCTGCAACTCCAACGTAGAGTTTATTTCTCTTGAATAGCACAGTCTCTGATAAGTAAAGGTTGGAGCAAGAAGACAGGACAGCATAAGGTGTGGGAGAGGTCCAGGCACAAACGTAATCACTTCACTGCTCAGCTTCTCAAGCAGACTCAGCCCAGATGGATAGTCTCCCCAGATAGGGACTAGCAGCCAAATGGTACTCTAACTTAACCCACAGTCTCTGCCACAGACTTGGTTAACTTGGTCTCTGTCACAGACCTGGTGAACTTGGTCTCTGCCACAGACCTGGTGAACTTGGTGTTTCAGAGCTGGACCTTATTGTAAGGAGAAAACATCCCTCCAGAGAGTTACCGGGACCCTTCCTTCACCGCGACTTCTCACCGGTCCCTCGGAACAGTTCCCCCGGCCTCCTCGTCTAGGATATGGGTCCCCTCGCAAGGCGGCACCCTGGGATTCCTCGATCCTCGATGGGCCCCAGCCGAAGGTGCTGGGCCCAAGGCCTCTGCCGTAGTCCCAGGGCTAAAGGTGCCTGGGACTTATCCACCAACCTCCGCCCCTGGGCCAAAGGTGCCCAGGGCAGACAGGAACACACTCCTGGGGTAGGACCCCCGACCACGACAGAACGGACAGAACCGAACAGGCAGCGTCTGCCCCTTTTATATCCTCTCCCAGCATGCACAGCAGGCCTGCCACACCCACTGTATGGCTGCCGAGAGGGGACACACAAGGTACAGCACTGTATCAGTGGTTCAACCCTGGCCTACCATGGCAGCGCCACCTGCAGGCCACAGGAAACTACACACCAATACTCTCCCTGCGGACAAAAGTGGTTGATAGAATCCTGACAATTGGGGTGTTTGAGAATAACTACCACTCAAACACTTCCCCTAAATTTAGGACCCCGCTCCATGTAAATCTGTATTTAAAGTGATTGTAAACTATTACCTTGTAAAACATTCCATTTAGTTTAAAACTGAAATTAAAGGCAAAACATTTGTGTATAAATATATAAGTGATCACATTCCCTCTGTTCTCGGCGGCATAAGAGCTGGGGGGGGGGAGAAGCAACATTACACTGATCTTCCTAGTGATAGGCTGCGCAGCTGTGCAGGGGGAGTGTCAGGACAAGTCTTATCATTGGAGGAGAGCACACTGAGTTTCCAGCACACAGAGAACTGTGCTCTCCTGTTTAGTGTGATCAGATTTTAAGAGGATAGCAGAAACATCAGGGGTTTTACACAAAGGAAATAATATAAAGAGAACAGGATACTTTTTCATACAAGTGCATGGTACAGCAGGCGTGGGTGAAAGCTGCTGTGGCTGGATGGAGCTGGATGGTGCACAGAGTGGTGATAACATTTGGGGCAGTAAGCACTCAGGGATGAAGATCTACAATGCAGATTGCTTGTGTTTCAGACATTCATCCCTGGATGCATACTGACCTAAATTTTAGTTCCACTCAGTGTACTGTCCAGTCCCATCCAGCCACAGCAGCTTTCAACCTTTCATAGAATTGTAAAGGATGCCAGCAGCAAGGCTGGATGGTGCACCTGTGCTTTCTGCCCGCATCAAAATGCCACAATCTCATGCACTGGGGCTACATGCCCAGTGTACATGAGGCCTATCTGACAGTCAAGGCTGTGCAAAAAAATGTGACTTGTTGCATGTTTGGGCAATAGACATTGACAAGTGATTGATCTACCAAGCCCTTTAGGAAGAGGTATCTCCCTTTGTAGTCAACAATCTTATCAGTAAGAACAAAACAGGATCTGTCTGGAAATCAGGATAGAAATTCCCCTGGATTTAGAATCAGCATGGGTTGCATGATAAACTACTGTAAATCTCTTTTTGGTAAGTTTAGGAATCAAGCCAGCTTTAAAATGGCTCTTTTGTAAAAAGATATCTGTGCTTTGTGTCAATGGTGTTCACTCAGTACGCTGGATCGTTTCATCAGTACATTGAGTCACTTTGCATTAAGGGATAACGGGCATCATTCACAAAGTGGTATTTTCCTGTTTAAAATGTGCTGTAAAAAAGCTCATAGCGTTTTTCAAAAATGTTTTTGCAATTCACAAAAAAAAAACTCTACTAAAATACTGCATGTAGTATTTTGTTGAAATATGTGGTATTTATCTCATGAAACCAAACAGTATTTTATCGAATGCGATATCCAGTGAGATGGATACAGTGGAGAAGAATTAAAACCCCTGTCAGTTTTTATTGCTAATAAATAGGTAAAATGGTTTAAAACGTAGAAATATGCCAACTCACTAAGTCAGTGCGGTCCCTGCAGCATATGTAATAATACAAAACAAAAAAGGTGACTAGAATACCAGTCAAGAGGAGACCGCTTTCACAGGACACATGTGGTGTATCAAAAACAACTAAGTTCAATTAAAGCGGAGGTGCAGCTTGTATTTTTTTATTTTTTTTTAAAGTCAGCAGCTACTAACAGCGTCAGGGCAAGACTAACCAGCATATAAAAAAAAAAAGAGAACAAATAAACCCAGGTAAGCAGAATATACACAGGAATACGAGAGAGCATTAGGCATCCATCTAAAAAAACAAAAACAAAAAAAAAACAGTTGGTCCAACTTCACCAACTCAACCATTGGGACTTCTATATAGGTGTACACAGAAAATAAGAATATGGGTATAGAGGCAGGGGAAGATGAAGGGAGTAAGCTATAATCTCTAGATCAGTGGTTCTCAACCCTCTAGTGCTGTGACCCCTTGATAAAATTTCCCAAGTTGTGGTGACCCCTAACGGTAAAATTATTTTCGTAGCGTGAGTTGTCAGCACCCAAGGCAAGACAAGTAATTTGTGCCCCTAACCCACGGACAGCGCTCCCTGAGTCCCTTCCACTCTCCAGAGAGAGATATATCAGTTTTAGGCACCAGTTCTCAAAAAGGATATCGGGGAACTGGAGAAAGTGCAGAGAAAGGCAACCAAACTGATAAGAGACATGGAGGAGCTCAGCTATGAGGAAAGTTTAGAGGAACCAAATTTATTCACTCTTGTGAAGAGGAGAATAAGGGGGGATATGATCAACATGTACAAATATATAAGGGGTCCATATAGTGAACTTGGTGTTCAGTTATTCACTTTACGGTCAACCCAAAAGACAAGGGGGCACTCTTTACGTCTACAGGAAAAAAGATTTAATCTCCAAATACGGAAAGGTTTCTTCACAGTAAGAGCTGTGAAAATGTGGAACAGACTCCCTCCAGAGGTGGTTCTGGCCAGCTCAGTAGATTGCTTTAAGAAAGGCCTGGATACTTTACTAAATGTACATAATATAACTGAGTACTAACATTTATAGTTAAAGTTGATCCAGGGTAAATCCGATTGCCTCTCAGGAGATCGGGAAGGAATTTTTTCCCCTGCTGTAGCAAATTGGATCACGCTCTGCTGGGGTTTTTTGCCTTCCTCTGGATCAACTGTGGGTATAGAATTGGGTATATGGGATTGCACGATTTTTTTTTTTTTTTTTTTTAACCACTTGACCACTGGGCACTTAAACCCCCTTAATAACCAGACCAATTTTCAGCTTTCGGTGCTCTCACATTTTGAATGACAATTACTCAGTCATACAACACTGTACCCATATGAAATTTTTGTCCTTTTTTTCACACCAATAGAGCTTTCTTTTGGTGGTATTTAATCACTGTTGGGTTTTTTATTTTTTGCGCTATAAGAGAAAAAAGACTGAAAATTTTGTAAAAAAATGATTTTTTTTTCGTTTCTGTTATAAAATTTTGCAAATTACTATTTTTTCTTCATAAATTTTGGCCAAAATTTATACTGCTACATATCTTTGGTAAAAATAAGTACAAATTGGTGCATATTATTTGGTCTTTGTGAAAGTTATAGAGTCCACAAGCTATGGTGCCAATATCTGAAAATTGATCACACCTGAAGTACTGACGGCCTATCTCAATTCTTGAGACCCTAACATGCCAGAAAAGTACAAATACCCCCCAAATGACCCCTTTTTGGAAAGAAGACATTCCAAGGTATTCAGAAAGAGGCATTGTGAGTTTTTTGAAGTTGTCATTTTTTCCCACAATTCTTTGCAAAATCAAGATTTTTTTTTTCTCTTTTTTTTTTTTTCACAAAATTGTCATATTAGCAGGTTATTTCTCACACACAGCATATGCATTCCACAAATTACACCCCAAAACACATTCTGCTATTACTCCCGAGTATGGCGATACCACATGTGTGAGACTTTTACACAGCGTGGCCACATACAGAGGCCCAACATGCAGGGAGAACCATCAGGCGTTCTGGAGAACCCAGGCCAATTCTGACATTTCTCTCCTACATGTAAAAATCATCATTTATTTGCTAGGAAATTACATAGAACCCCAAAACATTATATATGTTTTTTTAGCAAAGACCTTAGAGAATATAATGGTGGTTGTTGCAACTTTTTATCTCGCACGATATTTGCGCAGCAATTTTTTTAACGCGTTTTTTACGGAAAAAAAATGTTTTGTGCTTAAAAAAAAAAAAAAACAGTAAAGTTAGCCCAATGTTTTTGCATAATGTGAAAGATGAAGTTACGCCGAGTAAATAGATACCTAACATGTCACCCTTAAAAATTGCACACACTCGTGGAATGGCGCCAAACTTCGCTACTTAAAAAATCCCCATAGGCGACGCTTTAAATATTTTTACTGGTTACATGTTTTGAGTTACAGAGGAGGTCTAGGGCCAAAATGATTTCTCTCGCTCTAACGTTCGCAGAGATACCTCACATGTGTGGTTTGAAAACCGTTTTCATATGTGGGCGGGACTTACGTATGCGTTCGCTTCTGTATGCGAGCTCACGGGGACAGGGGCGCTTTAAAAAAAAAAAAAATTTATTCTTCATTTTACTTTATTTATTTTAGTTTGACATGTTTTTCCGCCCTAAACATTTTTTTGATCACTTTTATACCTATTACAAGGAACGTAAACATCCCTTGTAATAGGAATATGGCATGACAGGTCCTCTTTACAGTGAGATATGGGGGGGGGGTGTCAATAAGACCCCACATCTCACCTCTAGGCTGGGAAGCCTGAAAAAAATACAAAAAAAAAAACAACAATCCTGGCTTTGATCGTAGCGGTGAGTCGGTAGAAGCACCGGAGGGCGGCGGGGGGGGGGGGGGGGGACATCCCCTCTCGCCTCCCGTAAGAATGATCAAGCGGCGGAACAGCCGCTATGATTGTTCTTATGGTGTAGGGAATCGCCGGCTGAAAAAGCCGATATCTGAATGATGCCTGTAGCTGCAGGCATCATTCAGATATCCCCGCACAAAGTCAAGGACGTCATATGACGGCCGGAGGGCGGGAAGTGGTTATTGCAGAGTATTGCCGGGCATTGCGGAGTATTGCCGGGCATTGCGGAGTATTGCCGGGCATTGCGGAGTATTGCCGGGCATTGCGGAGTATTGCAGGGCATTGCGGAGTATTGCGGTGTATGGCAGGGTATTGCGGTGTATGGCAGGGTATTGCACGGGTATTGCACAGGGTATTGTGGAGGGTATTGCACAGGGTATTGTGGAGGGTATTGCAGAGTATTGTGCAGGGTATTGCAGAGTATTGTGCAGGGTATTGCAGAGTATTGTGCAGGGTATTGCAGAGTATTGTGGCGGGTATTGCAGAGTATTGTGGCGGGTATTGCAGAGTATTGTGGCGGGTATTGCAGAGTATTGTGCAGGGTATTGCAGAGTATTGTGCAGGGTATTGCAGAGTATTGTGCAGAGTATTTTGCAGGGTATTGCAGAGTATTTTGCAGGGTATTGCAGAGTATTTTGCAGGGTATTGCAGAGTATTTTGCAGGGTATTGCAGAGTATTGCACCAGGGTATTGCAGAGTATTGCACCAGGGTATTGCAGAGTATTGCACCAGGGTATTTTGCAGAGTATTGGCAGGGTGTATTGCAGAGTATTGGCAGGGTGTATTGCAGAGTATTGCACAGGGATGACTGAGCAGGGATGGATGGATGGCTGGATCTGTGACTGCAATTGTCACAGATCCAGCCCACAGTGCTGCTGCTGCCATCCGCTCCCTCCCCCTCCCCTCTCACACTGTACCGATCGGTACAGAGAGGGGAGGGAGGAACCGGCGTCATCAAATGACGCCGGTCTGTTTACAAGTGATTGCTCCGTCATTTGACGGAGCGATCACGTGGTAAACGGCCGCTATCAGCGGCGATTTACCGCGATTCGTGATCCGCCGGGTCCTCAGGACCCGGCGGTCACGGAGTTTCCCGTGTGCGCGCCCCAGGGGGCGCGCGGGAGCGCGATTCTGGGAGGACGTTATATAACGTCCTCCCAGAGTTAAGCAACCACCCTGCCGCCGTTATTTGTCGGCAGGTGGTTGTTAAGTGGTTAATGTTATGCTTGAACTGGATGGACTTTTTTGAACCTGACTAACTATGTAATTATGTACAGTATTAAATCCCCTTATGATACATTTTAGGATATACCACGCTTTCTTTGTTCTCCTTTATTTCCCTTTTATCTTGCTCTATCCTAATTTCTTATTTTTTTTTCCCCATCCCTCTCTCTAGCTGTCTTTCTTGTTCTTTCTCTTAATCTTTCTCTCCCTTTTTCTTTCTTCCTCCCCCTCTTTTCCGCTCCCATCCATGTATTCTCTATTTTTATTCCTTCTCTTACTCCTTGGTGGGGGGGAATGGGATGAGTGGCAGTGCTGGCAGGGAGTTGGGATGAGTGGCAGTGCTGGCGGGGAGTTGGGATGAGTGGCAGTGCTGGGGGGAGTTCTGATCAGCCAAATTAGGTGCTCTTGATCAAGGTCATCTGCTGATCTGAGAACTGTAGTGGGGCCTTTTAATGGCAACTATAATCACAGGTAGTGTTACTCACTGTGTCTCCGACTTTGTGGTGTCTTGCAGCAGTGACACCTATGCTGAAATCAGGAGATAGGGTCTCCTCCAGCCCCTCCTACTTCACATTCCTCACCAGTCAGATGACTGCTAGTCTCTGCCCCCCAGCCATGCCGTGAACTGAGTGGGCGGCTGAGTGGGCGGCTGCAAAAATGCTGGGAGAGCGGTGCAGGGCTTCAGGAACAGCCCTGGATTCGGTGACCCCTGGCAAATCGTCATTTGACCCCCGAGGGCCACTGCTCTAAATGGTGAAGGGAGAGAGGAGTCCTGATGATAAGAGGCCGGTCAGGCTGCCTAGTCCCTGCCATATGCAAAACCAAGTATAACAGCGTGGCACCTCAACTTTATAGGAAAGGAACAAATTAGGTCCACACGTTCAAACCAGGGCCAGAGCTTCAGTCCAGCACCTGTGACAGTGTAGGGGTTTGGTGCCCATAGCTGGCGACAGAGGCACAAGGATCCAGTCCATGGGGGATAGCCAGAGCAATATAGTCCACCAGACAGTTAGTTACGTTAGTTACAACTTGCCAGTCACAAGACCAGCCCCCCCCCCCCCTACCATGACAGATGCAAACATTTGAATGGTAGAAGTAGCAGCTACAACAGATTTAAAACCTACAGGAAAGTGAACTTTTAAAAAATCTAAAAGCTAAAGACTCCAATTTTGTACCAATTTGTTAGTGTCAAAACTGTTTTATAGTATAGTGTGTAACCTTCTGCAGTACCACACTATATTGCCTTAGAGGTTTAATACAATTTCAAAACAATATGCACAAAAACACCCTCCCATCCCCATATCATCAATAATCCCCAAATATTCTATATATATATATATATATATATATATATACCTGTATATACATATATATATATATATATATATATATATATATATATATATACATATATATATATATATATTGTGACAGCAGGAAGGTAAAGTCACCTGGTTGCATCCAGGGGGGTAGATATATTTCGCCCAGATTCAGGCTTTACGCTGACTTATACAGCTAGGTGGAGAGTTGTATAAGCCCAGCTGAGACTAGTGGGCTCATTGATGACTCATACCTCTAGGGAGAGGGCTGGGCGTCGTGCAGACAGGGAGTTGATGAGGCCAGCTGAAGCTTGTCAGCTCATTTAGGCCTCTATAAAAAACTCCCAGATTCATTAGATGTTAGCTCATGCCTGGAAGCAGACCTGTGTGGACTGTCTAGGGAGAGTGAACCCCTGTGCGGTGAGAGAAAGCCTGTGTGGCTATATTTTGCTTGGACATTTAAAACCAGGGACTAGGACAGCACTAGGCTGATCCCAGTTGTTAGTTAGGAAACCTGTATGTTTAGTCAGAGGTCAAGTTGACCAGGATTTATTTTGTTTGTTTTTTTTGCTTTGCTGTGTTTTTGTCACTGTAAATAGAAAATAAACGGCACCTTTTTGATTTTGAAAACCACAACCTCCGTCTGCTGGGCCTGTTTTTGTGTGGGGAGCCCATCCCGGGGGTCACACACACCCGCTGCCGAGCTAACCCCCTCACAGTTGGTGGAGAATGCGGGCAGTTTTTTTTTAAGCCAGCATGGAGGAGATACTGAAGCAGCTGGCTCTAGCAAATGCCAATCAACAGCAGACAAATGCAGGTTTGCAAAAGAGCCTTGCAGCTCATCAACAGAGCCTTGCAGCTCAACAACAGAACTTCGCAGCCCAGCAGCAAGCTCATCAACAGAGCCTTGCAGCCCAGCAGCAAGCTCACCAACAGAGTCTGGAAGCTCAGCAACAAGCCCAGCAGCAATCTGAGGCCCGCTTCATAGACCTGTTACAGAAGCAAGAGCAGAGACTACAACAAATGGAAGCAGTAATGCAGCAACGTCCGCAGACCAGTGAGGAAAGCCGTCCCACTAATACCGCGTCCTTTGGGGTGAGTCGTTTATTGACAAAAATGACTGGAGAGGATGATCCAGAGGTATTTTTGACCACGTTTGAAAGGACTGCTGAAAGAGAAAAGTGGCCTGAGGAGCAGTGGGCTGGACTGGTGGCTCCTCTGTTAACGGGTGAATCGCAGAAAGCTTACTATGACCTAGAGCCTGACCAAGCAAAAGACTATGTGATGCTAAAAGCTGAAATATTGGCAAGGCTGGGTGTCACCCTGGCTGTCCGGGCTCAGCGTGTGCATAACTGGACTTTCCAGCTTGGAAAACCCCCCAGGTCTCAAATGTATGATCTCATTCACCTGAGCAGAAAGTGGCTACAGCCAGAGACTTTGTCCGCACCAAAGATTGTGGAACGTGTTGTAATGGATCGGTTTTTGAGAGCTCTTCCTACTGCCATCCAAAAGTGGGTAAGCCATGGAGACCCAGAGACGGCCGATGGTCTTGTGGATCGTGTGGAGAAATACTTGGCTACAGAGAACCTGACGGCCTCTTCCAGAGACACTCGGACTTTCCACCCTAAGACCAGACCATCCCCAGGGGCGGATAAGATGATTCCAAGGGGTAAGGGTGGAGAGAGTGAGAGGGTGGGAGCTCTACCCCAAGTTTGGCGAGAACAGCCTGGGAAATCAGCGGCTCAAGAGGCGGCAAGAAGGATCATTTGCTACCGCTGCCGGCAAGCGGGACATATTGCAGCAAATTGCCCGGTTTTGGAGGAACCCATGCAGTGTGACTTTCTGACGGGCAGACGTCAGTCGCTGTGTGCGACAGTCGCATGCACTGCCATTCGGGGAACTGAGAAACATTTATGCAAAATGTGTATTAATGGTAGAAATGTTGTGGTATTGCTGGATTCAGGTAGCCTTGTGACCCTGATAAAGGCTGAATTAGTTAAAACAGAGGTCTCTGGGAATAGCAAGGTAGCTGTTATTTGTGTGCATGGGGACACCCGAGAGTATCCAGTGACTACAGTGTGTTTCGAGACCCCCAAAGGTACCCTTTCTCATCCAGTGGGCTTAGTGTCTCAGTTACCGCATGACGCCATTGTGGGAAGGGATTTTCCGAAGTTCTGGGAACTGTGGGATGATCCTGAGCCCCCCACTGGTGCCCCTATGTACCAGGAATATGATAGCCAGAACTCCTCTGAGAGTGGTGAGGACTCTCCCGAATTTCCCTTGTCAGTATTGGCAGGGGAGACTCAAGAAACTGGAGAGGAGCCCACCTCCTCAGACGAAAACCTACCGTCTGTGGAGTTTTCTGATCTTGAGGTTCACAGGGAAAACTTTGCCACAGAACAGTTGAAAGACCCCGCCCTAATAAAGGCACGGGAAAACGTAGTGAAAATAGATGGCGAGTTAGTGAACCCAGATAATACCTGCACTTACCCATACTTCAGCGTAGAGAAGGACCTACTGTATCGGGTGGCAAAAAGGGCAGAAGAAACCGTTGAGCAGCTTGTGGTGCCCAAACCTTACAGGAAGTTGGTGTTGGAGTTGGCCCATGGGCACATTCTTGGAGGTCATCTGGGGACAGAGAAAACCCGAGAGAGGGTATTACAGAGATTCTATTGGCCTGGGGTGATGAAGGACATAGAAAATTATTGTTCCTCCTGCCCTGTGTGTCAGAGGTCGGCCCCGATGCCACACTTCCGTAGCCCGCTGGTCCCTCTACCCATCATTGAGGTCCCGTTTGAGAGAATCGCAATGGATTTGGTAGGTCCTATAATCAAGTCCGCTAGGGGGCACCAGTACATATTGGTTATAATGGACTATGCCACCCGTTATCCAGAAGCGATCCCTCTCAGAAATACCTCGGCCAAAACCATAGCCAAAGAGCTATCTCTTGTTTTTAGCCGGGTGGGTATTTGTAAAGAACTGCTTACGGACCAAGGTACACCCTTTATGTCCCGGGTTATGAAGGAGCTGTGTAAATTGTTCAAAGTGACGCAATTACGTACATCTGTGTATCACCCCCAAACCGATGGGCTGGTTGAAAGATTCAACAAAACCCTAAAACAAATGTTGAAGAAAGTGGTGGATAGGGATGGAAAGGATTGGGACTGTCTACTTCCTTATTTGATGTTTGCTATTAGGGAGGTGCCCCAATCCTCTACGGGATTCTCCCCCTTTGAGTTACTGTATGGGAGACACCCAAGAGGGCTGTTGGATATTGCCAAGGAAACTTGGGAAAGTGAGAGTTCTCCCCACAGGAGTGTGATTGAGCATGTCGCCCTGATGCAAGATCGAATTGCACAGGTAATGCCCATCGTGAAGGAACATTTGGCCCAAGCGCAGTTGGCACAGCAGAGAGTGTACAACCGTGGAGCCAAGACCCGTACCTTTTCCCCGGGGGATAGGATATTGGTACTTGTCCCTACGGTTGAAAGTAAATTCCTTGCCAAATGGCAAGGCCCCTACGAGATAATGGAAAAAGTGAGCGAAGTGAATTACAAGGTCAGACAACCAGGAAGGCGAAAGCCCGAACAGATCTATCACGTTAATCTGTTGAAAGCCTGGAGGGATAGAGAGTCCCTAGTCGCAGACACTTGGTCACCAGCTCAAACTGGTTGCGTGATTCCTGAGGTTGGAATCGCAGCCACCTTGTCACAACCCCAACAACAGGAGGTTAAGGAGTTTGTGCTTCGCAACAAGGAGGTATTCTCTGAGCTGCCGGGACAAACCTCTGGGGTAGAGCATGACATTATTACCCCGCCCGGTGAAAGGGTGAAGTTAAAACCCTATCGGATCCCAGAGGCCCGACGGGAGGCAATACGGGAGGAAGTACAGAAAATGCTGAACTTAGGGGTGATAGAGGAGTCCCAAAGTGATTGGTCTAGTCCCATTGTGTTGGTGCCTAAACCGGATGGGAGCTGGCGATTTTGTAACGATTTTCGTCAGTTGAACAAAGTTACAAAATTTGACACCTACCCCATGCCACGTATAGATGAGTTGATCGACCGGCTGGGAACAGCCCGATACATGACGACTCTTGACCTCACAAAAGGGTATTGGCAAATCCCCCTGGCCAAGTCAGCCAAAGAGAAAACCGCATTTGTAACCCCAGACGGGGCGTTCCAATATAAAAGAATGCCGTTCGGGTTACAGAATGCGCCGGCCACATTCCAGCGGAAAATGGACCAGATGCTGAGGCCCCATCGGAAGTATGCTGCGGCTTACCTGGATGACGTAATTGTCCATAGCACAGATTGGGCCTCACATCTGCCAAAAGTGCAAGCAGTCCTGGACTCTGTTCGGGAAGCAGGGTTTACGGCTAACCCCAAGAAGTGTACCATTGGGCAGGAGGAGGCCAAATATCTTGGGTACACCATTGGGAGGGGAGTAATAAAACCCCAACTCAACAAAGTCGAGGCCATCCAGAGTTGGCCACGTCCCAACAGCAAGAAGCAGGTACGAGCCTTTCTGGGAATCGCTGGGTATTATCGGCGATTCATTCCCCACTTTGCTTCTAAGGCTGTGCCCCTAACCAACCTGACGAAGGGGAAAGGGTCGGTCATGATTAAATGGACCCCCGAGGCTGAGGCAGCATTCCAATTCTTGAAACAAGCCTTATGTAGCCAGCCAGTGTTGTACTCACCCGACTTCTCTAGAGACTTTGTCGTACAAAGTGATGCGTCAGATGTGGGGTTAGGAGCAGTATTGTCCCAGGTCTGGAACGGGGAAGAGCACCCAGTCATTTACCTCAGCAGGAAGTTGAAGTCCCATGAGGTAAATTACGCCACCGTTGAAAAGGAGTGTTTAGCGGTGAAGTGGGCTCTAGATTCCCTTCGGTACTACCTGCTAGGTAGGCACTTTGACATGGTTACGGATCACGCTCCGTTAAAGTGGATGGCTCAAAACAAGGAAACAAATAGAAGAGTGAATAGGTGGTTCCTGGCCCTCCAGGAATTCAACTTCACAGTAAAGCATCGCCCTGGCGTTCAAATGGGGAATGTGGATGCTTTGTCTCGAGTACATGAATGCCTGATTGCTGGTGTTCCAACCCCGAGGTTAAAACAAGAGGGGGGGGTATGTGACAGCAGGAAGGTAAAGTCACCTGGTTGCATCCAGGGGGGTAGATATATTTCGCCCAGATTCAGGCTTTACGCTGACTTATACAGCTAGGTGGAGAGTTGTATAAGCCCAGCTGAGACTAGTGGGCTCATTGATGACTCATACCTCTAGGGAGAGGGCTGGGCGTCGTGCAGACAGGGAGTTGATGAGGCCAGCTGAAGCTTGTCAGCTCATTTAGGCCTCTATAAAAAACTCCCAGATTCATTAGATGTTAGCTCATGCCTGGAAGCAGACCTGTGTGGACTGTCTAGGGAGAGTGAACCCCTGTGCGGTGAGAGAAAGCCTGTGTGGCTATATTTTGCTTGGACATTTAAAACCAGGGACTAGGACAGCACTAGGCTGATCCCAGTTGTTAGTTAGGAAACCTGTATGTTTAGTCAGAGGTCAAGTTGACCAGGATTTATTTTGTTTGTTTTTTTTGCTTTGCTGTGTTTTTGTCACTGTAAATAGAAAATAAACGGCACCTTTTTGATTTTGAAAACCACAACCTCCGTCTGCTGGGCCTGTTTTTGTGTGGGGAGCCCATCCCGGGGGTCACACACACCCGCTGCCGAGCTAACCCCCTCACAATATATACATATATATATATATATATATATATATATACCGGTATATATATTAGGGCTGTGGAAATTAACTATTAATTCCTCGATTAATCGATTAATGTTTTTGATCGATCAAAATTATTTTGATCGGTACTCACCTCTCCGCCGGCTTCCGGGTCTTCAGGGAGTTTTGTCGGAGATCCGTGTCCATCTGAAGGGCTCCTTTGCTGTGCCTTCATATCTGCATGCTGGCGGGACCTTACTATCTGCCACACGCAAGGGCTGTTACACTTCCCTCTATCACTTCGCTCTATCAACCTGGGATTCTACAGCCATCCACTATGATAGTTCCCTTCACGGGACATCTACATGCCGACGGACTGATGTTAACCCCTCCTCATCTGGATTCAGCAGTGGTATCGTTGTACACATTTTTATACCAGTATCATACTTGGCTACATGTTTTTATGACTGCTTTTGCTACCGTTTGGTATTCCTCGCACCATTTTTACAGTTTATGTAGCTAAATCGATTTTATCTCTAGTGCAATATTTATTTTTGTTACCAAGTTGAAGACTATAACAGTTTTAATGCTATTCCCATCGAGCGCTGCCTTTGTGTGTTTTTTGTATCCTGCTATCCATTTTTCCAGTGATTGGTAGCTGCACTGGGAATCAGCCTGCAAGGAGATCAGCTAAACGTAGTTGAATCTGTATGTTCGTTATAATTAATCGAAATTAGTCAATTAATCGATTAAAAAACAAAACGATTAATCGAACACAAAATTTTTAATCAGTAACAGCCCTAATATATATATTGAATTATTTATAATTATTCAGGATTCAGCGCCAACAGTTTACGCAGCACTTTTACAACATGGGGGCAAGACAGTACAGTTGCAATGCATATCAATACAGGAGGAATTAGAGGGCCCTGCTCATTAGAGTTTACAATCTATAAGGGAGGGTCAAGTGGAACAAAAGGTAATAGCTGTGGGGGATGAGGTGATGGAGAAAATAAAAATGCAGTTGTTAGGTGTGTGTAGGATAGGCTTCTCTGAAGAGAAGTGTTTTCAGGGATCGTCTAAAAGCTAATAGAGTAGGAGATAATCGGACAGATTGGGGTAAGGCGTTCATAGGATTGGAGAGGCTCTGGAGAAGTCCTGGAGGTGAGCATGGGAGGAGGTGACGAGGGAGCTAGAGAGCAGGAGGTCTTTAGAGGAACGAAGAGAACGAATAGGTTGGTATTTAGAGACTAGGCTAGTGATATAGCTGGGGGCTAAGTTGTGGATGGCTTTGTAAGAAGTTGTTAGTAATTTGAATTAAATTTGTTGGGTGAGTGGAAGCCAGTGGAGGGATTGGCACAGAGGAGTAGCAGACACAAAGCAATTGGTAAGGTGGATTCTGGCAGCAGCATTCATGATGGATTGAAGGAGGGATAGACTATGTATAGGTAAGCCAATGAGAAGGGAGTTACAGTAGTTGAGGCGAGAGATGACCAGGGAGTGAATTAAGAGCTTTGTTTGGTTAGAAAGGGGCGTATTTTGGAGATGTTGCGGAGGTTGAGGCGGCAAGATTTGGACAGTGACTGGACGTGGGGCTTAAGGCCCTTTTCACACTTATACGACTTGTCCCACGATTTTGGACTACAAGTCATTCTCCATGATTTTCAATGACTACCATTCATATTGGCACGACTTTAAGTCGTGCCGACTTCAAAGTAGTTCCTGCACTACTTTTTACATACTTTTTTCTAAAGTCGGAGTAAAGACGGATCCCGTATTAACGGATCCGACTTTGGCATGCGACTTGTGCATGAAGGGGAAGTCCACGCCAATTTAAAAAAAAAAATGGCATGAGCATACCAGGCCCTTCAGTCTGGTAGGGATTTTAAGGGGGTCCCCCCAAAATCCATATCAGACCCTTATCCAAGCACGCAGCCCGGCAGGTCAGGAAAGGGGGAGGGGGACGAGCGAGCGCCCTCCCTCCTGAACCGTAGCAGGCCACATGCCCTCAACATGGGGGGGTGGGTGCATTGGGGCAGGGGGGCCCTGCGCCCCCCCACCCCAAAGCACCTTGCCCACATGTTGATGAGGACAAGGGCACCTTCCTGACAACCCTGGCTGTTGGTTGTCAGGGTCTGCGGGTGGGGGGCTTATCGAAATCTGGGAGCCCTCTTTAATAAGGGGGCCCCCAGATCCCCTTCCCCCGGGGGCCCCCAGATCCCCCTTCATGGGTTCCCCCTTCATGAGCATACCAGGCCCTTCGGTCTGGTAGGGATTTTACGAGGGTCCCCCCAAAATCCATACCAGACCCTTATCAGAGCACGCAGCCCGGCAGGTCAGGAAAGGCGGTGGGGGATGAGCGAGGTGCCCCCCCACCCCAAAGCACCTTGCCACCATGTTGTCAGTTTGTTGTCAGGGTCTGCGGGCGGGGCATTATGGGACAGTGACATCATAAGGGGCGGGGTCACCAGATGACATCGCCTGGTGACCCCGTCCCATTCCTATATAAGTCGTTGCGCACCGCGCACGTGGAATTACAGCGGGAGAGAGCGTTGAGTCAACATCAGAAGAACAGTGGAGAGAAGAGGAAAATGGAGAAGACCGGGCAAGAGCTAGCAAAAGAGCGGGAAAAAGAGCAGAAGAACCCGGCAGAAGACAGCATGAGAAGAACCAGAGAGCGCGCAGAAGAGGCCAGAGAGATCGGAGAAGTCGGAAGAGACCCCCAAAGTCGGAAGAGACCCCCAGAGATGCCTAATAAATTACTTTAAAAACCTGTTTAGTGTATGTTATTTTTGACACTTTTTATTCTAGGTGAATGGGTAGGGGTATGATGTACCCCATACTCATTCACATAGGGTGGGGTGCCGGGATCTGGGGGCCCCCTTATTAAAGGGGGCTCCCAGATTTCAATAAGCCCCCCACCCGCAGAACCCGACAACCAACAGCCAGGATTGTCAGGAAGGGGCCCTTGTCCTCATCAACATGGGGGTAATGTGCTTTCGGTTGGGGGGGCGCAGGGCCCCCCTGCCCCAATGCACCCACCCACCCATGTTGAGGGCATGCGGCCTGCTACGGTTCAGGGGGGGCGCTCACTCGTCCCCCACCCCCTTTCCTGACCTGCCGAGCTGCATGCTCGGATAAGGGTCTGGCATGGATTTTGTGGGGACCCCCTTAAAATCCATACCAGACCGAAGGGCCTGATATGCTCATGAAGGGGGAACTCATGCCGTTTTTTTGTTTTTTTTAAATTGGCGTGGAGTTCCCCCTAATAATTGGGGGATCAAATTTGCGTCCCTGGTCATTGAAGTCGTACTTCAAGTCGTAGGGAAATGTCGGATCCACAGTCGTATAACTGTCTTGTCAAAATTGCGGCGGTGAAATCGCACGACTTTGGAGTAGCACAAGTGTGAAAGGGGCCTAAAGGAGAGTTCAGAGTCCAGGACTACACTTAGGACCTTGGCAAGCGGGGATGAGCTTATAGTTGTGCCATCAATTTTGACAGAGAGGTCAGGGGAAGGGGCACATGGGGGAGCAAAAATTATAAGTTTGGTTTTGGATAGATTCAGTTTGAGGAAGTGGTGTGACATCGAGACTGATATATCTGTTAGTAGATTAGTGATACATGAGGAGAAGGAGGGAGTGAGCTGAGGGGTAGAAAAATACTGTATTTATTGGCGTATAACACTCACTTTTTTACCCTGAAAATAGAGGGTAAACTGTGCCTGCATGTTATATGCAGGGGGATGTGGAATTTTTTTTTCTGAAACTTCCCTCTTAAAGTTAGGGCACGTGTTATACGCCTGTGCGTGTTATACGCTGATAAATACGGTAGATTTGGGTATCGTCAATGTAGAGGTTGTATTGAAAGCCATGGAAGGCTATCAGCTGATATATGTGTGGGTATATATATATATATATTGTGACAGCAGGAAGGTAAAGTCACCTGGTTGCATCCAGGGGGGTAGATATATTTCGCCCAGATTCAGGCTTTACGCCGACTTATACAACTAGGTAGAGAGTTAATGAAGCCCAGCTGAGACTAGTGGGCTCATTGATGACTCATACCTCTAGGGAGAGGGCTGGGCGTCCTGCAGACAGGGAGTTGATGAGACCAGCTGAAGCTTGTCAGCTCATTTAGGCCTCTATAAGAACTCCCAGCTTCATTAGATGTTAGCTCATGCCTGGACCCAGACCTGTGTGGACTGTCTAGGGAGAGTGAACCCCTGTGCGGTGAGACAAAGCCTGTGTGGCTATTTGCTTGGACATTTAAAACCAGGGACTTAGGGACTAGGACAGCACTAGGCTGATCCCAGTTGTTAGTTAGGAAACCTGTATGTTTAGTTAGAGGTCAAGTTGACCAGGATTTATTTTGTTTATGTTTCTTTTGCTTTGCTGTGTTTTGTCACTGTAAATAGAAAATAAACCGCACCTTTTTGATTTTGAAAACCACAACCTCCGTTTGCTGGGCCTGTTTTGTGTGGGGAGCCCATCCCGGGGGTCACACACACCCGCTGCCGAGCTAACCCCCTCACAGTATATATATATATATATATATATATATATATATATACGGTACCCACAAAGTAGTATCTCACAAAAGTGAGTACACCCCTCACATTTTTGTACATATTTTATTATATCTTTTTTTCACATGACAACACTGAAGAAATTACACTTTGCTACAATGTAAAGTAGTGAGTGTGCAGCTTGTATAACAGTGTACATTTTCTGTCCCCTCAAAATAACTCAACACACAGCCATTAATGTATAGACCACTGACAACAAAAGTGAGTAAATCCATAAGTGAAAATGTCCAAATTGGGCCCAATTAGCCATTTTTCCTCCCCCGGTGTCATGTGACTCATTAGTGTTACAAGGTCTCAGGTGTGAATGGGGAGCAGGTGTGTTAAATTTGGTGTTATAGCTCTCACGCTCTCATACTGGTCACTGGAAGTTCAACATGGCACATCATGGCAAAGAACTCTCTGAGGATCTGAAAAAAAGAATTGTTGCTCTACATAAAGATGGCCTAGGCTATAAGAAGTTTGCCAAGACCCTGAAACTGAGCTGCAGCATGGTGGCCAAGACCATACAGCGGTTTAACAGGACAGGTTCCACTCAGAACAGGCTTTGCCATGGTCGAACAAAGAAGTTGAGTGCACGCGCTCAGCGTCATATGCAGAGGTTGTCTATTTTTGGGAAATAGACATATGAGTGCTGCCAGCATTGCTGCAGAGGTTGAAGGGGTGGGGGTCAGCCTGTCAGTGCTCAGACCATACGCCGCACACTGCATCAAATTGGTCTGCATGGCTGTCATCCCAGAAGGACGCCTCTTCTAAAGATGATGCACAAGAAAGCCGGCAAACAGATTGCTGAAGACAAGCAAACTAAGGACATGGATTACTGGAACCATGTCCTGTGGTCTGATGAGACCAAGATAAACGTATTTGGTTCAGAAGGTGTCAAGCGTGTGTGGTGGCAACCAGGTGAGGAGTACAAAGACAAGTGTGTCTTGCCTACAGTCAAGCATGGTGGTGGGAGTGTCATGGTCTGGGGCTGCATGAGTGCTGTCGGCACTGGGGAGATACAGTTCATTGAGGGAACCATGAAAGCCAACATGTACTGTGGCATACTGAAGCAGAGCATGGTCCCTTCCCTACAGAGACTGGGCTCCAGGGCAGTATTCCAACATGATAACGACCCCAAACACATCTCCAAGATGACCACTGCCTTGCTAAAGAAGATGAGGGTAAAGTTGATGGACTGACCAAGCATGTCTCCAGACCTCAACCCTATTGAGCATCTGTGGGGCATCCTCAAACAGAAGGTGGAGAAGCACAAGGTATCTAACATCCACCAGCTCTATGATGTCATCATAGAGGAGTGGAAGAGGACTCCAGTGGCAACCTGTGAACTCCATGCCCAAGAGGGTTAAGGCAGTGCTGGAAAATAATGGTGGCCACACAAAATATTGACGCTTCGGGCCCAATTTGGACATTCTCACTTAGGGGTGTACTAACTTTTGTTGCCAGCGGTTTAGACATTAATAACTGTGTGTTGAGTTATTTTGAGGGGACAGCAAATTGACACTGTTATACAAGCTGTACATATACTACTTTACATTGTAGCAAAGTGTAATTTTTTCAGTGTTGTCAGTGTTGTCACATGAAAAGGTATAATAAAATATTTCCAAAAATGTGAGGGGTGTACTCACTTTTGTGAGATAATATATAATATATATATATATATATATACAAAAAAAGTCCGGGATTGCTGCACTGAATATTTACTGAAAGGTGAAAAAAATTTATACAAATATACAAAAAAAGAAAGGTCAACAGTTTTGGGCTCAAAAACGTTCACGTCCTTCTTCAGGTAGGAACACACATAAATGATCCACAATTATCAACTTCAATATATAGCTATCTTACACCGGAAACTAATTAGGTAATTAAATCTTGCAATATTCAAACAAAACATCTTCTATTTTCTAATATCCTAAATCCCAAATCGATGGTTGCAAAGATCATTCTCCATGTAGTAAAAGAGGAGATCCTGATTTCAAAACCTATTATCAAAATATGCACTGTACATACAAAAAAAAAAAAAAGGTCAACACCACATATATATACCCAGGTATAGAAAATTACTTTTCAGATGACAATACCCTACAATAAATCATGCTACATATATTGCACCCTGATATGTTATAACAAAACTATCAATCCGAAAAAACTAACATTATTTACAAAAACAGATGCAAATCAAAGTCAGAATTTAACCCTTTAGGCCAGTGGTCCCCAACCTTTGTGGCACAGGGACCGCTTTTGGTGTAGCCACTTATTTCAGGGTCCGGTGGGGGGTGGGTGACGTCATATAGGGAAGGCGGGTGGTTTGCGGAGTCTCACAACCCACCCTGCACTGTAAAGGAGCACTGTAATATAAATGGGCCTGCACTTTGAGGATTACACTCCCCTTTATATCACAGTGCCCTTTTGCAGTCATGGCCCCCCATCACAGTCCTTCCTTCAGTCATGGCCCCCCCATCACAGTCCTCCCTTCGGTCATGGCCCCCCCATCACAGTCCTCCCTTCAGTCATGGCCCCCCATCACAGTCCTCCCTTCAGTCATGGCCCCCCATCACAGTCCTCCCTTCAGTCATGGCCCCCCCATCACAGTCCTCCCTTCAGTCATGGCCCCCCATCACAGTCCTCCCTTCAGTCATGCCCCCCCAACACAGTCCTCCCTTCAGTCACAGCCCCCCATCACAGTCCTCCCTTCAGTAATGTCCCCCCATCACAGTCCTCCCTTCAATCATGACCCCCATCACAGTCCCCCCTGCAGTCATGGCCCCCCCATCACAGTCCTCCCTGCAGTCATAGCCCCCCATCACAGTCCTTCCTGCAGTCATGGCCCCTATCACAGTCCTCCCTTCAGTCTTGCCCCCCCATCACAGTCCTCCCTGCAGTCATGACCCCCATCATAGTCCTCCCTGCAGTTATGGCCCCCCATCACAGTCTTCCCTGCAGTCATGCCACCCATTACAGTCCTCCCTGCAGTCATGCCCCCCCATCACAGTTCACCCTGCAGTCATGGTCCCCCATCACAGTCCTCCCTGCAGTCATGGCACCTCATCACAGTCCTCCCTGCAGTCATGGCCCCCACATCACAGCCGTCCCTGCAGTCATGACCCCATCACAGTCCTCCCTGCAGTCATGACCCCCATCACAGTCCTCCCTGCAGTCATGGCTCCCCATCACAGTCCTCCCTGCAGTCATGGCTCCCACCACAGTCCCCCCTGCAGTCATGCCCCCCCATCACAGCTGTCCCTGCAGTCATGACCCCAACCCCCCATCACAGTCCACCCTGCATTAATGCACCCCCTTACCCCCCAATTATAGTCCTCCCTGCAGTCATGCACCCCCTCTTTGCACCTCCAATCATGCACCCCTTTACCACCTCCAATCACAGTCCTCCCTGCAGTCATGCACCCCCCTTTCCCCCTCCCCCATCCAATAACAGTCCTCCCTGCAGTTATGCATCCCCCTTCCCCCCTCCAATCACAATACTCCCTGCATCGTGCCAATTTTAATCGCTGCCTCCCCTGCAGCCTATGTCCATTCCCTCATGCTTCAGCAGAGGTTGAGCCCTGTCACGGACTACAGTATAGTTAGCAGCCTGTGTGTCCCGTGTGTATTCTGTAATTTCTCCTGAGCGGCCGCCAATGTCAGCCTATTAGCAAGGCAGGGGACGAGACGGCTGCAGATCGTGACAGACAGCGAGAGACTCTTTAATATAACAAGTGGGTACTCGCCCGCTTGTTAATATAAGTTTGGCAGCTCTCGCTCTCTGTCACGATTTGCAGCTGTCCCACACCCTGCCTTGCTAATAGGCTGACATTGGCCACTCGGGAGAAATGACAGAATACACACAGGACATTAGACATGTGCATTCGTTTTTGTCCGAATGCATTTTTGTCCGATTTTTGGGGATTTTCGCGTTCGTTTTAACAAACGATAACGAACGCGCAGAATACGAAATCCGAAAGATCCGACATAAAAAATGCTTTATTTTCGTTTCGTTGCAACAACAGTTCAATACAGGTAGAAGATTCGACATGACGGTGACAATAGCGATCTGTGTCTATCGAATCTGCGGTCGAATGTGCCTAACCTAACTCTATTAGTCCAAGATTATTCGACATAGAGAGAAAATATTTGACATAGCGAGAAAAGATTCAACATTATAGAGACATGAAGATTCGACGAAGCAGCTAAAAACATACGAGCGGACATTTATGGTCAAATGCTCCGCCCATAGGCTATAGAAGAATTCTAATGTTGGTTGACTAGTAATAGTAATTAATAAATATAATTATTACTACTCATACAATGTTAGAATTCTACTATAGCTTGTGGGAGGAGCATTCGACCGAAAATGTACGATTACGGCGTCGTTCAGTTTAGCTGCTTCGTCTAATCTTCCTAGAACATTTGACAGACACCATAAGCCTTCAATGACAGATTCGACCTTAATTAATTCAGATTTTCGGATGAATGCATTTTTTAAGGAAACAAAATAAAAACAAATTTCGGAAGTAACTAAATAATTTTATTTTTCAGACGAAAACGAAATTCCGAAACAAAATATTTCAGTGTGCACATGTCTACAGGACAAACAGGCTGCTAACTATACTGCGATCCGTGACAGGGCTCACCTCGTGCTGTGACGGCGGCCTGCTCGACAACAGGCCATGGATCGGTCCGCGGCCTGGAGGTTGACGACCCCTGCATTAGGCTCGAAAGTGCCCAGACGATTAATTCAATGCACCTCACATTTTTTTAGTTTTAATTCTCGGTTACCTCCTTGTCTATCCCGGGGGAATTGCCTCAATGACCATAAAATGTAATCCACATCCCTATCCCTGGTGATCAATAATGGGTTTTAATGGCAATAGCAGCCATTACCCTATGTTCATTAGGCTTTTTTCTCATTTTCTGACCATAAAATATAGTTATGCCACAGTTTGTTTCATTTGTACAAAGTTTCTTGCCAAGGGGAGCTGGATTAGATTGTCTCGTATGGAATATTTGTGCCTGGCTATCCAATCTTTACCTTTTGTGTGCTTTCTCCCACATATAGGAGACCACACGGACATTTAATAATATATATAATAAAGGATGACTGACAGGTGTGATACTCCTTAATCTCTATATTCATCCCTCGATGTGGGTGATTCAAAAACATCCCTTTAATCATTGAACTGCATTGGATACAATTTAAACAGGATTATGATCCATTGTTAGGGGACCCAAAAAGGTTCTAGTAATACTCATATTACGATGATATTGATCAGACTTCACCAGTCTACAATATATAGTTCTCCCCTTGCGATATGAAGATATGGGGAAACTCAGAACTTTCCAATTTGTGGAAAATTCTCCTGAAGAATGGACCAGTGTTTTTTTATGATATTATGTATTTGTGCAGAATAGGAATGGTACTGTGTTACAAATGGTAGTCTCCTACCTACATTTCTTCTGTTTCTCTTCTCCAATGTTGCACTTCTCACTTTCCCAATCACCTGTCTAGGGTAGCCTTTTTTCATTAATCTATCTTCCATTTCATCTAACCGTTTTTCTCCTTGGACTGGTTAACATACAGTACAATTCTTTTAACTCAGGTAAACTTAGAGATAGATTTAAATACCCCAGAGGGATGAAAATTTTATGATATAATAAACTGATTACGATCAGTGGGTTTCACATAAAGATCACTGTATTGAGTCCTCCCTATTTTTCAAACCTGTATCCAAAAATGAAATTTTATCGTTACTACAATTAAAGGGATTGTAAACCCTTGAGGTTTTTCTGTAGTGCAGCAGCCCCCCAGAGCCCCCCTTTTACATATCTAAACCCGATCGTTCCAGCGATGGGGACGAGCACAGCAGCTCCATCCTTGCCGCTCTTACAGTAAATAACCCTCTACGTAGTTTAAGGTTAAGCCTCTTTTCTTCTAATTTTAATGAGTGGCTACATGTCTTGTTAAAGTTTTATCCCTATTGTGGGGTCACCAGTATGGTATTTGTAAATTGAAATCATATCCCCTCTCAAGCGTCTCTTCTCCAGAGAGAATAAGTTCAGTGCTCGCAACCTTTCCTCATAACTAATATCCTCCAGACCCTTTGTTAGCTTTGCTACCCTTCTTTGCACTCTCTCCATTTCCAGTACATCCTTCCTGAGGACTGGTGCCCAGAACTGGACAGCATACTCTAGGTGTGGCCGGACCAGAGTCTTGTAGAGCGGAAGAATTATCGTTTTTTTTCTCTGGCATTAATCCCCTTTTTAATGCATGCCAATATTCTGTTTGCTTTGTTAGACGCAGCTTGACATTGCATGCCATTGCTGAGCCTATCATCTACTTGATCATTTTCGATCCTAGATTCCCCCAGAGGTTCTCCCCCCCAGTGTATAGATTGCATTCATATTTTTGCCACCCAAATGCATTATTTTACATTTTTCTACATTGAACCTAATTTGCCATGTAGTTGCCTACCCCATTAATTTGTTCAGATCTTTTTGCAAGGTTTCCACATCCTGCGGAGAAGTTATTGCCCTGCTTAGCTTAGTATCGTCTGCAAATACAGAGATTGCACTGTTCACCCCTTCCTCCAGGTCGTTTATGAACAAATTAAATAGGATTGGTCCCAGCACAGAACCCTGGGGGACCCCACTACCCACCCCTCACCATTCTGAGTACTCCCCATTTATCACCACCCTCTGAACTCGCCCTTGTAGCCAGTTTTCAATCCATGTACTCACCCTATGGTCCATGCCAACGGACCTTATTTTGTACATTAAACGTTTATGGGGAACTGTATCAAATGCTTTTGCAAAATCCAGATACACCACGTCTACGGGCCTTCCTTTATCTAGATGGCAACTCACCTCCTCATAGATAGAAGGTTAATAGATAGGTTTGGCAAGAACGATTCTTCATTAATCCATGCTGATTACTGCTAATGATACCGTTCTCATTACTAAAATCTTGTATATAGTCCCTTATCATCCCCTCCAAGAGCTTACATACTATTGATGTTAGGCTAACTGGTCTGTAATTCCTAGGGATGTATTTCGGGCCCTTCTTAACCACTTCCCTACCCGCCCATAGTCAAATGACGTCCACAGATGGGATCTCCCATCCTGGGTGGATGTCATATGACGTCCTGGGCTTCCCTGCCGCCTAGGCGGCATCGGTCGGGACCCGGTGCGCGTGCCCGGCGGCCGCGATGTCCGCCGGGCACCCGCGGTTGCCTGTGATCACGGCAGGACCGTGGATCTGTGTGTGTAAACACACAGATCCGCCTCAATCTAATCCAGTGACACAGGACCCGGGGTTGGGGCCGAGTCCTGCTGTCTGTGTCAATGGAAGCAGCAGCAGGACTCGGGAGCATATTCGCACGAGTGCCCCCATGGAATGTGGCTCTCTGTGAGCACACTCGAGAAGAGGACCCAGGAGTGCCGTCGGGGGACCCCGGAAGAGGAGGATCAGGGCTGGTCTGTTCAAAATCCTTGCACAGAGCAGGTAAGCATGACATGTTTGTTATTTAAAAAAAACAACCTTCACAACCCTTTTAATATTAAATTCCAAACCTGGTATTAAAAAATTAAGATATGAATGAAACAATAAAAGGGCATCAATGTCGCCCCCCGCACTGCATACACGTCATCAATAAAGCGATACCAACACTTACAATTATCTATAACCACCTCAATACAGGGCACTTAAACCCCCTTCCTGCCCAGACCAATTTTCAGCTTTTGGTGCTCTCACACTTTGAATGTCAATTACTCAGTCATGCAACACTGTACCCATATGAAATTTGCGTCCTTTTTTTCACACAAATAGAGCTTTCTTTTGGTGGTATTTAATCACTACTGGGTTTTTTATTTTTTGTGCTAAAAATAAAAAAAGACCGTCAATTTGGTGAAAAATTGCCTCTTTGTTTCTGCCATTAAATTTTGCAAATTAGTAATTTTTCTTCATACATTTTGGCCAAAATTTATACTGCTACATATCTTTGGTAAAAATAACCCAAATTAGTTTATATTATTTGGTCTTTGTGAAAGTTATAGAGTCTACAAACTATGGTGCCAATCCCTGAAAATTGATCAATCTGATCACACCTGAAGTACTGACAGCCTATCTAATTTCTTGAGACACTAATGACGCGTACACACGACCGTTTTTCATGACGAGAAAAATGCTATTTTTTTAATTGGTCATTAAAAACGATCGTGTGTAGGCTCTAGAGCATTTTTCTCGACGAGAAAAATGGCCATTAAAAATTTAGAACATGCTCTATTTTTTCTCGTCGTTTTTCTCGTCGTGAAAAACGTCCGTGTGTACGCTTTAATGACGGGAAAAAAACGCGCATGCTCAGAAGCAAGTTATGAGATGGGAGTGCTCGTTCTGGTAAAACTAGCCTTCGTAATGGAGATAGCACATTCGTCATGTTGTAATGGACTGAAAAGCACAGAGACTGAAAAGCGTGAATCGTCTCTCACCAAACTTTTACTAACACGCGGTAACACGAAATCAGCAAAAGCAGTCCAAAGGGTGGCGCCATCCGAATGGAACTTCCCCTTTATAGTGCCATTGTACGTGTTGTCGTACGTGTTGTACGTCACCGTGCTTTGCTCAAGCATTTTTTTAAACGATAGTGTGTATGTAAGGCAGGCTTGAGAAGAATCACGTCAAGAAAAACTTTGTTTTTTCAATGACATTAAAAACGGCCGTGTGTACGCGGCATAACAAGTCAGAAAAGTACAAATACCCCCCAAATGACCCCTTTTTAGAAAGTAGACATTCCATGGTATTAAGTAAGTAGCATTTTTCCCACAATTCTTTGCAAAATGAAGATATATTTTTTTTTTTAACAAAATTGTCATATTAACTGGTTATTTCTCTCACAGAGCATACGCATACAACAAATTACACCCCAAAATACATTCTGCTACTCCTCCTGAGTATGGCGATACCACATGTGTGAGACTTTTAGCCTGGCCACATACAAAGACATACAAAGACCCAACATTGAAGTAGCACCTTCAGGCGTTCTACAAGCATAAATTGCACATCTCATTTCTCAACCACCTATTACACTTTTGAAGGCCCTGGAGCACCATACAATGGAATTGCCCACAAAATGACCCAATTTTGGAAATCAAACACCCCAACGTATAATCTATGAGGCATAATGAGTCTTTTGAACGTTTTTTTTTCCAGAAGTTTTTGGAAAATGTGGAAAAAAATGAAAACACTTTTTTTTTTTACACAAAGTTGTCCATTTATAAGATATTTCCAACACATAGCAAATACATATCAAAAATTACACCCCAAAATACATTGTGCTACTCCTCCAGAGTATGGGGATACCACATGTGTGAGACTTTTACACAGCTTGGCCACATACAGAGGCCCAACATCCAAGTAGCACCATCAGGCGTTCTAGGAGCATACATTACATATATAATTTCCTGGCAATCTATCATTTTTGAAGGTCCTTCATATTTCCAACACATAGCATGTACATACCAAGAATTACAATCCAAAATAAATTCTATTGCGGAAAGGGTAAAAAAAAAAAAGTATTAACTGTGCTTTTAGTAGTGTCCACAGAAGAGAGCACTGGTCCAGGCAGCAGTCAGGGATGTGCTTAGCGACAGCAATAGTATTTATCCAGGCAGCAGGCAGGAATATTGTCTATAGTCAGCACAAGGATATTGTCAGCACAGCCAAAGCATTTGTCCATAGAAATTGTCCAGGCAGAGACAGCCAGCACAGCCATAATATTGATCCTGGTACACTGTTACCTGCAGACACTCATTATTGTACCACTCTTCAGCCCTTCATAAACATACTGCCTCTTGCTACAGCTAATTATTTGCATAGTCCAGGTAGCAGGCAGAGGTGTGGTCTGTTCATGCGGCAGGCAAAGGCATGATGGCAGTAAGTCAGCAGCAGACTGAGGGCTACAATCGGGTAAGACCTGTGCACATGGGCACAGGGGTAGAGGCTTCGCCCTCCCAAATCTCTATGAAGCCCTTGGACTCCAGACCTTAATCCGGAAATTACAAAACCCGGAGAAAACGAAAAAAAGTTTTCTCCATCCGGAAAAACTATTCTGGAGCCCCTCACATATGTGAGACCCCTGTGTACTACAGTAGCAGGGCAACAGATCAGTCCAAGTGGTAGGCAAAAGCATAGTCCATAAAACAGGCCAGGGTCAGTTCACGTGCAAGCAGTCCAAGCGGTAGGCAGAAGCATAGTCACAAAACAGGCCAGGGTCAGTTCACGTGGAAGCAGTCCAAACGTTAGGCAGAGGTATAGTCACAAAACAGGCCAGGGTCAGTTCACGTGGAAGCAGTCCAAATGGTAGGCAGAGGCATAGTCAAAAAGCAGGCATGGGTCAGTTCACGTGGAAGGCAGTGGCATGGTTATTTGGGGAAGCATGGAAAATGGTCAGCACAGACAATGAAAATGGGGAAATGGTTAAAAATATGGGCTAATATTTTAGGGATGTATGATAAAGTTCGAAGCATTCACCAATGCAAAGGCCAGGTTGGGAGGGACACTGGGGACAATGGTAGCTGGTATCTTTTCAAAATCCTCTTTTGCTGCACACGCAACATTTTTTTTGCCGTCTTCGGCCTGCTTCAGATGGTGGAATGTTGTTGATAGATGAGGGACGTGACTACTTCTTCTATGAATTTTAGGAAGGGGGCGGGGCTTTCTGTGGATCTGGTGTAGACTATGTAGGAAATTATAAATGGCCAAATGGATGAGATAAATTGCTATCTTCTTATTCCAGAATCGGGACCTCCTTATTGACAAATAGGGCTGAATCATTTCATCATTGAAATCCCCCCCCCCCCCATGTACAGATTATTGGACACATGTTGGCTTTTCAATGAACTTCAACTGTAGTGTCATTGTGAATGGTGGACATCATGTGCACGCTCCTGTTATCCTTCGACCTTAAGGCCAGCACTTCGTTGCATCTCAGTGTTGCTCTTTCCCCTCTTCACAGATTTTTGTTCACTAGAGATTATGGGAAGCCCTTCCTATTCTTTCTGGAGGTTCCGCAGGCCAGGGTTTTTGTGATGTATAAAGTGTTTGAAAAGGGGCAGGCTGGTATAGAAGTTGTCAAGGTATATGTGATTTCCTTTTTTCAGAAGTGGGTAAGCCAGGTCCCATATGATTTTTCCAGTTGTGCCCATGTAGGCCAGGCACTCAGGGGGCTGGAGCTGGGAATGTCTTCCTTCATATATGCGGAACACATAAAGATATCCCGTGACTCTCTCACAGAGCTTGTAAAATTTGACTCCGTATCTGGCCCTTTTGCTAGGAATATATTGTTTTATTCCTAGCCGTCCTGAAAAGGGTACCAGGGACTCATCCACACATATATGCTTCTCGGGGACATAGAGTTCTGCAAATCGTTGGGAAAATAAATTTATCAGTGGGCGAATTTTATATAGCTTATCGTAATTTGAATGATTGAGGGGAGGGCACTGGGTGTTGTCGTTAAAATTAAATAATCACATAATCATCTCATATCGGGACCTGGACATTACGGAAGAATAAATTGGCATGTGGTGGATGGGTTTGGTGGACCAATAGGTATGTCCTTAATTTTTTTTTGTAAGCCCCATGTTTATGGTGAGGCCCATAAACAATTTGAACTCCTCCAAATTCAGATCTCTCCACTCAAACTGACGGGCATAAGATGATTGGGGGTTGTTGGCAATATACTGCTGGGCATATAAATTGGTCTGGTCCACAATGAATTGCTGCAAAGTGTTGGGCAAAAACAGATGAAAGCAATCAATCTCTGTGAAATTTTGGGTGTTGGCCTACACACCTGGCTGTGCTGTGAAAGGGGGAATAATTGGTGATCCCGAGTCGGAAGGCAGCCATGTTTGGTTGGCAAGACCATCTGGCATGTATGTAGCGGCCCTGGCTCTTGGGGGATGTGACACTCCAGTAGTCGAAGGAGTTGAATTTTCTGTGTTGGTACTCAGGCGTGATGTGGCAGCACTGGAACTGGGCCTTTGTTCCCGGGGCCTATTGCTGGCGGAAGCACTGGTACTGGGCCTGGGAATATAATCCTGGTTGCTGGCGGCTGCCTTGTTTCCAGAGTGCCATGCCCTTTTAGGAGGGACCCATTCTTCATCCGAACAATTTGCCGATGCACTACTCTCGATCGGTTCAAATGCCGATTTTGATTCAGAATCAGAATTGGAATCTGATGAGAACTCCCCGGAGCTCTCATCAGTCATGGAGAGGATCTGGAACGCCTCCTCACTGTTATATACTCTTTTGGACATGATGTCTGTGTGCCGGTTAGCTGTGCGTCGGGTGACAGATGGGTGGCAGGTGACGGTCACTGATGGGCTGTGCGATGGGTGGCAGGTGACGTTCACTGATAGGTGATGATGGTGTGACGGGCGATGGTCACTGATGGGTGACAGGCGATGGTCACTGATGGGTGACAGGCCACGGACGGTAACGGATGATGGTCACAGATGGGTAACAGGCCACGGTAACTGATGGGCGATAGGCCACGGTCACTGATGGGTGACGGGTGACAGGCCACGGTCACTGATGGGTGACAGGTGCACCGCTGACGGTCACTGATGGGAGACAGGTGATGGATGACAGGCCACGGTCACTGATGGGTGATGGGTACACCGCTGACGGTCACTAATGGGTGACAGGGCACGGTCACTGATGGGTGACGGGTGCACCACTGATGGTCACTGATGGGTGACGGGTTAAGGGTGACAGGGCACGGTCACTGATGGGTGACAGGGCAGGTCACTGATGGGTGACAGGTGATGGGTGACAGGGCAAGGTCACTGATGGGTGATGGTTTCACCGCTGATGGTCACTGATGGCAGTTTCTTATGTGACAGGTGCACTTTATGGGGTGACTGTTGGGTGGCAGATGACAATTGGGGGGGGCGATGGGACAGGTGTGGTGTTGGTGCAGACACTACTGAACATAGATCTGTAACTCACTGCTCCTGGCTCTTCTCTCCTCACACTGGAAACGGTGTGTGAGGAGAGAAGAGCTAGTAACAGTTAGTTACAGCTCTGTGTTTACATTAAGTGATCGGCTGTGAATGGATCACAGCCGATCACGTGGTACACAGCCGCCGGACAATGGCTGTTTACTATCGTCGGTGACAAGCAGTGTTCCCGGGAAAACGCTGCCACTGACAGACACGCGCAGCACGCTCACGATCACGTGCATGCGCCGTGTAAAATGGGGAGTTACTATCCGTGATCGGCCGTGACTTCACCACGGCCGATCACGTGGTAAACAGCCATGCCCAGTGGCTGGTCACTTCTGTTGGTGACGAGCGGTGTCTCAGTGACACTCCGCCACCGTCAGTACAGGGCTGTGAGCACACGATCGTGCGCATGCCCTGTTTAAATGGACGGACGTAATATGACGACCGCCAAGAACGAGAGCTGCAACGTCCGGCCATCATATGATGGCTGGCGGTAGGCAAGCGGTTAAAGGTTACCATACATACAAACATTACCATAAATAAATGAATCTTCAATCATGTTCATGAAAGCATTTGCATATGGGGGGAGTCTCCCTGTACAAAAAAACATTTTTTTCCAACACTATTTTCAAAAGTTCCAACAAAAATGTAATTTGAGTTGTTGTATACAACCCTGACATTACCCATAAACAACGGCAAGCTTCCAGTCCCAGATCATGTTGAATCACTGTGTAAAGACTAGATATGTCCCAAGTGACTAAGATTGAACCAGCCGGCACAATGACCTTACTAATTTTCAATAAAAAAATCATGTGTCTTGTATAAATGAACGAGTCTTAAAAATAAGAGGTGTAAGACCCCTTTCACACTGAGGTGCTTTACAGGCGCTATAGCGCTAAAAATAGCACCTGCAAAGCGCCTGTAAAGCGCCTCTCCTTTCACTCCAATGTGAACGCCCCCGGGCAGGACGCTCAGAAAAGTAATGCAAGCAGCATCTCTGAGGCGCTATAGGAGCAGTGTATACACCGCTCCTAAAGCGCCCCTGCCCATTGAAATAAATGGGCAGTGCCGACCAAGCGCTGGCAAAGTACCACTGCAGTGGCACTTTGCGGGTGCTTTTAACTCTTTTTCGGGCGTTAGCGGGGGTTTAAAGCTAGCTGCCGAAAAGCGCCGCAAAACGACGGTAGAGCGCCGCTAAAAATAGCAGCGCTTTACAGCCGACGCCCAGCGCTGCTCAGTGTGAAAGTTCCCTATTACATTTATCCAAATATCTGCCCAGCTGATTCCACTGATTTTACTGATTCCATACTGGACTCTATAGGATGACCCGGAGGGTCTTGGGCATTTTTATGTATCTTTGGAAAAATTTATAATACAGGTGTAACCGGAAAATCAGCAGTAAAGTATGTTTGTGTATCACTATCTATAAATTTATCGTGTACTACACATTTCAAAAGATCCTTAATTCTATTCTGTGTACGAAACATTGGATTAACATCAAGCCAAGCTTGGTATTATCATTCGACAATTGTTTCATGATTTCTTTCTCATATTTTGCTGTGTCCATCACTACAATGGAACCACCTTTGTCGGCCGGCTTGATTGTGATATCCCACCTGGCCGACAAAGAGCTAAGGGCTGCAATCTCGTTACTACTTAGATTGATCCACAATTATCAATCTTACACCGGAAACAAATTAGCTATTAGTTAGCCAATAGCTACAGTGGGGCAAAAAAGTATTTAGTCAGCCACCAATTGTGCAAGTTCTCCCACTTAAAAAGATGAGAGAGGCCTGTACTTGTCATCATAGGTATACCTCAACTTTGAGAGACAAAATGTGGAAACAAATCCAGACAATCACATTGTCTGATTTGGAAAGAATTTATTTGCAAATTATGGTGGAAAATAAGTATTTGGTCACCTACAAACAAGCAAGATTTCTGTCTCTCACAGACCTGTATCTTCTTCTTTAAGAGGCTCCTCTGTCCTCCACTCATTACCTGTATTAATGGCACCTGTTTGAACTTGTTATCAGTATAAAAGACACCTGTCTACTACCGCAAACAGTCACACTCCAAACTCCACTATGGTGAAGACCAAAGAGCTGTCGAAGGACACCAGAAACAAAATTGTAGACCTGCACCAGGCTGGGAAGACTGAATCTGAAATAGGCAAGCAGCTTGGTGTGAAGAAATCAACTGTGGGAGCGATAATTAGAAAATGGAAGACATACAAGGCCACTGATAATCTCCCTTGATCTGAGGCTCCACGCAAGATCTCACCCCGTGGGGTCAAAATGATCACAAGAATGGTGAGCAAAAATCCCAGAACCACACGGGGGGACCTAGTGAATGATCTGCAGAGAGCAGGGACCAACGTAACAAAGGCTACCATCAGTAACACACTATGCCGCCAGGGACTCAGATCCTGCAGTGCCAGACGTGTCCCCCTGCTTAACCCAGTACATGTCCGGGCCTGTCTGAGCTTTGCTAGAGAGCGTTTGGATGATCCAGAAGAGGTTTGGGAGAATGTCATATGGTCAGATGAAACCAAAGTAGAACTGTTTGGTAGAAACACAACTCGTCGTGTTTGGAGGAGAGTGAATGCTGAGTTGCAACCAAAGAACACCATACCTACTGTGAAGCATGGGGGTGGCAACATCATGCTTTGGGGCTGTTTCTCTGCAAAGGGAACAGGATGACTGATCCGTGTACATGATTGAATGAATGGGCCATGTATCGTCAGATTTTGAGTGCAAACCTCCTCCCATCAGCAAGGGCATTGAAGATGAAACGTGGCTGGGTCTTTCAGCATGACAATGATCCCAATCACACCGCCCGGGCAACGAAGGAGTGGCTTCGTAAGAAGCATTTCAAGGTCCTGGAGTGGCCTAGCCAGTCTCCAGATCTCAACCCCATAAAAAACCTTTGGAGGGAGTTGAAAGTCCGTGTTGCCCAGCGACAGCCCCAAAATATCACTGTTCTAGAAGAGATCTGCATGGAGGAATGGGCCAACATACCAGCAACAGTGTGTGACAACCTTGTGAAGACTTACAGAAAACGTTTGACCTCTGTCATTGCCAACAAAGGATATATAACAAAGTATTGAGATGAACTTTTGATATTGACCAAATACTTATTTTCCACCATAATTTGCAAATAAATTCTTTCCAAATCAGACAATGTGATTGTCTGAATTTGTTTCCACATTTTGTCTCTCATAGTTGAGGTATACCTATGATGACAATTACAGGCCTCTCTCATCTTTTTAAGTGGGAGAACTTGCACAATTGGTGGCTGACTAAATACTTTTTTGACCCACTGTATATATTGAAGTAGATAATTGTGGATCATTTATGTGTGTTCCTGCTTGAAGAAGGGCGTGAACGATTTTGAGCCCGAAACTGTTGATATGGAACCTTTCTATTTTTGTATATTTGTATATATATTTTTCACCTTTCAATAAATATTGAGTGCAGCAATCCCGGACTTTGTTTCTACATATGGCCTGTGATATGGGCCTGATTGCATGCACCTGTAGGAGTAGCTAAGTGCTGTTCGCCACACCTGGATACTAGTATATACCGATGTGAACCTGCACCAGCACTATGGCTGGCTACTGTGTTCTTCACCTATAGCAGCCCCCTTTCCCATAAGACAAGCAGGCCTACTGGTACTCAGTTTCCCCCAGGACTTATACACAATGCTAAAGTTAGCAGACAGATAGCGTGGTTCTATGACAGTCCAAGTAAAAGGCAGGCTGAGTTCAGGGAAGAGTCCAAAATCTGGTCCAAAGTCATACACAGGGAAATCCAATCTAGCAGAGCAGGACAGACAGACAGGGAGCTTGATCAGGAACAGCACACGTATCACTGTTTATCACAAGCATGAGACTGAGTGTTTGGCTTGCTTATAACAGGTGACTGACCACATCAATCACCTTGCAGGTGGACAAAGACAGGGAGAATGCAATAGCCAAAACCCGAATGTTGGAATGAGGATCAGGTGCACTAAGTGATCCTTACATTCGCCCCCCTCTGAGGATGGGCCCCCGGACCCCTTGGAGCAGGTCTGTCAGGATTCTGGCAAAGGAAGTTTTGTACAAGTCTGTTAGCATGAACCGATGCAGCTGGGACCCAAGAATCTTCTTTAGGACTGAAGTCCTTCCAGGCCACCAGATACTGGACAGAATTCATTACTTTCCTGGAGTCCAGAATACGTTCTACCTCATATTCTTCCTGTCCCTTGACCATGAGCGATACTGTCGTGGTCCCACCACCCGAACCCCGGCTGCCAACCCAGCTTTACTAGGGACCGAAAGAAGTTCCGTTCCTTTAAAAATGCCTGTCTACTGTACCTGGCCCTGCAACTGCGCACCTTCTCCATTGAGACTGTCAAGGTGGGTTTTGTGATGTTGCTGTTAGCCGATGAACCCCAGGCCTGGGCCCACGGCCTGTTGGAGCAAAAGAGCCCAGTCATCAATTCCCTGGATGCATTCTTTGAGGCCATGACTGAATTGTATAATGACCCACAGCGGGTGGCCACCGCCGAATTCGCCCTGCATACCCTGCAACAAGGGCGGCGGCCGGTGGAAGATTATAGACTTCCGCAAGTGGTCCGCTGACACAGGATGGAGTGAGGTGGCATTGAGGTACCAGTACCGTCAGGGCCTGTCGGAGCCACTCAAGGATGAGCTAGCGAGAGTAGAGACTCCCGCCACCTTCGAAGGTCTCATTCAAGTCGTAATCTGTCCCTCCTGCCCTGTCAGGACAGGGATTTGTGTGTTTACACACACAAATCCCCGTTCTGGCTCTCATGCCCGCGATTGCAGGTGGCCGGCGGCGATCGCGCCTGCCGGCCATGCGCATCGGGTCCCCCGTCGTGCAGTGGGCATGCGCGCCTGCTATGGCTCTTAAAGGAGCTACCATACATATACGGCGATTCGCGCAGGAGATCCAACCTGTTGCTATATATGTATGGGAGCCGGTTGGGAAGTGGTTAAAGGGTATCACACCTGTCAGTCATCCTTTGTTACATATATTATTTATTGTCCGTGTGGTCTTCTATATGTGGGAGAAACCACACAGAAGGTAACAGATCGGATAGCCAGGCACAAATATTCCATACAAGACAAACTAATCCAGCTCCCCTTGGTAAGACACTTTGTACAAATGAAACACACTCTGGCATAACTACGTTTTATGGTTTATGGTTTTATGGTTCACCTTTCAATAAATATTGAGTGCAGCAATCCCAGACTTGAGTTTGAGTGCTGTTCGCCACAACCGGAATACTATATATATATATATATATATATATATATATATATATATATATATATATTGTGACAGCAGGAAGGTAAAGTCACCTGGTTGCATCCAGGGGGGTAGATATATTTCGCCCAGATTCAGGCTTTACGCCGATTTGTACAACTAGGTGGAGAGTTGTATAAGGCTAGTGTGCTCATGGATGACTCATACCTCTAGGGAGAGTGCTGGGCGTCGTGAGGCAGGGAGTTGATGAGACCAGCTGAAGCCTGTCAGTTCGTTTAAGGCCTCTATAAAAACTCCCAGATTCATTAGGTGTTAGCTCATGCCTGGAACCAGACCTGTGTGGACTGTCTAGGGAGAGTGAACCCCTGTGCGGTGAGGCAAAGCCTGTGTGGCTATTTGTTTGGACTTTTACTAAACCAGGGACTTAGGGACTAGGACAGCACTAGGCTGATCCCAGTTGTTAGTTTAGGAAACCTGCATGTTTAGTCAGAGGTCAAACTGACCAGGATTTATTTTGTTTGTTTCTTTTTGGCTTTGCTGTGTTTTTGTCACTGTACATAGAGAAATAAACCGCACCTTTTGATTTTGAAAACCACAACCTCCGTCTGCTGGCCCTGTTTTTGTGTGGGGAGCCCAACCAGGGGGTCACACACACCCGCTACCGAGTTAACCCCCTCACAGTTGGTGGAGAATGCGGGCAGTTTTTTTAAGCCAGCATGGAGGAGATACTGAAACAGCTGGCTCTAGCAAATGCCAATCAACAGCAGACAAATGCAGGTTTGCAAAGGAGCCTTGCAGCCCAGCAGCAAGCTCATCAACAAGCCCAGCAGCAATCTGAGGCCCGCTTCATAGACCTGTTACAGAAGCAAGAGCAGAGACTACAACAAATGGAAGCAGTAATGCAGCAACGTCCGCAGACCAGTGAGGAAAGCCGTCCCACTAATACCGCGTCCTTTGGGGTGAGTCGTTTATTGACAAAAATGACTGGAGAGGATGATCCAGAGGTATTTTTGACCACATTTGAAAGGACTGCTGAAAGAGAAAAGTGGCCTGAGGAGCAGTGGGCTGGACTGGTGGCTCCTCTGTTAACTGGTGAATCGCAGAAGGCTTACTATGACCTAGAGCCTGACCAAGCAAAAGACTATGTGATGCTAAAAGCTGAAATATTGGCAAGGCTGGGTGTCACCCTGGCTGTCCGGGCTCAGCGTGTGCATAACTGGACTTTCCAGCTTGGAAAACCCCCCAGGTCTCAAATGTATGATCTCATTCACCTGAGCAGGAAGTGGCTACAGCCAGAGACTTTGTCCGCACCGGAGATTGTGGAACGTGTTGTGATGGATCGTTTCTTGAGAGCTCTTCCTACCGCCATTCAAAAGTGGGTAAGCCACGGAGACCCAGAAACGGCCGGTAAACTTGTGGATCGTGTAGAGAGATACTTGGCTACAGAGAACCTGACGGCCTCTTCCAGAGACTCTCGGACTTTCCACCCTAAGACCAGACCATCCCCAGGGGCGGATAAGAGGATTCCAAGGGGTGAGGGTGGAGAGAGTGAGAGGGTGGGAGCTCTACCCCAAGTTTGGCGAGAACAGCCTGGGAAATCAGCGGCTCAAGAGGCCGCAAGAAGGATCGTTTGCTACCGCTGCCGGCAAGCGGGACATATTGCAGCCAATTGCCCGGTTGTGGAGGAACCCATGCAGTGTGACTTTCTGACGGGCAGACGTCAGTCGCTGTGTGCGACAGTCGCATGCACTGCCATTCGGGGAACTGAGAAACATTTATGCAAAATGTGTATTAATGGTAGAAATGTTGTGGTATTGCTGGATTCAGGTAGCCTTGTGACCCTGATAAAGGCTGAGTTAGTTAAAACAGAGGTCTCTGGGAATAGCAAGGTAGCTGTTATTTGTGTGCATGGGGACACCCGAGAGTATCCAGTGACTACAGTGTGTTTCGAGACCCCCAAAGGTACCCTCTCTCATCCAGTGGGCTTAGTATCTCAGTTACCGCATGACGCCATTGTGGGAAGGGATTTTCCGAAGTTCTGGGAACTGTGGGATGATCCTGAGCCCCCCACTGGTGCCCCTATGTACCAGGAATGTGATAGCCAGAACTCCTCTGAGAGTGGTGAGGACTCTCCAGAATTTCCCTTGTCAGTATTGGCAGGGGAGACTCAAGAAACTGGAGAGGAGCCCACCTCCTCAGACGAAAACCTACCGTCTGTGGAGTTTTCTGATCTGGAGGTTCACAGGGAAAATTTTGCCACAGAACAGTTAAAAGACCCCGCCCTAATAAAGGCACGGGAAAACGTAGTGGAAATAGATGGCGAGTTAGTGAACCCAGATAATACCTGCACTTACCCATACTTCAGCGTAGAGAAGGACCTACTGTATCGGGTGGCAAAAAGGGCAGAAGAAACCGTTGAGCAGCTGGTGGTGCCCAAACCTTACAGGAAGTTGGTGTTGGAGTTGGCCCATGGGCACATTCTTGGAGGTCATCTGGGGACAGAGAAAACCCGAGAGAGGGTATTACAGAGATTCTATTGGCCTGGGGTGATGAAGGACATAGAAAATTATTGTTCCTCCTGCCCTGTGTGTCAGAGGTCGGCCCCGATGCCACATTTCCGTAGCCCGCTGGTCCCTCTACCCATCATTGAGGTCCCGTTTGAGAGAATCGCAATGGATTTGGTAGGTCCTATAATCAAGTCCGCTAGGGGGCACCAGTACATATTGGTTATAATGGACTATGCCACCCGTTATCCAGAAGCGATCCCTCTCAGAAATACCTCGGCCAAAACCATAGCCAAAGAGCTATCTCTTGTTTTTAGCCGGGTGGGTATTTGTAAAGAACTGCTTACGGACCAAGGTACACCCTTTATGTCCCGGGTTATGAAAGAGCTGTGTAAATTGTTCAAAGTGACGCAATTGCGTACATCTGTGTATCACCCCCAAACCGATGGGCTGGTTGAAAGATTCAACAAAACCCTAAAACAAATGTTGAAGAAAGTGGTGGATAGAGATGGAAAGGATTGGGACTGTCTACTTCCTTATTTGATGTTTGCTATTAGGGAGGTGCCCCAATCCTCTACGGGATTCTCCCCCTTTGAGTTACTGTATGGGAGACACCCAAGAGGGCTGTTGGATATTGCCAAGGAAACTTGGGAAAGTGAGAGTTCTCCCCACAGGAGTGTGATTGAGCATGTCGCCCTGATGCAAGATCGAATTGCACAGGTAATGCCCATCGTGAAGGAACATTTGGCCCAAGCGCAGTTGGCACAGCAGAGAGTGTACAACCGTGGAGCAAAGACCCGTACCTTTTCCCCGGGGGATAGGATATTGGTACTTGTCCCTACGGTTGAAAGTAAATTCCTTGCCAAATGGCAAGGCCCCTACGAGATAATGGAAAAAGTGAGCGAAGTGAATTACAAGGTCAGACAACCAGGAAGGCGAAAGCCCGAACAGATATATCACGTTAATCTGTTGAAAGCCTGGAGGGATAGAGAGTCCCTAGTCGCAGAAACTTGGTCACCAGCTCAAACTGGTTGCGTGATTCCGGAGGTTGGAATAGCAGCCACCTTGTCACAACCCCAACAACAGGAGGTTAAGGAGTTTGTGCTTCGCAACAAGGAGGTGTTCTCTGAGCTGCCGGGACAAACATCTGGGGTAGAGCATGATATTATTACCCCGCCCGGTGAAAGGGTGAAGTTAAAACCCTATCGGATCCCAGAGGCCCGACGGGAGGCAATACGGGAGGAAGTACAGAAAATGCTGAACTTAGGGGTGATAGAGGAGTCCCAAAGTGATTGGTCTAGTCCCATTGTGTTGGTGCCTAAACCGGATGGGAGCTGGCGATTTTGTAACGATTTTCGTCAGTTGAACAAAGTTACAAAATTTGACACCTACCCCATGCCACGTATAGATGAGTTGATCGACCGGCTGGGAACAGCCCGATACATGACGACTCTTGACCTCACAAAAGGGTATTGGCAAATTCCCCTGGCCAAGTCGGCCAAAGAGAAAACCGCATTTGTAACCCCAGACGGGGCGTTCCAATATAAGAGAATGCCGTTCGGGTTACAGAATGCGCCGGCCACATTCCAGCGGAAAATGGACCAGATGCTGAGGCCCCATCGGAAGTATGCTGCGGCTTACCTGGATGACGTAATTGTCCATAGCACAGATTGGGCCTCACATCTGCCAAAAGTGCAAGCAGTCCTGGACTCTGTTCGGGAAGCGGGGTTTACGGCTAACCCCAAGAAGTGTACCATTGGGCAGGAGGAGGCCAAATATCTTGGGTACACCATTGGCAGGGGAGTAATAAAACCCCAACTCAACAAAGTCGAGGCCATCCAGAGTTGGCCACGTCCCAACAGCAAGAAGCAGGTACGAGCCTTTCTGGGAATCGCGGGTTATTATCGGCGCTTCATTCCCCACTTTGCTTCTAAGGCTGTGCCCCTAACCAACCTGACGAAAGGGAAAGGGTCGGTCATGATTAAATGGACCCCCGAGGCTGAGGCAGCATTCCAATTCTTGAAACAAGCCTTATGTAGCCAGCCAGTGTTGTACTCACCCGACTTCTCTAAAGACTTTGTCGTACAAAGTGATGCGTCAGATGTGGGGTTAGGAGCAGTATTGTCCCAGGTCTGGAACGGGGAAGAGCACCCAGTCATTTACCTCAGCAGGAAGTTGAAGTCCCATGAGGTAAATTACGCCACGGTTGAAAAGGAGTGTTTAGCGGTGAAGTGGGCTCTAGATTCCCTTCGGTACTATCTGCTAGGTAGGCACTTTGACATGGTTACGGATCACGCTCCGTTAAAGTGGATGGCTCAAAACAAGGAAACAAATAGAAGAGTGAATAGGTGGTTCCTGGCCCTCCAGGAATTCAACTTCACAGTAAAGCATCGCCCTGGCGTTCAAATGGGGAATGTGGATGCTTTGTCTCGAGTACATGAATGCCTGATTGCTGGTGTTCCAACCCCGAGGTTAAAACAAGAGGGGGGGGTATGTGACAGCAGGAAGGTAAAGTCACCTGGTTGCATCCAGGGGGGTAGATATATTTCGCCCAGATTCAGGCTTTACGCCGATTTGTACAACTAGGTGGAGAGTTGTATAAGGCTAGTGTGCTCATGGATGACTCATACCTCTAGGGAGAGTGCTGGGCGTCGTGAGGCAGGGAGTTGATGAGACCAGCTGAAGCCTGTCAGTTCGTTTAAGGCCTCTATAAAAACTCCCAGATTCATTAGGTGTTAGCTCATGCCTGGAACCAGACCTGTGTGGACTGTCTAGGGAGAGTGAACCCCTGTGCGGTGAGGCAAAGCCTGTGTGGCTATTTGTTTGGACTTTTACTAAACCAGGGACTTAGGGACTAGGACAGCACTAGGCTGATCCCAGTTGTTAGTTTAGGAAACCTGCATGTTTAGTCAGAGGTCAAACTGACCAGGATTTATTTTGTTTGTTTCTTTTTGGCTTTGCTGTGTTTTTGTCACTGTACATAGAGAAATAAACCGCACCTTTTGATTTTGAAAACCACAACCTCCGTCTGCTGGCCCTGTTTTTGTGTGGGGAGCCCAACCAGGGGGTCACACACACCCGCTACCGAGTTAACCCCCTCACAATATATAGTATCCAGATATGGCGAACATCAGTATATACACACACACATCAGGCATGTGTTTGGTAGAAATTGACTAGCTTCAGGACAGTACACAAGCACCTTAATAGGCAGCAAATTGACAAGGTGGATTTTGTGCTGAAATGAAAATGATAGTGTATTATCTGAGAGACAATAACCACAAATATTGTTTAATGACTGGACAAAATGTTTTCAGCTTGGTAAGGCTGCAATGTAAGTGAAAAAATCAAGACAGGTTATATCGGTAATTAAAGAAATAGAGTGTAATATATCAGAGACAATAGCCACACACATTGTACGGTGGCTAGACGTATGCAAGCACTTTGATCAGACTGCAATTCAATATGGAGAGATAAAGCAGGTTTTATCTTAAAAAATAAAAAAGAGTTTTTTTTTTTTAAATACCCACACATAATGTACAGTGGCTGGAGAGCATGTAAGCAACTTCTTTGGGCCATTATAAAAATGGGAGGAATGAGGCAGATTTCATGCCTAATTAAAATGTGTATTGTGAGTGTATTATTTCAGAGACAATAGCCATAAATACAGTTCCTGGACAGTGTGTGAACAGTCACAATGCAAGAGGGTGAGACAAGGCAGTTTTTACCTTGAAATAAAAAAATTGGTGTATTATTTCAGAGACACATGCCATATCCAGTGGGGCAAAAAAGTATTTAGTCAGCCACCAATTGTGCAAGTTCTCCCACTTAAAAAGATGAGCGAGGCCTGTAATTGTCATTATAGGTAAACCTCAACTATGAGAGACAAAATGTGGAAACAAATCCAGACAATCACATTGTCTGATTTGGAAAGAATTTATTTGCAAATTATGGTGGAAAATAAGTATTTGGTCAATATCAAAAGTTCATCTCAATACTTTATTATATATCCTTTGTTGGCAATGACAGAGGTCAAACGTTTTCTGTAAGTCTCCACAAGGTTGTCACACACTGTTGCTGGTATGTTGCCCCATTCCTCCATGCAGATCTCCTCTAGAGCAGTGATGTTTTGGGGCTGTCATTGGGCAACACTGACTTTCAACTCCCTCCAAAGGTTTTCTATGGAGTTGAGATCTGGAGACTGGCTAGGCCACTCCAGGACCTTGAAATGCTTCTTACGAAGACACTCCTTCGTTGCCCGGGCGGTGTGTTTGGGATCATTGTCATGCTGAAAGACTCAGCCACATTTCATCTTCAATGCCCTTGCTGATGGGAGGAGGTTTGCACTCCAAATCTCACGATACATGGCCCCATTCATTCCTTCATGTACACGGATCAGTCGTCGTGTTCCCTTTGCAGAGAAACAGCCCCAAAGCATGATGGTGCCACCCCCATGCTTCACAGTAGGTATGGTGTTCTTTGGTTGCAAGTCAGCATTCTCTCTCCTCCAAACACGACGAGTTGTGTTTCTACCAAACAGTTCTACTTTGGTTTCATCTGACCATATGACATTCTCCCAATCCTCTTCTGGGTCATCCAAATGCTCTCTAGCAAACCTCAGACGGGCCCGGACATGTACTGGCTTAAGCAGGGGGACAAGTCTGGCACTGCAGGATCTGAGTCCCTGGCGGCATAGTGTGTTACTGATGGTAGCCTTTGTTACGTTGGTCCCAGCTCTCTGCAGGTCATTCACTAGGTCCCCCCGTGTGGTTCTGGGATTTTTGCTCATTATTCTTGTGATCATTTTGACCCCACGGGGTGAGATCTTGCGTGGAGCCCCAGATCGAGGGAGATTATCAGTGGCCTTGTATGTCTTCCATTTTCTAATTATCGCTCCCACAGTTGATTTCTTCACACCAAGCTGCTTGCCTATTTCAGATTCAGTCTTCCCAGCCTGGTGCAGGTCTACAATTTTGTTTCTGGTGTCCTTCGACAGCTCTTTGGTCTTCACCATAGTGGAGTTTGGAGTGTGACTGTTTGCGGTAGTGGACAGGTGTCTTTTATACTGATAACAAGTTCAAACAGGTGCCCTTAATACAGGTAATGAGTGGAGGACAGAGGAGCCACCACTGCCACATCTCATTTCTCTATAGTTAATCTAGTTCTTCACCAATTGACATAGGAAACAATCCCGGTGTGGTGCATACACCAAAAACTGAACCAATAATCTAAACAAAGGCTGAAAAATAGGGGCAAAACTGCACTCCTGAACTATAAAGTGTATAACAAATAATTTAATTATTACAAAAAATATATCAAAACATATCAAAACACAAAACAAAATATATCAAAACACTTTATGACCCTCCACCAAGAAAAAACTGATTTGTCATTAGATCACTACTAAATGGGTCCTCCACACATTCATACCGCACTCTGATATTAACTGGTTATGAGCAACTTGACCTAATCCTTTATAAATGTCCATAATTGTATGTATTTTTCTCAAAGCAGGATTTTTAAAACATCTGCAACACTATAATCCAAGTAAAAAAACGTAAAGCTTTTTTTGTTGTTGCAGCAGTGAATTATGGATACAAAGGGGGAGATTTGCTAAAGTTGGAGCACCCAGAATCTGGCGCTAAAGCTGATTGGTTTGTATGCAGAGCTACACCAGATATAGCACACTCAAGTTTTAGTACATCTCCCCAAAGTGTCTCTCTTCTTAGTTGTTATATTTGCAGGATACCATACAACTGTTAAGTTCAAACAATCTAATTTATATCTTCATTCATGTCATCAGTTTTTTACATCCCATCTTCTTATTTCAGATCACATCCAGATACATCTTAATTATTATCTACTTCTCATACAGGTATGGTGTGCACGTAGTCTCTCGCCAACTTCACTCAAGGGTTACCATCTGTGCGCGATATAAGTTGCAAGTCACATGTATAAGCACTGGATGGCAGACTGTAGTTGAATACACTCCATTTGTTAACCCTTGAGTAAAGTTGGTAGGAGACCATAAGAGAATTATGGTCAAAAGCTGGGGTGTAAAACACTGTTCAAAGAAATAAATACGATTGGGTGAACATAACAGATGTACGGGATCCTGCAAACATAACATCTAGTAATTGCGGCACTTTGAATCCATAATTTGCTGCTGCTGCTGCTGTTGCATAAAACGATATAAAAGGTGGCAGGCACCGATAATGTTGGCAGAAAAGAAGAGATGGCAGGAGTCAGTAATGGCAGGCCATTACCAGCTCCTGCAACTGTAATGAAATATCTGAAAAGAAAAAAAGACTCTTGACAGTAGAATAGAACTCAAGCCAGTGTATGTTCCTTGCTGGACCTTTGCCTCAACGCCCCCATTTAAAGTACGAGGATAACTTGCAAATTAGGGGTGTTGAAATTAATCGTAGCATCGATGCATTGCGATGCGACCGCCCACGATGCGGCATCGATGCTACGACTTGCATAAATCGATTATATGATGACGTCACCCGCGCGCCGCTATATGCCTTGCTGAAGTGAAAGCAGCCGAAGGAGCCGTGGGCGTTAGCTGTGCCTCTTTTCGGGCCCCCTGATGAACTGAAAGCAGCCGAAGGAGCCATGGGCATTAGCCATGCCTCTTTGGCCTCCCCCCGTTGACGGCATCCCCAGCTGCCCGCCCGGCATCAACATGCGAGACACAAGGAGCGAGTGTCTATCCCCCAATGATCGGTCCCGATCCGACTCCCCAGAGCCTTCCTTCTTGGCTCACCTCACAATGTGTGCAGTGTGCACACACAGGCTGCCTCAGCTGCTGTTGGAGACCCGAGACGCCGGACAGCCGCGATTGTCCTCCGTCCTCCAGTTCCAGGCTGCTCGAGAGTCATCATCATCATCATCAGGTACATTGCACACTGGCAGCATTTAATGGGGCACAGTAGCGGAAATTGATGGGCACACTGCCAGCAATAGATGGGTACAGTGGTGGCAATTAATGGGCACACTGCCAGCAATTGATGATCACAGTAATGGCAATTAATGGGCACATTAGCAGCAATTGATGGGTACAGTGGCTGCGTTTGGCACAGTGGTGGCAATTTATGGGCACAGTGGTGGCGTTTGATGGGCACAGTGGTGGAATTTGATATGCACACTGGTGGCAATTGATTGGCACAGTGTCAGCAATTGATGGGTACAGTAGCTGCATTTGATGGGCACAGTGGTTGCTTTTGATGGGCACAGTGGTTGCGTTTGATGGGCACAGTGGTGGCATTTGATGGGCACAGTGTCGGCAATTGATGGGCACAGTGTCAGCAATTGATGGGCACAGTAGCTGCGTTTGATGGGCACAGTGGTTGCGTTTGATGGGCACAGTGGTGGCATTTGATGGGCACAGTGGCGGCATTTGATGGGCACAGTGGCTGCGTTTGATGTATTTTTTGTTTGTTTTTGAGCACCGGCCGCCACTGACTACTAGTAATAATATAACATATTATATATCATATATCTGATGCACCATTATGTGGACTGCAAATTTGCCAATAAAGAGGGGGGCGTGGCCGGATGTGAACGAGGCAGCAAGTGTTTCTCTGGAGCTCTGCATCTATCCTGAACTTTATCCTATTTTCGGGGCTTTTCTCACCCTCTATCCTGTAATCCATCGGGCAGTGATTGTGGAGTCCTGGACATGAGAAAGACAGGGCGCAGGCACGGGCAAACATCGCAGCACTCGCAACGCCAGACCCGCTTCGCACGAGGCACTGATCAGGGAGCTGCCGCCGCCATCTTGCCTCCTAGTCAATCCTCCAAACACGCCAGGAAGAAGGACAAGCTGATGGAGAAGGGGGCTGCTGCTGCGGGTCGCGGTCCGGAGGACCCCTCACCGGACTTCCAGGACTACCAGGAGCAGGGGGTGGCCTCGGATGCGATCACCAGACCCATCCTGGAGGCCATAGACGTCAGCAAGGCCGCGGTGATGGTGAGAATCGACCATCTTGCCACAGAGTGCACACTCATCAGGCATGACCTGGATAAGATCCGAGGGAGGCTCACTACGGCGGAGGACCGGATCTCTGAGGTGGAGGATGTGTCCCACTCGCATGGGGCACAGTTGACAGAGCTGCAGGACCTGGTAAGATCCCTCCAGCAAAAAGCTGACAACGCAGAGGACCGCCAAAGGAGGAACAATATCAGGGTGGTGGGTCTGCCTGAGAGGGCCGAGGGGGACAAGACCACCACATTTGCCAAACAATTCTTTAAACAGATCCTGCAATTGGGGGATTTACCCCCCACTTATGTGGTGGAGCGTGCCCACAGGGTGCCCGCCCCCCTGGTGCGTTTCCCCGGCCTTTTCTGGTCAGGTTCCTCAACTATAGGGACCGGGACATGATCCTGGGAGAATCTAGAAAACATCAGGAATTACGCTTTGACAACACCAAGGTGATGTTCTTCCCTGACTTCTCGGCTGAAACCCAACGGAAGAGGCGATCCTTTAATGAGATCCGAAAGAGGCTGAGAGAAAAAGAGATCCAGTATAGCATGCTCTATCCCAGCAGGCTCCGGGTACAACATAACGGGGCAGTTAAGTTCTTTGATAACCCGAGGGAGGCCTGTGAATGGCTTGACAGAAATCCCTGAGTTTGCCTGATTTGAGGCCTGTTTTGTTCCTGTTTTCTACACAGCCCTGATATTTTGGATCTTTGTGATGTGTGGGGCGGATGCTGTTTTGTTTTTTTATCTTCTTTTGCACTGCATAAGTTCTGTTGCTCATGCTTGGGGTTTTTTCACACTGCTATCTCCTGTGGGGCCACTAGAGGGCTCCGATAGATCACTGACTGTGCTCTGCTATTAATCTCAGTGTGGTTCGCCTATTGCTCCTTGATCCTTGCATGTGGGGCTCCATGTGGACACGCAAGAATATTATTTTAACTTGCTGAACAATTCGTCACAAGGTTGGAGACTTCCTATTCTACTTTTTGTTGTCTCCCTTTTTTTTTTTTTTGGGGGAGTTCGGGACTAAGCTGCATACCAGTGTTTGTTTTTCTTTTTTCTTCTTTTTTGGTTTTTGTTCTGGTATAATGGCAGGGGGGGTTGTTTTAACTCAGTTGACCACTTACAGGGGGGAAACAGTATTAAATATGTGTGGCATTGGTACGGGGTCTCTAACTCCACATCTAGACTATATCAAATGATGCATCCCGGTTTCTGGGATTCAGACTTTTCCCAGCAGAGTAATGGTTGAACGTATTCAAATTGTATCATGGAATGTGAGAGGACTGAATAATAAGTTCAAACGGGCATGAGTGTTTAAGTATCTTAAGCAATCCAAGCCGCATATCGCTTTTTTGCAAGAGACACACCTGGATGGTCCTTGCGATGCGCAGGCCTTGGGTTCAAAAATCTTTTCATGCAACATATTCCACGTTTGCAAGGGGGGTGTCGATTCTTATTAGCAGGGCCCTGCCATGCACTATACACCAGGTGTTTTCGGACCCGGAGGGGCGATATGTGGCGGTGCTGTTAAACATTTTTCAAAACAAAATGCTATTGGTGAATGTGTACTTACCTCTTCCTGTTAATGTACAAGTGTTGTATGATTTGTTTACTAGACTGGCTCCCTTTGCCCATCTCCCTCTTCTACTGATGGGCGACTTCAACGCTATCTTGGACGCGTTGGACTCGTCCAATCAGGGGAGGCAGGGATCGGTGGATCTTCTCTCCTGGACCTCTGTGACTGGGCTGACCGACTTGTGCAGATCTAAGAATCCCCTTCGCAGGGCCTATTCCCACGTCTCGGTGACCCATCGCTCATCGGCTAGGATTGATATGGCATTTAGCAACCAGACCCTGTTGCCATTTTTCCATGATGCTGAGTATATGGCCGGGGGCATATCTGATCATTGCCCCTTGTCCCTTACTCTCGGCTTCTCTGCTGGGGGGGGGGGGGGGGTTGGAGGCTGTCTCCAGGTTGGTTGCAGAATGAACAGGTGTCCTCCTGCTTGCGGGAGGCGATTGCCTCCTATTGGTCAATCAATGAGGAAACTGCAGACCCGCCTGTGGTGTGGGATGCATTTAAGGCAGTGATTAGGGGTGAGTGTATCGCTGCTATTAAAACTGAACGGGTGGCACATACTGCTGAAATTCAGGGGTTGCAGGACACTGAAAGGGAATGTGCGGAGGGACACGCCGGCCGTCCCTCTGATGCCTCATATTCGGCTCTGATGGAGGCTAGGCGTCTTCTCTCCTTGCATTTCTCTGATCGGGCTCATACAGAGGCTAAACACAGGGCAATTTCAATTTTCTCGGAAGGGGATAAGAACGGGAAGTTGTTGGCAAGATTGGTGGTGGTAGACAACCAGATTACAAACATTCCGGTGATTCGGGGTAGGACTGGTGATCTAGTTAGTGATCCTTCGGAGATAATGACTGAAATTCCAAAAAAAATTGCTACCCTTTATGCCCCTATACCTGACTATGATCCTGCAGCATTAGAGGCCCTCTTGGAGGGCTTGGCCCTTCCGAGTTGGACTGATGGAGATCGGTTGGCTTTGGATGCTGAGATCACAAGTAAGGAAATAACAGCGGCTATTTTTGACTTTCCCCCTCATAAAGCTCCGGGACCGGACGGCTTCCCAGCTGACTTCTATAAAAGTTGTGCGGCTGAAATAGCCCCTAAATTGAACTTGCTTTTAACCAAATGTTTGGAACTAAATAGGCTCCCTGCCTCCATGCTGGATGCGTACATGGTACTGTTGTTAAAACCGGGTAAAGACCCTCTAGACTGCTCAGCTTATAGGCCTATTGCTCTCCTAAATATGAACCTTAAGATTTTGACGAAGGTCTTGGCCAACAGGCTCGTCGGGATGATCTCCTCGCTGGTCAGTATTGATCCTCTCTAGTATCATGTCTGCAGTCTCTGATCCTCTCTAGTATCATAACTCTGGTTCACAGCCATTTCTCTCCATCATCATCCAGTGCCATCCTTTTCAGGGGTACGAGGCCTTGCCACAAATGTAAATATTGCAGATATGTGCACTCCTCATCTACTGTCACTCTCCCTGATGGACATATACACAGACCTATGTTCTCCGTCACCTGCCATTCCATTGGCATAGTATATCTTATGCAATGCCAATGTGATGCTTTTTATGTTGGAAAGACCAAAAGGCCATTTTTCCACCGTATCCGAGATCACGTCTCTCTGATCAAAAAGAAAAGAATGGAAACACCCATAAGCCGGCATGTAGGTTTGTTTCACCAATTTGAAAGTACAGTAATGCACTTTTCCGCATTAGAACATATTCCCCCAGGAGATAGAGGGGGCAATTATGATAGGATTCTGCTTCAGAAAGAGGCCAGGTGGATTCATAGGTTGTCGGCCCTTAGGCACCCGGGCTTGAATGATGCCTTCAGCTTTAAACCTTTTCTATAGAGCTTCGTTAAAGTCAATGTTCTTTATTTATTGATTCATTTTTCTTTCTTTTTTATTTCTCCTTTTTTTCTTTGTTTGATTTCACCTTGCAGTTTTCAGATACTAATGTATATTTTATCTATGTTGTATACTATAACTTATAATTCAATTCATATGAATGTTGTATGTTTATTTTTGAAGATTGTTGTCACAGGTTCTGTGACGCTACAGCAAATATATGTTTTCTAAATATTTTGTTTTCATGACCCATCCTGTGCTTCTCCAATCTCACCTAATTGCATCTATTTTTTAGCATCTGATTTCACCCGATTTTGAGGAATGGCAATTTGATTAAGATTCAATATGTTTATCAGATACATATATATTATATTTTTTTCTATACAATTGATTATATTCCACACGGTACTCTTTGATTGCCAGGTCTATCCTGTGACCCACCCTAGTGCAACCATACGGACGCCCGGGGCCCCCACGTTGACTTGACTCACTATGCCAATCGAGTATCTAACAGGGTGCCCCTCAATGGCTGATCAATGCCTTAGTCAGCCCTGAGTTCCATCTGCACTTTCCACTCCTCTATTCCAACATTCTTTTCCCACTTTACTCCGGTAATTTTGGTGATGTTTTCCCATTTTCAAGATGGCGTGGCCGACCTCAGCAGCACGGAGGTGGCTAGCACACACGCCTTTGGACGTGTGATGTGCCACGCCGGTTGCTGCCCCAATTGACGCTTGCGCTAGCCCAATCAATGGACGGCGCACGTCACGCACTGATCGGCCAATAGACATCTGCACCGCGGCGATGAGGTCAGACGCCGCCGCGGTGGGGGTATTTGAAGCGCGGTTTTAGCCGCCAACAGTCTGCTAGGTTCCCTCACCATTTTGGGGAGTGGGACGTATCTTTACCAGCCGGATCACTTCCGTCTTGCATACTTATCAAGGTAGGATGGTACATGGATAATTCTCCACTCGCTGTGATGATTTTGTCCTCGCAGCGGCCGGTGATGTTTACCATGTCTTCTTCTCTTGTTATTTTTTTCTTGTCTACAGCTGATAGTGAGTCATTGACCTGTCCCAGTCGTTTAGGGTGAAGTTTATTCATCCAAGCTTCTTCATCTCCTAATTGAACATTTCAGCCCAAGTGTCCTCTCTCTTTGAGCAACATTGGTTTTTCAATGCGTTTTCAATATCCCATTGGTATATTATTTTTGATCCTTGACACTTAAACCTTTAAGGTAAGAGGTTTTTTCCTCACCTATTCAATGATTTTTAGAAGCCCACACCATAATATATATGTGCAAATTTGTATATATATATTCTATGTTTCTACAGGTACCTATTCCACCTTGCTCTTTACCCCTATGGTTGCGAACACTATTGGGTGGATCACTGGACTCTGTCAACCGGTTGAGTAAATCAGTGGAAAATGCAGTTTTCCTTAAAATCTGTGGCTTTGTGAGAATTTTTTCCTATCTATGATGCTGCAAATTGGTGAGTGCATATGTAATGTTTATGTATGCATGTTGCTCAGTATGGGCCATGATTTTTTATGCTTGTTCAACATTTCTCCTTTATAAATAATGTGATTATTGATGCGGTGATATCCGTGAATCAGCTCAACAATGTTTATTGCTAATGCATGCAATTTTTAACCATTCTATGTGCTAATTACATGCATCTTGTGCTTTCAGTATAATCTGCTATTGTTTCAAATCACTCCTGAGGAAGCTCCGTTTGGAGCGAAACTAGTTGAGTGGCAACTTAGCAGCGAATTGCATCTTTTGACCACTGAGCCACACATCAACAAGGATGGTTATTTTATGTACTTTTTTCAATGTTATGTAATAAAATATAATCTTTTTTAAGATTTGATCTCTGTGTTTATCTCTATCAAGCACCGTTTTTTCCAAAAATCCCAGGGTATTGAGTATACCCACTGCCCCCTCTTCATAAGTACTCTCTAGTATCATGTCTGCAGTCTCTGATCCTCTCTAGTATCATGTCTGCAGTCTCTGATCCTCTCTAGTATCATGTCTGCAGTCTCTGATCCTCACTAGTAACATGTCTGCAGTCTCTGATCCTCTCTAGTATCATGTCTGCAGTCTCTGATCCTTTCTTGTATTATGTCTGCAGTCTCTGACCCTCACTTGTATCATGTCTGTAGTCTCTTATCCTCTCTTGTAGTATTTTGGGGTCAGTCTGGAGCTCCTCTTTAAGTTGTCTGCTGTGTTTCCACTTTGCTACATGCAGAGTTTTATTTTTATTTTTTTAAGAACAGATAATATTTTTAAAAAAACAGAGATCTTCTGACTGCTTGAATTTTTTGGATGACCGTGCGCAGTAATCGTGATGCATCATGATGCATCGCGGAATCTAATCAAATCGTGGACAGGATAATCGTAATCAAATCGAATCGTGAGGCCAGTGAAGATGTGCACCCCTATTGCACATGGAGGAGGACGGGGAAATAAGAGCTATGAACTTTCAAAGGATTAATACCAAGTCATTGGTTTAGATATGTGGACACTACATGGATCAAGATTTAAACACAGGGAATGCAAGCTTCTAGCGAACACATACATTCAGTGGCGAAAATCACCATCAAGTCTACACAAAGTAGGACGGCTGCTCCTTCCAGTTCCCTGAAAACTGGCCCTCCCCAAAATCATCTCTTGATGCTGTTCTGCCAGTTCCTCCACCCTGCCTGATGTCCCCTCCCTCATTTGCAATGGTCTGGAGTAAAACTGGTGTACAGAGTAGCCTCAAAAGGAGGCAACCATGAGACCTTAGACTCTTATGCAAGAATGAACCAAGAGTATTCTCTGGGCTCGAAAGGCCCTGGTACGGGAAAAAGGGGGACAGAATTTGTCTTGAGGCATAAAGGTTCTGGACAAGGCCATGTTTGGAGGCATAGAAGTTCTGGCCCATGCTATGTCTGGCATCAGACCCAGTTACTCCAATCTGTGAGATGGGTTCAGCAATAACTGCTTCAGGATGAAGATCCAACTGAAGCTCTACAGAGCTTGTACTATCCGTTGTATGTTGGCTGGGACTCTGGGCCATAAGTTTGGTACATACAACACTGGTCTGACAGACTATCATGATACAACTGCAGGTTGCATGGTTGGCAAGGACAGCCTCTGAACATTTATCTACCAGGTCTTTGAACACAGGTTATACTCCATTAAGGCTGTGAAGATCTTATGGTAATAAATGACCCACCACAGGAATCAGCCATGTCCTAAGCAAAAATTCAGCAATAGGATATTGTTGGGCAAACCGTTTAGAAGGAGAAAAAGAAATTCCATGAGTAAAGTAAGTCCTAATACAGGACAGGTTCAATCAGTGTATGGACCAGGAAGATCTTGGGGAATTATACTTTTGGGTGAGTAGACTCAGGCTGCTTAATGAAAATGATTTGTCTCACCATAGAGTGATACTGCGGTTCATGTGCCGCATCCTAATTACCGTATTTGGAAATAGATAATAGGACATTGAACTTGGACTTTTTAGGCTCAACAATACACAGTTTATAATAAAAAATATCTTTAATACATATAAAATTACACACACAGTTAAGATTAAAATTCACGCTGAATATTCTGCCTGTAAAGTGCATAAACACCACTCCAACAACAACTTGGTGCACTACACAGAGAAAAAATGTATTCTATATGGTTAAGTTAATTCCAGAGTGCTTGATGTGTAGTAGAGTTGTGTGGTAGCTCGCTCTACATGTTACACGATGAGTGTTTCTTCAGGAGATTAAGGCAACTATTAAGCATGAAAAGAAAGAAAATATAAGCAACATACAGTGGAACCTTGGTTTACAAGTAACTCGGGTAACGAGCATTTTGAAAGACGAGCAACTTTTTAAAAAAAATTCTGACTCCATTTGCGAGTGTCTCGCAAAACTAGCAGAATTCAAGCTAATGGGGTGTGCAGTACCGCATTTGGCCTGAGGTGGGGGGCGCCGGAGCCGAGCAGAGCCGTTCGGAAATTCTTGGAGATATTCAGAATTACTCCATTCCCGGGTGTTTCTGAGCCTTTCCGAGGTCAGCCGAGATGTCCCCGATCGAGACTTCAGATATGCTTTTGCAAAATTTAGCCAGGCTTGGATGTTTTTCTTGGTAAGAATAGGCTTCCGTCTTGCCATTCTACCCCATAGCCCAGACATATGAAGAATACGGGAGATTGTTGTCACATGTTCGACACAGCCAGTACTTGCCAGATATTCCTGCAGCTCCCTTAATGTTGCTGTGGGCCGCTTGGCAGCCTACCTGACCAGTTTTCTTCTCGGCTTTTCGGCAATTTTATAGAGACGTCCAGTTCTTAGTAATGTCACTGTTGTGTCATATTTTCTCCACTTGAGGATGACTATCTTCACTGTGTTCCATGGTATATTTAATGCCTTGGAAATTCTTTTGTACCCTTCTCCGGACTGATACCTTTTAACAATGAGATCTCTCTGATGCTTTGGAAGCTTTCTGCGGACCATGGCTTTTGCTGTAGAATGAGACTAAGAAAATGTCAGGAAAGACAGCACAGCTGAACTTTATTTGGGGTTAATCAGAGGCACTTTAAATGATGACAGGTATGTACTGACTCCTATTTAACACGAGTTTAAATGTGATTGCTTAATTCTGAACACAGCTACATCCCTAGTTTTAAGAGGGTGTGCACACTTATGCAACCACATTATTTTATTTTTTTTATTTTTACTTCCCCCCCTAGAAGATTTTAGTTTGTTTTTCAATTGAGTTGCACAGTTTATAGGTCACATTAAAGGTGGAAAAAGTTCTGAAATTATTTATCTTTGTCTCATTTTTTTTACATCACAGAAACCTGACATTTTAACAGGGGCGTGTAGACTTTTTATATCCACTGTACATAAATATGAATAAGAATGTGTTCCAGTTGTCTAACCCCAATGGGCCCACAAACTGAGCACCCAATCCAAATGAGAGGGGCAAACCAACAACTATGAGGGCGTGCATAACATTGTGTAATTTAAGGTAGCGTTGGATATATATATATATATATATATATATATATATATATATATATATGAATAAGATTGGAACATACGCCACAATAAGCACACGCCACAAGGGTATCAAACATCCACAGACTTAAGGAGGGCATATAGTGAGCCACTACACTAAATATATAAACATATATACATATATATAAAGCAGGATATCAAAACCAAACTTACTGTATAGTCAAAACATCGGCAGTGTGATTAAAAACAAGTGAGACAAAGCGGCTGCTTGGCGATCAGGTAAAAAAAAACTCAGAAAATGTATGCACGTGCAGAGATCTACAAAAAATTTACATACAGATGGGACAGGACAATGCATGGTAATTGTTGATAATTTTTGGGATGGTCTAAGTGTAAAGAAGACCAAGTAATGAAAACTCACCTAGCTTAACAGCCATCTATGAAAGTGGAGTATTGACATCAAACAGTACTTCCAAAAAATAATAATAATAGTAACCAATAGCATAATTCCCATATACTTCACATACTGGTAATAAAAAAGAGAGGCAGAGGGTACAAAACGCTAGGAGAGCAATCCCCAGTCAATCATTAGGTACTATATCATCTAAGAAAGAGAAAAGGAAAAAATACCACAGGCACTGATAAGCAACCACCAAAACACAGGCAGCATTAAAAGACATCAATAAAGTTGTTACATAGAGAATGCACCATACCTGACAGGGGAACCATCAAAGAAACAACAACAAGCAGCCGCCAACTCCAGAGCCATACAGGAGGGGAGATGATAACAGCTAGGGATGCTGCCACAGCGTCCATTTGTATGCATGTCCCATCCGTAATCATCTAATCGGCGCTGCCGTGGATGATGTCGTCCGGACCAGCCAATAGACACCACTGCGCAGGTGCCCGGGACCCACGCATGGGCCGTAGCCATCAAATTCATGATGGTGCAGGCCAAGGCTACAGTGGCGATTGAGGGTCAGAGTAGAGGTATCATGGATATGCAGTAATGTTTGTCTGTCAGCTTACCTTCCTCTCCATGTGTTCACCTTAGAGGCCAGACACTCTCACCTGGCTGCTTAAATAAACTCTCCTCCAAGCATGGCTCCACCCCAGGTCCTGTCAGAAAACTCTATATTAACCTGTGCACTGCAAGTCTGCCTTGCTGATCAACATTGTTTGTTAAGCATTGTGTGTTTGGGTTCCTGCTTGCCGTGTGCTACGTCTGTCTCTGTGTTACCGATCTTGGCTTGTTCTCGACTATCCCTGTCTGCTTGTGACCTTGACCTTTGGCGTGTCCTTTGTTTATCCTTGTCTTCTTGTCGCCCTGACCTTAGCTTATCCCCTCACTATCTCTTGTATCCTGAGCTGCTGCTTCCCCTCTATCCTCTATACCCTACGGAGCGTGAGCTAGGGGACTCTGGGGGCTGCGACCTGGATCCAGTTGCAGCTCAGACCATCCTCACCACTAGAGGCTCTGGTGAACACCTGCTGGATCTTAGACTCCGCGCCCTGGGGAATCTTGGGCTCTAGCTCCATGTGGGATCCCTGTTTGTGCTCCAGTGGACCTGCCTTCCTTAACCACCCAGTGTTCCATCCGCAGCAGTCAGCCATAGGGTTCACTACCTTGTGGTGTACTCCTGACCCCAACGGTGTGCATCTGTCATATGGCCTCAGGTGACCTGACAAGAGGAAGGGTGCCCTCTAGCTGACCCTCCATGCGCCTCAGCCCAACCACCCTATAAAGGGTGAGATGTAAAAGCAGGCTGCAGCCCAGGGCAGCCGCATAGTAAAGGGATAATGCCCCAACTCACCAAACGAAGAGGCCCAGAGAAATGCGGCCAATTGGGAAAGGACAACAGGAACAATGATTCAACCACAAAATATATTGTCACGAAGACATAGAAATGGTCATATTGTACATATAGATATGCAAAAACTGTCCAATATATGGCAATCAACCTATATATGATAACAGCAGATAAAGTCACATAGTGAGGGGGCGTGGCCTGAGCGGAGACCGAGATGGACGCCTAACCTGAGAGCTCCTGTGCGACCGGGCTGATTTATCACCTTAAACGGGAGCCTACCATCCTAATTTTGCTATGCACAGAGCCACAAGGAGCTCGTCCACCTCTCGCACCTTTAAGGACTCTCAGACCCACTCGGGGAGGAATATACCGGACATATCCTGGTCCCAAAAGACACAGGCCTCTGCGCCATTGTGGATCCTCGCGCCTGCACAGGCCCAAGCCGCGGCCTCGCCTGACAGACCGCCTTCAGCCAATATGCCGGGTACATCCTCTCCCAGCTCCAACGGGGCTCTCCCCCCCAGCCTATTCGACTTGGAGAAAGTTGCGACGGACATCAAAAACACGGTCGCTGCTGCCATAGCAGACCTGAAGGCCGAAATGCTCGCGGTCGCCCACCGAGTGGATAACGTGGAGCAGACGACCCAGACGCATGCGGCGGCCATTCGCCAGGTACAGTCGGCATATGACTCCCAACTTGCCCAAGTTTTTGAGCTCCACAGACACGTGGAAGACCTGGATAACCGGGGAAGGAGGCACAATGTTAGGGTACGGGGGGTCCCCGAATCCGTAGACCCCACCGCCATACAGCAAACCGTCAGCGCTATCTTTAATGACCTGATTGAGCGCCCGGCGGACTCCCCCATCGATATGGAAAGGGCCCACCGCGCTCTCCGCCCCATACCCCGAGACAACGAACCCCCCAGAGACATTATATGTTGTATAGTTAACTTCCCCCTTAAGGAAGAGATTCTCCGCAAGGCGAGGGAAAGGGGACGTATTCTTTATAATGGCGCGGAGGTGAAACTGTTCCAGGACCTCTCACAGATTACTCTTCAAAACAGGAGGGCACTACGACCTCTGTTAGATGCTCTGCGTGCGAGAAACATCCAGTATCGCTGGAAATTCCCGTTTGGCCTGTCATCATCTGCTAGGGGGCGCTCTGCCCTGCTTCGCACACCGGAGGATCTTCAGGCGTTCTGTGCTCAACTCGACCTGCCCGACTTGGAATTACCGGATTGGTATGCGCTTTACTTCCCAGCGGAACCCTGGCTTCCTGTTTCGCTCCACCCATCACCGAAAGCTGCACGCCAGAGACCGCGTCACCGTAGACCTGGACCGACGTCACCGAATGCCCGCTCCTCACGCCGGGACCTGCAACAACATAGCCCCTCACCACCGCGTATGTGATGCGAGAAACCTATTGACTAATTGTCTGCTGGATAGACTGAGACCTGCAGCCCGTGAGTATGTCTCCCCGCCCCCCGGTATGTGTAAGCGTTATTCACTGAACTTTCACTCTCCCAGAGACCCCCCAGACCCTCATCTGATATAGGTATGCCATTCCCACCCCGGTCTCTTGCACCCCATAGCTGATAAACCCTTGTCCCAATGGCCCTCACGGCGACCTTCTTTCCCTGCCTGGGACTCCATACAACGCTTCTCCATCTGGAGTCAACCAATAGCTCCGCAACCTGTAACCCAACGGATGGCCTAGGGCCTGCCGTATTCAGGTGGCGGATGTGGCAAGTGCGTATCCCCGAATAAGCTACATACGCCTTTTTACCCCAGAGCACCTAGTCCCTCGTACACGTCCGGATCCCCCAAAGCTGGGAGGTTGCACTAAAAGTTGAAACTCTCTGTCCTCCGGAAGATATGGACGCCCCCACGACATGTCCCCGTCCTGGGAGAGGCTCCCCATGAGTGCCCAGGAGTAGGCCTGGGTTTCTGTCATTGGCCCCTACCCACACAGCTACGGAGACCCTTTCCGACAAGGCATAAGGATCTCTCTGCAATTCGGGCCCGAACAGACATCCCCCTTTTGGAAGCGGGAGGACTGAACTCTATGTTGCCCGACGCCTCGGCCTGCAACGCGAACACATCATCCCCCCCTGGGACATTCCTTTCGCGGATGACGAGCCTACACTCCTGCAGGCAATGTATCCGCAATCTGCGTTTTGTTTTTGTTCCCCCAAATGTTACTTTATTTTGTCTCTCATTAACATTGCCAGTTCTGTTGTATGTCCCTTATTCGCACGTGCTTTCCCTTGACCCCTGTTGTGCATATACGGTGTGCCGGGTATCGGTCGGGCAGGGTTGGATTTGGGGGATGCCAAAGACCACTAAGTTCCGGGAACCCCACCCCCCCCGATGCGAGGGCTGACGTCGAGATACCGTCATCCTAACTCACTCTGGACTCTCCCTCCCCCACCTCTCCCCTTCTCCTCCCCTCATCCCTCCCCTTCTCCCCTCTCCACTCCTTCCCCCCGTCTCTTCCCCTCTCCCCCCCCACTTCCCCCCTCCCTCCCTCCCTTAGTTCTCTCCTCCCTACCTCCCCCTCCTTTCTCCCCACATCACTTCCCCTCCCTTCCCTCTTTTCCCCCTCATTTCCCCTCCCCTCCCCCCCTCTCCCCCCTCCCCCCCTCCCGCTCCTCACCCCATCTCTCCCCCCCTCACCCCCTCTCCCCTCCCCCCGTACCTCTTCTCCCCCCCCCTCGCCTCGTCTCCCCCTCCCCCTAATCCCCTCTTCTCCCCCTCCACCTCTATCCTCCTAGCCATCCCTTCCCCCTCTTTCCCCTCTCCTCCCCCCTCTTCCCCTCTTCCTGTCCCCACTCCCCCCCAACCTGCCCCTTCCCCCGCCTCATCCCCTTGTCCCTCATTCTCCTTCCTCCCCTCCCTCCCATATCTCCCCCTCCCATTCCTCCCTTCCCCCCCGTCCTTATACCCCTTGCCCTACCCCTTCCCCCCTACTCCCCCCCTCCCCCTCATCATAGAGTGGCTTAACGTAAGTCTTTGAAGAGGGTATCCTCTCCCCAGCATGTCTCACGGGCTGTGGATTTCTCGGTTGAGTTCTCCTGAATATACTTTAAAAGGTTTACTTTCTAAATAGTATGGTTCGCTTATATGGATTCCAGCACTGCGAGCTGGAGAAGGTTATATGCGTTATGTTATGTTGATTTGTGTATTGTTCCTATGCACTTGATACTTGAACTTTCTGTAGCTTGTTCTTTATGGTAGGCTCCCCGCTACGCTTCTTGGGCTCTCGCTGTAAGCGGGATCCCTCATCCGCTCCACTTTGACCCCCGGTCCACAGCTAGGCTGCGGTTACCGCTCACACTACTACCCCCACACAGCGGTCTCACTGGGACGTAGCTGACACTCCAGATTTCCCCTTGACTCCTACAGGTGGATAGCCTAGCTAAGTCCACCTCTGGTTTTTCTTTCTCCTCTCCCATATTTATCCCCTTACATTTAGCTCTCATATCCCCCCCCCCTTTTTTTTTTTTCTCCTCTACCCCGCCTTGGGTACTTGGCCCTGATCCCCCCTACCCTTCTTTTTCCCCCCTTTTTTTTTCTACTCTGATCCTCCTGATTCTCCCTACCCCCAACTCTTCCTGATTTCCTCACCCGTGTGTCCTCTCTCCTTGCCCCTCTTCCCCTTCTGTGTGTCCTCTTCCCTTCTTTCCCTTCCCCTAGGGGAGTGACCCTCACATTCATCCTCTATAGGAAGATCCTAACCTACTCGACAACCAGACTCTTATTTTCACCTCTCCCTAACTCTTCATAATGCAGAACCCCCCTAAGACTAATATCCCAATGACTCTGAAGTGTGTTTCATTGAACACAAAAGGTCTGAATGCACCTGAAAAAAGGTCACAAGTGTTAGCTTCGCTCACCAAACATAAGGCTCACTTTATCTTCCTACAGGAGACTAGGGATGAGCTTCGTGTTCGAGTCGAACATACGTTCGACTCGAACATCGGCTGTTCGATCGTTCGACGAAGATCGAACGATTTGGGCCGTTCGCGCCAAATTCGAGTGACGCGAACGGCCCACAATGCACTACGCCATCGCAGTGTCATCCAGGCGCTGTGATTGGCCAAGCATGCACTGTGACCCCGCATGCTTGGCCAATCACAGCGCCGGCAGCGAGGAGAGCAATGATTGGCCACAGGCAGGATGACTGTGGCCAATTATTGCTGAGGGTGTTTAGTACACGCCCCACACTATAAAAGGCCGCCAGCACGGCGGCCTAGTGTAGTGTGTTCCGGAGCAGGGAAAGAGAAGCATAGGCAGGGACAGTGACATTTATTTCTTTCTTGCTTAACCTGGATTCCTTTAGTTTAGGGAAAGAGAAGGATAGGTAGGGAGAGTGTCAGTGTGTTTTACTGTGCGAATCCTTGTTTCTAGGGACAGGGAAGGACAGTGAGGGAATTCTCCTTGTGCTATAGTGTGCTTTAAAAAAACATTTTTTCTAGGGACAGAAAACTCTAGGTAGGGAGAGTGTCAGTTTCTTTCACTGTGATAATCCTTGTTTCTAGGGACAAAGAAGGAAAGTGAGGGAAATTCTCCTTGTGCTATAGTGTGCTTTAAAAAAACATTTTTTCTAGGGACAGAAAACTATAGGTAGGGAGAGTGTCAGTGTCTTTTACTGTGCGAATCCTTGTTTCTAGGGACAGGGAAGGACAGTGAGGGAATTCTCCTTGTGCTATAGTGTGCTTTAAAAAAACATTTTTTCTAGGGACAGAAAACTCTAGGTAGGGAGAGTGTCAGTTTCTTTCACTGTGATAATCCTTGTTTCTAGGGACAAAGAAGGAAAGTGAGGGAAATTCTCCTTGTGCTATAGTGTGCTTTAAAAAAACATTTTTTCTAGGGACAGAAAACTATAGGTAGGGAGAGTGTCAGTGTGTTTTACTGTGCGAATCCTTGTTTCTAGGGACAGGGAAGGACAGTGAGGGAATTCTCCTTGTGCTATAGTGTGCTTTAAAAAAACATTTTTTCTAGGGACAGAAAACTCTAGGTAGGGAGAGTGTCAGTTTCTTTCACTGTGATAATCCTTGTTTCTAGGGACAAAGAAGGAAAGTGAGGGAAATTCTCCTTGTGCTATAGTGTGCTTTAAAAAAACATTTTTTCTAGGGACAGAAAACTCTAGGTAGGGAGAGTGTCAGTTTCTTTCACTGTGATAATCCTTGTTTCTAGGGACAAAGAAGGAAAGTGAGGGAAATTCTCCTTGTGCTATAGTGTGCTTTAAAAAAACATTTTTTCTAGGGACAGAAAACTATAGGTAGGGAGAGTGTCAGTGTCTTTTACTGTGCGAATCCTTGTTTCTAGGGACAGGGAAGGACAGTGAGGGAATTCTCCTTGTGCTATAGTGTGCTTTAAAAAAAACATTTTTTCTAGGGACAGAAAACTCTAGGTAGGGAGAGTGTCAGTTTCTTTCACTGTGATAATCCTTGTTTCTAGGGACAAAGAAGGAAAGTGAGGGAAATTCTCCTTGTGCTATAGTGTGCTTTAAAAAAACGTTTTTTCTAGGGACAGAAAACTATAGGTAGGGAGAGTGTCAGTGTGTTTTACTGTGCGAATCCTTGTTTCTAGGGACAGGGAAGGACAGTGAGGGAATTCTCCTTGTGCTATAGTGTGCTTTAAAAAAACATTTTTTCTAGGGACAGAAAACTCTAGGTAGGGAGAGTGTCAGTTTCTTTCACTGTGATAATCCTTGTTTCTAGGGACAAAGAAGGAAAGTGAGGGAAATTCTCCTTGTGCTATAGTGTGCTTTAAAAAAACATTTTTTCTAGGGACAGAAAACTATAGGTAGGGAGAGTGTCAGTGTCTTTTACTGTGCGAATCCTTGTTTCTAGGGACAGGGAAGGACAGTGAGGGAATTCTCCTTGTGCTATAGTGTGCTTTAAAAAAACATTTTTTCTAGGGACAGAAAACTCTAGGTAGGGAGAGTGTCAGTTTCTTTCACTGTGATAATCCTTGTTTCTAGGGACAAAGAAGGAAAGTGAGGGAAATTCTCCTTGTGCTATAGTGTGCTTTAAAAAAACATTTTTTCTAGGGACAGAAAACTCTAGGTAGGGAGAGTGTCAGTTTCTTTCACTGTGATAATCCTTGTTTCTAGGGACAAAGAAGGAAAGTGAGGGAAATTCTCCTTGTGCTATAGTGTGCTTTAAAAAAACATTTTTTCTAGGGACAGAAAACTATAGGTAGGGAGAGTGTCAGTGTGTTTTACTGTGCGAATCCTTGTTTCTAGGGACAGGGAAGGACAGTGAGGGAATTCTCCTTGTGCTATAGTGTGCTTTAAAAAAACATTTTTTCTAGGGACAGAAAACTATAGGTAGGGAGAGTGTCAGTGTGTTTTACTGTGCGAATCCTTGTTTCTAGGGACAGGGAAGGACAGTGAGGGAATTCTCCTTGTGCTATAGTGTGCTTTAAAAAAACATTTTTTCTAGGGACAGAAAACTCTAGGTAGGGAGAGTGTCAGTTTCTTTCACTGTGATAATCCTTGTTTCTAGGGACAAAGAAGGAAAGTGAGGGAAATTCTCCTTGTGCTATAGTGTGCTTTAAAAAAACATTTTTTCTAGGGACAGAAAACTCTAGGTAGGGAGAGTGTCAGTTTCTTTCACTGTGATAATCCTTGTTTCTAGGGACAAAGAAGGAAAGTGAGGGAAATTCTCCTTGTGCTATAGTGTGCTTTAAAAAAACGTTTTTTCTAGGGACAGAAAACTATAGGTAGGGAGAGTGTCAGTGTGTTTTACTGTGCGAATCCTTGTTTCTAGGGACAGGGAAGGACAGTGAGGGAATTCTCCTTGTGCTATAGTGTGCTTTAAAAAAACATTTTTTCTAGGGACAGAAAACTATAGGTAGGGAGAGTGTCAGTGTGTTTTACTGTGCGAATCCTTGTTTCTAGGGACAGGGAAGGACAGTGAGGGAATTCTCCTTGTGCTATAGTGTGCTTTAAAAAAACATTTTTTCTAGGGACAGAAAACTCTAGGTAGGGAGAGTGTCAGTTTCTTTCACTGTGATAATCCTTGTTTCTAGGGACAAAGAAGGAAAGTGAGGGAAATTCTCCTTGTGCTATAGTGTGCTTTAAAAAAACATTTTTTCTAGGGACAGAAAACTCTAGGTAGGGAGAGTGTCAGTTTCTTTCACTGTGATAATCCTTGTTTCTAGGGACAAAGAAGGAAAGTGAGGGAAATTCTCCTTGTGCTATAGTGTGCTTTAAAAAAACATTTTTTCTAGGGACAGAAAACTATAGGTAGGGAGAGTGTCAGTGTGTTTTACTGTGCGAATCCTTGTTTCTAGGGACAGGGAAGGACAGTGAGGGAATTCTCCTTGTGCTATAGTGTGCTTTAAAAAAACATTTTTTCTAGGGACAGAAAACTCTAGGTAGGGAGAGTGTCAGTTTCTTTCACTGTGATAATCCTTGTTTCTAGGGACAAAGAAGGAAAGTGAGGGAAATTCTCCTTGTGCTATAGTGTGCTTTAAAAAAACATTTTTTCTAGGGACAGAAAACTATAGGTAGGGAGAGTGTCAGTGTGTTTTACTGTGCGAATCCTTGTTTCTAGGGACAGGGAAGGACAGTGAGGGAATTCTCCTTGTGCTATAGTGTGCTTTAAAAAAACATTTTTTCTAGGGACAGAAAACTCTAGGTAGGGAGAGTGTCAGTTTCTTTCACTGTGATAATCCTTGTTTCTAGGGACAAAGAAGGAAAGTGAGGGAAATTCTCCTTGTGCTATAGTGTGCTTTTAAAAAACATTTTTTCTAGGGACAGAAAACTATAGGTAGGGAGAGTGTCAGTGTCTTTTACTGTGCGAATCCTTGTTTCTAGGGACAGGGAAGGACAGTGAGGGAATTCTCCTTGTGCTATAGTGTGCTTTAAAAAAACATTTTTTCTAGGGACAGAAAACTCTAGGTAGGGAGAGTGTCAGTTTCTTTCACTGTGATAATCCTTGTTTCTAGGGACAAAGAAGGAAAGTGAGGGAAATTCTCCTTGTGCTATAGTGTGCTTTAAAAAAACATTTTTTCTAGGGACAGAAAACTATAGGTAGGGAGAGTGTCAGTGTGTTTTACTGTGCGAATCCTTGTTTCTAGGGACAGGGAAGGACAGTGAGGGAATTCTCCTTGTGCTATAGTGTGCTTTAAAAAAACATTTTTTCTAGGGACAGAAAACTCTAGGTAGGGAGAGTGTCAGTTTCTTTCACTGTGATAATCCTTGTTTCTAGGGACAAAGAAGGAAAGTGAGGGAAATTCTCCTTGTGCTATAGTGTGCTTTAAAAAAACATTTTTTCTAGGGACAGAAAACTATAGGTAGGGAGAGTGTCAGTGTCTTTTACTGTGCGAATCCTTGTTTCTAGGGACAGGGAAGGACAGTGAGGGAATTCTCCTTGTGCTATAGTGTGCTTTAAAAAAACATTTTTTCTAGGGACAGAAAACTATAGGTAGGAAGAGTGTCAGTTTATTTCACTGTGATAATCCTTGTTTCTAGGGACAAAGAAGGAAAGTGAGGGAAATTCTCCTTGTGCTATAGTGTGCTTTAAAAAAACATTTTTTCTAGGGACAGAAAACTCTAGGTAGGGAGAGTGTCAGTTTCTTTCACTGTGATAATCCTTGTTTCTAGGGACAAAGAAGGAAAGTGAGGGAAATTCTCCTTGTGCTATAGTGTGCTTTAAAAAAACATTTTTTCTAGGGACAGAAAACTATAGGTAGGGAGAGTGTCAGTGTGTTTTACTGTGCGAATCCTTGTTTCTAGGGACAGGGAAGGACAGTGAGGGAAATTCTCCTTGTGCTATAGTGTGCTAAAGCATTCCTCATCAACCATCTTTGAAATCCTTGTTTTTTGGACAGTCAGGGAAATTGTCGTTGTGCTATTCTGTGCAAAAGCAATCATCCTCAACCATATTTAGAAATCCTTAAGTAAAGGGACAGAGAAGGACACCTGAAGGTAGCCCTTATTGCTTTTTTCCCATCTCCCTGCAGGCCATCTATTAGAATGTCTGGAAGGCAAACAAGGAGAGGCAGACAGTCAGGAGGCAATAAAAGAAGGCAAGCAGGCTCTGTGTCTGGGGGCAACAGTGCTGGTCGTGGACGCGGTGCATTGTCATCAGCACATGGCCATGTGACACGCTTGTCCTTCTTTTCGGCAGCTTGACATGTTGAGCCACATCATGCCGAAGACTTGGTAGAGTGGATGACCAAGCCCTCCTCCTCCTCCTCATCCTCTCTCACCCAGGCTCAGGGTACTGGCAAAGCAGCTGCCAAAGCGTCCTCTTCCCTGGTATCAATGTCAGACTCATCATCAGTCACTCCTTCCCTAAACCCACCATGTCCTCCTCCTGAGGAGTCCCCCGAACTGTTTGAGCACAGTGTTGGGTACATGCTCCAGGAGGATGCCCAGCGTTTCGAAGGGTCTGATGATGAAACCCAGCTACAGGAAGGCAGTAGCGTGAGAGCAGACAGAGGGGATGCTCAAGAAGGACACCAATCTGGCAGTCATGTTCCAGCAGCTGCAGCATACTGCCAGATTGGCTCCAGTGATGAGGAGGGAGGGGATGATGAGGTCACTGACTCCACGTGGGTGCCTAATAGGAGAGAGGAGGAGGATGAGGAGGAGGCACATCTCCAACGAGGCAGGATGCCCTTTGGTGGCCAGCGTAAGGGCAGTACACCGACGGAATCACACCGCAGAGCTCCGCCTGTGCAGGGCGCTGCCTCTGCCCGTCATTCAAAAAGTTCTTTGGTGTGGGCCTTTTTTGAGGCTAGTGCATCAGATCGCACAGCTGCTGTTTGCAACATATGTCTCAAGCGTATATCGCGTGGCCAAAACATCAGCCGCTTGGGTACCACATGCCTGACCAGACATATGTTGACCTGCCATGCAGCTCGTTGGCAAGCCTACCTCAAAGACCCACACCAAAGAACAAAGCGGACCTCTCCTTGCACCGCATCAGCTGGGATCTCCAACCCCACTATAACTTCAGTCCTCTCTGAAACATGCACTGAGAGGAATGAAGGTGTAGAATTAGGTGTGTCACAGCCAAGTACTTGCGGCCACTCTGCTAGCAGTACACCGACGTCCGATTCTAGCAGGCAAATTTCCCTGCCCCAGCTGCTGGACCGTCGAAAGAAGTTCACTCCCAGCCATCCACATGCCCAGCGGTTGAATGCTAGCTTGGCTAAATTGCTAGCGCTTCAACTGCTGCCTTTTCAGTTGGTAGACTCGGCCCCCTTCCGTGAGTTTGTGCAATGTGCGGTTCCTCAGTGGCAGGTTCCCAAACGCCACTTTTTCTCACGGAAGGCGATTCCGGCTCTCTACCGGCATGTGGAAGGCAATGTCTTGGCCTCGCTGGACAGGGCGGTCAGCGGTAAGGTGCATATTACCGCTGACTCATGGTCCAGCAGGCATGGACAGGGACGTTACCTTTCTTTCACGGCCCATTGGGTCACTCTTTTGGCAGCAAGGAAGGATGTAGGACAAGGTGCAGTAGTGTTGGAGGTTGTTCCACCGCCACGCCTCCAAAATGCTACTACTGGTTGTGACACACCTCTCTCCTCCACCCCCTCCTCTTCTTCTTCCTCCATGGCCTCTTCCTGTGGTTTGTCCTATGAACCAGCGGTGCTCCGTAGCCGTTCACGGGGCTACGCAAGTACGCAGGCAAAAAGATGCCATGCCGTGCTTGCGCTGGTGTGTTTGGGGGACAGAAGCCACACTGGGGCAGAGGTCCTGTCTGCTCTGCAGGGCCAGGCCGAGAGGTGGTTGACGCCACGCCAGCTTAAGCCAGGAATGGTGGTTTGCGACAATGGCACCAACCTCCTCTCCGCCCTCCGACAGGGACAACTGACCCATGTGCCCTGTGTGGCTCACGTCCTTAACCTGGTGGTGCAGCGGTTCTTGGGCAGGTACCCGGGCTTACAGGATGTCCTGAGGCAGGCCAGGAAAGTCTGTGTGCATTTCCGCAGATCTTATAATGCCAGTGCTCGCCTGGCTGAGCTGCAAAAGGAGTTGAACCTGCCCAAGAACCGCCTTATATGTGACATGCCCACCAGGTGGAACTCAACGTTGGCCATGCTGCAGCGGCTGCACATGCAGCAGAGGGCCATCAATGAGTACCTGTGCGACTACGGCACCAGGACAGGGTCAGGGGAGCTTGGTTTTTTTTCTCCACGCCAGTGGGGCATGATCAGGGATGCATGCACTGTCCTGGCACCATTTGAGGAGGCCACGAGGATGGTGAGCAGTGACAGTGCATGCATCAGTGACACTGTACCTCTTGTCCACCTGTTGGAGCACACGCTGCGTGGAATACTGGACAGGGCACTTGAGGCAGAACAGAGGCAGGAAGAGGAGGACTTCCTTGCCTCTCAAGGCCCCCTTTACCCAGACAGTGTTCCTTCTGTCCCACCCATCGCACAGGAAGAGGAGGAGGAGGAGGAGGAGGAGGAGGAGGAGGAGGATTGTGTCAGCATGGAGGTGGAGGCTGGCACTCAGCATCATCAGCAGCAGTCTTTTAGGGATGATTTACAGTCCCAAGAAACCAGTGGACTTGTACGTGGCTGGGAGGAGGTGGCTGCGGATCATGTCGTCCTTAGTGACCCAGAGGACTCCGGAGCGAATGCCTCAGCAAACCTACGCTGCATGGCCTCCCTGATCCTGCAAAGTCTGCGGAAGGATCCTCGTATTCTTCGGATCAAGGAGAGGGACCATTACTGGCTGGCCACTCTCCTTGATCCACGGTACAAGGGTAAGGTTGCGGACCTTATGTTACCGTCGCAGAGGGAGCAGAGGATGAGACAACTCCGGGAGGCCTTGCAGAAAGGTCTGTGCAACGCGTTCCCAGAGACTGGGAGGTTACAAACTCCTGGTCCTGGACAACGAGTTGCTGAGGCTTCGGCCAGTCAAAGAAGGAGCGGTGGGGAAGGTGGCCGTCTGACCGATGCGTTCAGACAATTCTTTAGTCCGCAGCCCCAAAGTATGATCGGTTCCAGCAACCATCGCCAGCGTCTGATAAACATGGTGCAGGAATATCTAGGGGCAAGGTCAGACTTGGACACCTTCCCCACCGAAAATCCTCTGGCTTACTGGGTCTTGAGGATGGATCACTGGCCAGAGCTTGCACAGTATGCAATTGAGCTACTGGCCTGTCCTGCATCCAGCGTTCTTTCGGAACGCACATTCAGTGCTGCTGGAGGATTTGTCACGGATCACAGGGTGCGCCTGTCCACCGACTCGGTTGATCGACTGACTTTCATCAAGATGAACCAGTCTTGGATCACCACCAGCTACCACACACCTGATGCTGATATAACAGACTAATTGATTTTAACATGTCACATCCCTTCAAGACTGATGCTGATGCTGAGTGCCTGTGCTGTTATGTTGACTGGCTATCCTCCTCCTCCGAGTCCTCAATGATACGATTGATGATGATAGCTTGGAAGATCATTTTTGTTTATGGGTGCCGCCACCAGTGGCTAAGGCCCAATTTTTCAGCCCCTGTTTTACAGGGGCGTGTAATTACAATTTTTTTAGCAATAATTTGCCATAGGGCTCATTGCTGTGCTCCAAGTACAGTATCTGTGAGGGGTTGGAGTGTTGTGGCACCAGTGCCTAAGGCCCAATTTTTCAGCCCCTGTTTAACAGGGGCGTGTCATTACAATTTTTGAAGCAATACTTTGCAACAGGGCTCATTGCTGTGCTCCAAGTACAGTATCTGTGAGGGGTTGTAGTGTTGTGCCACCAGTGCCTAAGGCCCAATTTTTCAGCCCCTGTTCAACAGGGGCATGCAATTACAATTCTTGATCTAAAAATTCACAGCAGGGCCCATTGTTGCACCCACCAAGAGTAACTCTGAGGGCTTACAGTGTTGTGGCAACGCCACCACCACCACCACCACGAAAGGCCCAATTTTTCAGCCCCTGTTCAAAAGGGGCATGTAATTACAATTCTTGATCTAATAATTCACAGCAGGGCCCATTCCTGCACCCACCAAGAGTAACTCTGAGGGCTTACAGTGTTGTGGCAACGCCACCACCACCACCACCACGAAAGGCCCAATTTTTCAGCCCCTGTTCAAAAGGGACATGTAATTACAATTCTTGATCTAATAATTCACAGCAGGGCCCATTCCTGCACCCACCAAGAGTAACTCTGAGGGCTTACAGTGTTGTGGCAACACCACCACCACCACCACCACCACGAAAGGCCCAATTTTTCAGCCCCTGTTCAACAGGGGCATGCAATTACAATTCTTGATCTAATAATTCACAGCAGGGCCCATTGCTGCACCCACCAAGAGTAACTCTGAGGGCTTACAGTGTTGTGGCAACGCCACCACCACCACCACCACGAAAGGCCCAATTTTTCAGCCCCTGTTCAAAAGGGGCATGTAATTACAATTCTTGATCTAATAATTCACAGCAGGGCCCATTCCTGCACCCACCAAGAGTAACTCTGAGGGCTTACAGTGTTGTGGCAACACCACCACCACCACCACCACCACGAAAGGCCCAATTTTTCAGCCCCTGTTCAACAGGGGCATGCAATTACAATTCTTGATCTAATAATTCACAGCAGGGCCCATTGCTGCACCCACCAAGAGTAACTGTCAGGGCTTACAGTGTTGTGGCACCAGCACCACCATCAAAGGCCCAATTTTTACTACCACTGTTCAACAATTATATGTAATTAAAATTCCTGATATAATAGTTGACAGCAGGGCGTTCCAGCACCAACCAAGAGTAACTGTGAGTGCTTACAGTGTTGTGCCAACACCAACAACTAAGGGGCCTATTTCTGCAGAGTATATACGGCAGGTCCCTACTTTCAAACATCCAACTTACAAACGACTCCTACTTGCAAACGCAAGAAGACAACAGGAAGTGGGAGGAAATCTACCACTAGGAAGGAAAATTCTCTCCTGTAAGAATAAATATGGGAGAAAGGTGTCTCCTCTGTACTGATGCTTTATCAGCAATCCTTGTTTCAAGAAAAACACCACATTTCAAAAACAGTTGTCATTGGGACGGAAAGTGAGGTGAAATGTTCTGAACAGGGGCACAGACAGCAAAACAAATGTTACAGGGGTGATAACCCTTACCTATGTTTTCCAAAAAGTTTAAAAATAGATTTTTGGCCTGGAGCTACACTTCAACAATGTACCTGTTCAAAATTACAAACAGATTCTACATAAGAACAAACCTACAGTCCCTGTCTTGTATGCACCGCCTGTATACGGCTGTTCAGAGTATATAGGGCCTTTTTTATTTTATGTGCGGGGTTCCCCTTAATATCCATACAAGACCCAAAGGGGCTGGTAATGGGCTGGGGTAGGGGGGGGGGTCATGGGGTAGCTATGCCATTTTTCTTAAAGATTTTCATCCATATTACCGGGACCAGACATTACATTAAAGCCGCAAGCAGTTTTAAATGGCTTTTTTTTCCTTTAGAAGTGTCATTTTGTGCAGGGACAGTTCTAAACACGGGAAACACGTGGCACTTCACAGGCATACTTTAGACACCCCCCAGGTACGATATTTAAAGGAATATTTGACTTTTTTTTTTTCACTTTATGCATCATTAAAATGACTGCTCCCGAAAAACGACCGTTTTTAAAACTTCTTTTTGCATTGATACATGTCCCCTGGTGCAGAACCCGGGTTCCCAAACCCTTTTTAGGACAATAACATGCATAATAGTTGTTATAATTAGCACTTTAGAATTCGAACGTTCGCATCCATTGTATTTAATAGGGTTCTAATGTTCGTACGAACTTTCGGTCCGTTCGCGGGTTCTGGTGCGAACCGAACCCGGGGGTGTTCGGCTCATCACTACAGGAGACGCACTTCCGATCTGATGCTATCCCCAAACTGACTAATCACATATATCGCTCTGCCCTACACGCCACTAACCCGGTGGCCAAATCTAAGGGAGTTTCGATCCTTATTTCAAAACACGCCAACTTCCTCCTGACTGACTCCCTAGTGGATCCTGAAGGCAGATTCATTTTTATTAGGGGAACATATGCAACTAAGCCTATTACACTGGCTAACATATATTGCCCTAATGAACATCAGGTCTCCTTCTTCCGCAAGACATGTGCCCTTCTGTCCTCATTCCAGAGCGGCCTGGTCCTCCTGGGAGGCGACATTAATGTGCCCTTGAACCCCCTCCTAGATACCTCCACTGCCACGACATCTCTGCCCTATAAGGCATTACGCCAAATTAAAGCCCAATTACAAACCTTGACCCTTCATGACACATGGCGCACCCTCTATCCTTCAACCAAAGACTACACCTACTTTTCGGCCTCCCACCGGAAATACTCCAGAATCAATTTTTTTTTTCTATCCCAGACCGACCTCCCCGCCCTCCAACATGCCTCCATTGAACCAATGTTCTTATCGGATCACCATCCCATCACAGTTACACTATCGTTCCCGGAAACGTACCCCAAGACTAAAGTATGGCGGTTCAACCCTTCCTGCTTGACGGATCCAACCTCATTGGAACAGATCCGCTCATGCATCAAGCTTTATTTTCAGGAGAACGCTAATCCTGACATTTCTCCAATATCCATATGGGAAGCCCACAAATGTGTGGTAAGGGGAGAACTGCTTGCCCTGAATGCACAGGCCAAAAAAGCTTATCAGGAGAAGGTGAATGCTCTTATCAAAATGATTAGAGCACTAGAGCTGTCCCACAAACAAACACATGCCCAGAACACCCTTCAGGAACTAACTCAGTTCCGCACACTCCTTACAGACGAATTGGGTACGAGAAGACGCTATATTCTTGGCCAGAGGGTCTTTTATGAGCATGGCAATAAGAGTGGGCGCCTTTTAGCGCGGTCAGTCCAGAAGGCCAAACTCTCGTCCACCATACATGCCTTACGCGATCCCCAGGGCACCCTCCTAGCCAAGAGTGAGGACATCGCAAAAGAATTCAAGTCTTTCTACCAAAAGCTCTATAACCTTCGCCCTGCCCTGCCACCCCGAGCATCGGGGGAGACACATCAAACGCTCATCGCGGACTTTCTCGCTCAATATGGCCCTAAACCCCTTTCCCCCCAACAAGCACAATCCTTAGAGGGACAATTCTCGACAGGAGAGCTGGAGATAACCCTGAAACCAATGAAACTGGGCAAAAGCCCGGGCCCGGACGGGTACACCCTCCAGTACTATAAGTCCTTTGCAGACATCCTTGCCCCCAACCTTTTACAGACGTTTAATGCCCTGGCCAATCCGCAAGACCGACCTAATAGACTATTATGCCCCATACACACGATCGTTTTTCTTGCCATTTTTTTTCTTGCCGTTTTTCACGTCGTTTTTTTTCATGTTTCCTCTCAAGCCTGTCTTGCGTACACACGATCATTTAAAAAAACGATCAAGCAAAGCGCAGTGACGTACAACACGTACGACGGCACTATAAAGGGGAAGTTCCGTTCGAATAGCGCCACCCTTCATGTTAGTAAAGTTTGTTGAGCGACGATTCGCTCTTTTCAGTCTCGTGCTTTTCAGTCCGTGACTGCGTGACGAATGTGCTATCTCCATTACGAACGCTAGTTTTACCAGAACGAGCGCTCCTGTCTCATACTTGATTCTGAGCATGCGCGTTTTTTTCACGTCGTTAAAGCATACACACTATCGTTTTTCACGTCGTTAAAAAAAACGACATGAAAAACGACGTGAAAAAAGAGAGCATGTTCGAAATTTTTAATGGCCGTTTTTCACGTCGTTAAAAATGCTCTGGAGCCTACACACGATCATTTTTAATGGCCATTTTTTTTAATGGCATTTTTAACGGCATGAAAAACGATCGTGTGTATGGGGCATTAGAGGCACACATCACTGTAATCCCTAAGGAAGGGAAGGATGCCCTCCAGGTGGCGAATTATAGGCCGATCTCACTCCTTAATGTCGATATAAAAATTTATGCCAAGATCCTTGCCAGCAGGTTAATACCTCTAATCCCCGGTCTTATCTCCAATGATCAAGTGGGTTTTGTCCCGGGTAGGGAGGCGCGGGATAATACCATACGAACCCTCAACCTACATCACTGGCTCACCTCAACTAAAACACCAGGCTTTTTGCTTTCCCTTGATGCGGAGAGGGCGTTTGACAGAGTGGCCTGGGACTACATGCGAGAGGTCCTAAAAGGGGTGGGTCTGGAGGACCGCATGCTCACCTCCATAATGGCATTATACTCGAACCCCACGGCGGCGGTGAGAGTTAACGGCCACTTGTCGAACGTCTTCTCCATCAGCAATGGCACTCGCCAGGGTTGTCCCCTCTCCCCCTTGATCTACATTCTCTCCTTAGAACCCCTCTTAAACAAACATAGAGAAAACACGGGCATTAGGGGTTTGATGGTCAAAGGCAAAGACTTTAAAGTGGCCGCCTTCGCGGATGATATCTTGCTCTCTCTCACATCCCCGCGAACCTCCCTCCCTTCTCTCCTACATGACCTGGAAGCCTTTGGTACAATTTCAAACCTAAAAATTAACTACACAAAGTCCCGCGCCCTGAATATCACCCTCCCACCACAGGAAGTTCTTCATTGTCAGGAATCTCTCCCATTTCATTGGGAAAAGACTGCTATCTCCTATCTTGGGATTCGGATCCCACCCTGCCTTAAAGATTTGTATGCCCTTAACTTCCACCCTGCCCTGAAAAAAGCCCAAGACCACTTCTTGGAGTGGTCCTCACTGAATGTCTCGTGGTTTGGCCGAGCGGCTCTGATCAAAATGATTGTCCTGCCACGTATATTATACTTGATCCAAACCATCCCGATGCATATACCCGCAGGATTCTTTTCCTCTTATCTGAAGGCCTGCTCGGCATTTCTATGGAAAGGCTCCCCCCCTAGAATCAAATACGCCAGACTCACCTTGCCCAAGCCTAAAGGAGGTATTGCTCTCCCAGACCTGTATAAATACTACGTGGCTTGTCACCTTACGAGAATCGCGGATTGGTCCATCCAATCCCTTGAAAAGGTCTGGACTGCTATCGAAGACTCTTTTTCACCCATTCCGCTACATCTTCTCCCATGGCTATCCCCGAAACAATGGCCACGGCTCCTGACCTCACATCCTTTCATCCACACTTCCTTAACGCTTCTTAGGTGGTCCCCCTCCAGAGGTTCCCTCTCACCCACCCCGGGCTCGCTGACTACGCTGAGAGGGAATCCCGACTTTATCCCAGGCGAGTCACCTACTTTCCTCAAACAAGAATGGCCGTATCAGGACATCCTTGTATTACAGCTATACACTGACGGTAAGCTCGCTTCGATAGAGGACCTCAGGCTCATTTCCAACACCTCTACCTTCCCCTTTTGGACATACAGACAAATTTGTCACTTTCTATCCACACATGCAGCTCAGGGCAGCTGGACAAGACCACTTACCCCTTTTGAAACCCTCTGCTATCGTAGAACCCCCCAACGGCACCTTATTTCCCTGCTCTACGCTTTACTCTTAGAACCCACTGATTCCACCCTTTCGCCATCGCAGGCCTCGTGGAACAGAGATCTACCTACCCCCCTGACACCAGTTGAATGGACGAGAATTCACGAATACGCACACAGGGGGTCGTTAAACGTTGCCATCCAGGAGAATGGGTATAAAGTGCTCACTAGATGGTATAGGACCCCAGCTCTCCTTCATAAGTTTGCTCCTTCAACCTCCAATATATGCTGGAGATGCAATACAGAGGTGGGTACCATGATACATATTTGGTGGGAATGCTCACACATCCAACCCTTTTGGAGGGAAGTACACAGATGCATCGCCTCAATCACCACTTACACCTTGGACTTCACACCAGCACAATTTCTCCTGCATCACACTTCTCTCTCTCGAGGAAGGACTATTTCAAATCCCTAGCCATGCACATGGTGAATGCTGCCACTGCCAGGCTGTGCATTCCCAAACACTGGCGCTCCTGCCATATTCCGTCACTTAAAGAATGGTTTACGACCATCTCTAGAATTTGCGACATGGAAGAGCTGATCCACATCTCACAAGAGAGACTGGAGAATTTCTCGACTACCTGGTCCTGTTGGTCACACTTCAAAACTACAGCTGAATACAATCAGCATGTTCCCTCGGATTAGAGTCGGTACTCTGAGGGGCTCTTTATCCCCCTCTTTCATACAGAGGTTCAAGCGAGTGGTCACTCCCCTCATCCTCATCCTCACCCTCATCCTCAACCCCACCCCACCCCTTCCCCCCATTCTCGCTGTTGCCCCTTGTGCTCTGATCCATCCCCCCCTCCCCTACCCCCCCTTCAGTCCCATACCCCCCCAACATGAATAGATATTGTCCCCCCCACCCTATCCCCTTATCACCATATCTTAGACACCATCTCTTTGGTGTTGGAATCAACATGTAATGTAGCAAAGTTAGCAGGCGGTTGGAATGCGGATCAAACTAATAAAGGCTCCGGCCCATCCGCACCTTCATTCTCATTGATACGAAACTTGGAGACTATTTTACACCCGCCTGTAATGTTTGTTTAAGTTGTACCAAAATCTGGTTCTCTGTGAATGCACCTGTTCTGCAGCAATCCTTGTACTGTGATTCCTGTGAATTTGCTCAATAAAACTTTATGGAACAAAAAAAGTCACATAGTGAGAGAGCTTTCAGACATGAAGCAAAATTTATAGACTATGGATTATAGGGTGCAAGTATGTACAGTAAAATTACAGATAGGTACGCCCTAAACAAGCCTGATATGATGAATGAATGAAAGGCATATCAACATTAGTGGTGTTGACCAAAACATCAAAAAAATTATTACAGATAAGATCTTGCAAACTGAAGGGACCATAAAGAGAAATAAATAACAGATCGGATAAATGATCTGTCATAGGAACCAATTGATCACAAAAAGGGTCTATATGATTGGGCCTCATTGATGCCGGGGGCACGTGTGGCATTGAGGCGTTCAATCCACGCAGTTTCTCTTTAAAGAATATGTTTATCCCACTCACCCCCTCTAGGGTCATTGGGGATTACAGCCAGAGCAATGAACGAAACAAGGGAAACGTCAAACTTATGATACAGGTCCAAATGTCTACTGACCGACAGTATTATTTTTCCATTGGCCAAATAATATATATCATCTTTAATCCTTTGTCGAAATTGTCTGGGTGTTTACCCTACATAAAAGGCCCCACATTTGCAGAGCATCAGGTAATTTACCCCTCGTGTCTCGCAATCTGCACAAAAGGTTGGGGTGAACATTTCCCCATTGGGGAGTGTAAATCTGGTGCTGACATTGTCCAATTCTCCAGTAACAGGAGCCAATGATTGGTTAATATGTAACGTAGATCAAGGTGTTGAGCTGAGTAGGGATGGACTTTATGTTTGGGTCGAACATAAGTTAGACTCGAACATTGGCTGCTCGCCCGTTAGCCGAATAGCGAACAATTTGGGGTGTTCGCAGGAAATTCGAAAGCCGCGGAACACCCTTTAAAAGTCTATCGGAGAAATAAAAAATGCTAATTTTAAAGGTTAATATGCAAGTTATTGTCATAGGGACATGTATCAATGCAAAAAAAAGTTTTAAAAACGGCCGTTTTTTCGGGAGCAGTGATTTTAATAATGCTTAAAGTGAAACAATAAAAGTGAAATATTCCTTTAAATTTCATACATGGGGGGTGTCTATAGTATGCCTGTAAAGTAGTGCATGTTTCCCGTGTTTAGAACTATCCCTACACAAAATGTCATTTCTGAAGGAAAAAAAGTAATTTAAAACTACTCGCGGCTATTAATGAATTGTCGTGTCCCGGTGTCTTGTCACATTCGGCTCCCCATCACAGATTGCTCCGGAAGGGACGTTTTGTCGCCGCCATCTTGCTACACCCCACACTCCTGCACAGTAATGATAGAGTGAGAAGGGGGCAAGCGGACATCTTGTTTCACCCACCGGAGTTTTAGATTTCGCAGTTATTTTCAACACAAAACGGAGCTTATATGCTTAAATACAGTATTTGTAAATCCGACGGACTGTTTACATGTGAAATGTGAAAATCAGAGGTGTTCTGTCACAGCAGCCATGTAAGATCAGCAGGTTTGCTGCTGCTTTTAAAATTTAACATCTAAACAGTCCGGCGGATTTCCAAATACTGTTTTGTGTTGAAAATAACTGTGAAATCTAAAACTCCGGTGGGTGTAACAAGATGTCCGCTTGCCCCCTTCTCACTCTATCATTACTGTGCAGGAGTGTGGGGTGTAGAAAGATGCGGGGACGGAATGTCACTGTCACGTACCTGGTAGACGAGCCCAATGTGCAGGGAGGGGCTTCTCGTAGCCTCTGATTCACGAGGCCCTGGTAGTGGGAACAGGGGCTCGCGAGGGCAGAGGGCACAAGTGCCTGACTGGTAAGCTGAGTAGGGGCCTTGAGCAGAAGCTGTAGTCCACGGCAGGGTGCAGTAGTGGAACACTCGTGGGAGAGCAGCAGAGCAGGTGAGGACAGACCGGGTCAAACACTGGCAGGCTGGTTCAGGTACAAAAGCGGGATCCAAAACGGGAGTCAGAGTCCAGGCCGGGTCAGTTCGTTGGGCAGGCAGAAATCAGGTTAGAGGGATAAGCAAAAGAGTTGTCAAGGCAAGCCGGGATCAGAAGGGCAGGCAGCAAACAGGATACACAGAGGGAAGCCGGATCAGGTAGGAAGTTCAGCAGCGGGGTATCAATCAGCAGGGGTCTCAGGAAACGCTGTAGACCAGACAGCACTGGGCAGCATGACAGGGGAGTTTAAATACCCGATTCTGGCGCCAAGCGCCGTCACCGTGCGTGCGCACTCCCGCGGGTGCGCGCGCACCCGTTGCGCTATCGCGCACGCACATGCGCCGAACAGTTCCTCCAAAAGCAGGCATTCTTTTGATGCTGCTGTTGCCGGGCAGATTATGTAAATGCCTTTCCTGACATTGCCCCCCTCCAACGGGCAGCCTCCGGATGCCCAACTGGGCCATCTTAACTGGGTGGGATCTTTTGAAGGCCAGAATTAGTCTCTCTGCGTGGATGTTAGTCTCTGGTTCCCAGGAATTTTCTTCTGGGCCATAGCCCTTCCATTTTACCAAGTACTGGGTTTGGTTGCGCCTCCTCCTGCAGTCTAGGATGGATTCGACCTCGAACTCCTCTTCCCCATTGATTAGTACTGGTTCTGGGGGGCCTATACCCCGATCGGAGAGTGGATCTGGAACTGCAGGTTTGAGTAGGGCCACATGGAACACCGGGTGTATTCAGAAGGATTCCGGCAGTTTCAACTCATAAGCCACATCGTTAATCCGTCTTAAAACAGGGAAGGGGCCCACAAATTTGGGGCCCAATTTCTTGGAAGGGCATGCTAATTTCAAGTTCACCGTGGACAGCCAGACTTGGTCTCCGGGCACTAGGTTAAGCTCCCCCCTCCTCCTCCTGTCGAATATCTCTTTGTTATATTTCTGGGTCCTTGCCATTGTTTCTTGTAGTAGTTTGTTGTTATCGTTAAAGAAGTTCAGAGTCTCTTGGGCGGCTGGAACTGCACATTCCGGTATATTATTGGATAGGAACAAGGGGTGGAAACCGTAGTTTGCGAAAAAGGGGGACTGTTTGGTAGCTGAGTGGACAGAGTTGTTGTACGCAAACTCGGCAAGAGGTAGTAAGGGTACCCAATCGTCCTGAGAAAAGCCTGAGAAACAGCGTAGATATTGTTCGAGCGTCTGATTGGTTCGTTCAGTCTGCCCATTGGTCTGCGGGTGATAAGCCGAAGAAAGGCACAGGTCAATTTTTAAGGATCCACAAAGTGCTCTCCAAAATCTGGACGTAAACTGCACTCCTCGATCGGATACGATGTTTGAAGGGATACCGTGCAGCCTTACTATTTCCTTGATGAACAGTTTTGCGGTTTCAGGAGCGGAAGGTGTGCCTCTCATAGGCAAAAAATGGGCCATTTTGGATAGTCTGTCTACTACCACAAAAATGGTAGTGCAGTCTTCGGATGGAGGTAACTCAACAATAAAATCCATGGAAATCATTCTCCAGGGTCTTTCTGGAATGGGTAGGGGTTTTAATAGTCCCCATGCTTTGGCCTTGCTGCCCTTGTTTTGGGTGCAAACGGCGCATGAATCCACGTAGTCTCTACAGTCCTTCAATAGGCGAGGCCACCAAAACATGCGCTGAAGAAGTTCAGATGTCTTGCGGATACCGAAATGGCCAGCCAGTTCATGGTCGTGGCAAGACTTAAGGACCCTGACTCGTGCTTGTTGAGGTACGAAAATCCTGTCCTGGAACCACAGCAGGTCATTTCTCCGCTGTAAGGTAACGTCCGGTAGGTGTAATTCACTTGTGTAAGCTCGTTTGATCTGAGATAGTACGTCTTCTTGTAATAAAAGAAAGTTTCCAGGCGTCAGGATGGTGTCCGGGAGTGACGAGGTTTGAGGTTCACTGAACATCCGGGAAAGTGCATCAGGTTTTGTGTTCTTTGACCCGGGCCTGTAAGTAATGTGAAATGAAAACCTGGTAAAAAAAAGTGCCCACCTAGCCTGACGTGGTCTCAGTCTCTTGGCGGTTTTCAAGTACTCCAGGTTCTTGTGGTCTGTGTAGACCAAAATGGGGTGTGCTGCCCCCTCCAGCAAGTAGCGCCATTCCTCCAGTGCTGCCTTAATTGTGAGTAATTCTCTGTCCCCGACATCGTAGTTTCTTTCTGCTTCGGACAACTTACGAGAAAAGAAAGCTACAGGGTGTAACAGGGCCTTGGGACCCTGCCTCTGGGAGAGTACTGCTCCCACGGCAATCTCTGAGGCATCTACTTCTAGGGTATAGGGCAGGGCTGGGTCTGGGTGTCTTAGGACAGCGGCTGAGATGAACTGACCCTTGAGGGTAGAAAAGGCAGCCTGGGCCTCAGGGGTCCAGTTGAAGCGCGTGCCTTGTTTTGTCAGGCTGGTGATGGGGGCGATGATGGTGGAAAAACCCCGGATAAATTTGCGATAGAAATTCGCGAACCCCACAAACCGCTGGATCCCTTTCTTGTCCGTAGGGGCTGGCCAATCCAGGATGGCGGAGACCTTTTGTGGGTCCATCTTGATGCCTTCCACGGAGATAATCAGCCCTAAGAATTGGATGCTTTGCTGCTCGAAGACACATTTTTCAGGCTTCGCATACAGACCGTGTTGACGGAGTCGGGTTAGTACCTTCCCAACATGTTCCCGATGGATGGACAGAGAGGGAGAGAAAATTAGGATGTCGTCTAGATAGACGATAACGAACAGGTCAAGATAGTCTCTGAAGGCCTCATTCACAAAATGTTGAAATGTAGCTGGGGCGTTGCATAGACCGAAGGGCATCACACGGTATTTAAAATGCCCGAATCGGGTACGGAAGGCGGTCTTCCATTCATCCCCGCTTCGAATCCGGACTAGGTTGTAGGCCCCACGTAGGTCTAATTTGGTGAATATAGAAGCGGTTCCGAGTCTCTGGAAGAGTTCAGGCACCAGAGGAAGGGGGTAACGATTCTTGATCGTAATCTTGTTAAGCTCACGGTAGTCTACGCAAGGGCGTAGTGAGTGGTCCTTCTTCTCGACAAAGAATATCCCCGCTCCTGCCGGTGAGGTGGAAGGGCGGATGAACCCTTTTTTCAGATTATCATCAATGTAAGTTTTGAGAGTCCCCAGCTCCAATTCGGTCAGAGGGAAGATCCTCCCGAACGGTACCTCTACCCCAGGGAGGAGTTCAATCGGGCAGTCGTAAGGCCTGTGTGGGGGTAATGTCTCTGCACCTTTCTTGCTGAATACATCCAGAAAGGTGTGGTATGCTTTGGGGACGGATTGGCGGGTCTCGGTATCAGCATCGAGACACAGTAGCGAAGAAGGCGTATCAGTGTTTTTCGATAGGCAATGCTGGCGGCAATAAGGAGAGCGGAAGCTGATCTTTCCAGTAGTCCAGTCAATCTTGGGGTTGTGAGCCCTCAGCCATGGCATACCCAGTATAATGGGAAACAAGGGGGACTCAATAATGTCCAGGCAAAGCCATTCCCGGTGGCAATTGGAGATGATTGTGTCCAGAGGGGCCGTCTCCTGGGTAACAGGCCCGGATTTGATGGCCGATCCGTCGGCCAGGTGGATGGATAGGCCCTTAGCTCTGGGTTGTAGGGGGATTCGGAACTTGCTGGCGAAAGATGCATCCATAAAGCTGCTACACGCTCCGGAGTCAATTAGGGTGGTAGCTTGGATATTCCCTCCTGGAAGCTGTAGGGAAATTGAAACAGCCAGATGAGTTGCGTTATCAAATGAAACAGGTGAGCAGGTAGAACAAACAGAGGAAGACTTACGGGACTTGGCGGGACAGGACCTCACGTAGTGTCCCGGTTCGCCACAGTACAGGCAGAGGTTGTTGTTCCGCCGGCGTTGACGCTCCTCGGGAGTAAGCGAGGGTCGAAGCAAACCAAGCTGCATGGGCTCTGGAACGTCGGTGGGCGTATGAGCGAACGCCGGAGGAGCGGAGTGAGGAAGGTTTGGGTTAAACACACGGGGAAGCATCCAGACAGGGCGAGAAGGGCCCGTGATGCGTTCTGCCCTTCGTTCCCTTAGCCGTCTGTCGATTTGGGTAGCCTGCAGAATCAGAGCGTCAAGCGTTGCGGGGATGCCCACCCGGGCCAGTTCATCCTTAAGAGGTTCCGAGAGGCCTAGGCGGAACTGGTGACGCAGGGCAGCGTCATTCCAGTTAGTATCCGCGCTCCAACGCCGGAATTCGGACACGTAATCTTCCACGGCCCTGCGGCCTTGTTGTAGGGAGCATAATGCGGCTTCTGCAGTGGCCGACTGAAGGGGGTCCTCACAGAGGAGGTCCATTGCTTGAAGGAAGGAACTTAGCAGGTCCAGGCAGATGTCCTTGTGTTCCAAGAGACGATGGGCCCATGTCTGGGGTTCTCCTGAAAGTAGGAAAATGACAAAACCCACCTTGGTGGATTCAAGCGAGAATGTCCGGGGCTGTAACGCAAAGAAAAGTTCGCAGGCGTTACGGAAGGCCCTGTATTTGCTGCGGTCCCCCGAGAATCTTTCCGGAGTGGGGACCCTAGGTTCTGGTGGCAGCATTACCACAGATGGCGCAGGAGAAGTTCCAGAGGCCGGGGTGGATAAGGTCCGGACTTGTTCCTCCAGACGGGTGTACCCCTCTTGCAAACTTCTGACGGCCGAGGTAAGTCCGTCCAGGTGGCGGCACAAGTCCTCCATTGGAGAGGCTCCCTGCGTGGGCTCGGACATGGCTGTCTGGTACTGTCACGTACCTGGTAGACGAGCCCAATGTGCAGGGAGCGGCTTCTCGTAGCCTCTGATTCACGAGGCCCTGGTAGTGGGAACAGGGGCTCGCGAGGGCAGAGGGCACAAGTGCCTGACTGGTAAGCTGAGTAGGGGCCTTGAGCAGAAGCTGTAGTCCACGGCAGGGTGCAGTAGTGGAACACTCGTGGGAGAGCAGCAGAGCAGGTGAGGACAGACCGGGTCAAACACTGGCAGGCTGGTTCAGGTACAAAAGCGGGATCCAAAACGGGAGTCAGAGTCCAGGCCGGGTCAGTTCGTTGGGCAGGCAGAAATCAGGTTAGAGGGATAAGCAAAAGAGTCGTCAAGGCAAGCCGGGATCAGAAGGGCAGGCAGCAAACAGGATACACAGAGGGAAGCCGGATCAGGTAGGAAGTTCAGCAGCGGGGTATCAATCAGCAGGGGTCTCAGGAAACGCTGTAGACCAGACAGCACTGGGCAGCATGACAGGGGAGTTTAAATACCCGATTCTGGCGCCAAGCGCCGTCACCGTGCGTGCGCGCTCCCGGGGGCGCACACGCGCGTGCGCGCGCACCCGTTGCGCTATCGCGCACACGCATGCGCCGAACAGTTCCTCCAAAAGCAGGCATTCTTTTGATGCTGCTGTTGCCGGGCAGATTATGTAAATGCCTTTCCTGACAGTCACTTACAGGGCAATCTGTGATGGGGAGCCGAATGTGACAAGACACCGGCAATACAGATAAAAGTCATTGAAAAAAATGGCATGGGTTCCCCCCCCCAGTCCATTACCAGACCCTTTGGATCTGGTATGAATATTAAGGGGAACCCCGAACCAAAATAAAAAAAATGCATGGGGGTCCCCCAAATTCCAATACCAGGCCCTTCAGGTCTTTTATGGATATTAAGGGGGACCCTGCACCAAATGTTTTTTTAAAAATGGCGTAGAGGTCCCCCTAAAAATCCATACCAGACCCTTTAGGTCTGGTATGGATTTTAAGGGGAACCCCGCACCAAAATGAAAAAAAAAATGGTGTGGGGTTTCCTCCAAAAATCCATACCAGACCCTTATCCGAGCACCCAACCTGGCACACCGAAGGAAAAGAGGGGGGACGAGAAAGCGTCCCCCCCTCCTGAACCGTACCAGGCCACAGGCGATTGTCCCCATGTTGATGGGGACAAGGGCCTCATCCCCACAACCCCTGCCCGGTGGTTGTGGGGGTCTGCGGGCAGGGGGCTTATCAGAATCTGGAAGCCCCTTTAACAAAGGGGACCCCCAGATTCCGCCTCCCCTATGTGAATTGGTAACGGGCCTACCATTTCACAAAAAAAAGTGTCAAAGATGTTAAAAACCACACAGACACAGTTGGGACAAGTCCTTTATTAAAAAGAAAAAAAGAAAGAAAGAAAGAAAGAAAAAATTCCAATGATGTAATCCAGTCTCGAGCGATACAGAGAAAAAAAAAAAAGCCGACTCGATCCTCTCTCCATGGGAGGTACCCACGGAATGAAACCCGTGACGTGCCTGAAGGGCCTGGTAATGGAATTTGGGGGACCCCCACGCATTTTTTTTTATTTTGGTTCTGGGTTCTTCTTAATTTTCATACCAGTCCCAAAGGGCCTGGAAATGGACTGGGAGGGGGAACCCAAGCCATGTTTTTCAATGACTTTTATCTGTATTGCCGGGACCCGACAATTCATTAATAGCCGCGAGTAGTTTTAAATTACTTTTTTTCCTTCAGAAATTAAATTTTGTGCAGGGACAGTTCTAAACACGGGAAACATGTGCTACTTTACAGGCATACTATAGACACCCCCCAGGTAAGAAATTTAAAGGAATATTTCACGTTTATTGTTTCACTTTAAGCATTATTAAAATCACTGCTCCCGAAAAAACTGACGTTTTTAAACCCATTTTTTTTTTGCATTGATACATGTCCCCTGGGGCAGGACCCGGGTCCCCAAACACTTTTTATGATAATAACTTGCATATTAACCTTTAAAATTAGCAATTTTTATTTTTCATGTTCGTGTCCCATAGACTTTAACGGTGATCGAACAAATTTTTTAACCTGTTCGCATGTTCTGGATGCAAACCGAACCGGGGGGTGTTCGGCTCATCCCTAGAGCTGAGTATTTCGTGATGTTTTTTACTGTGGGACTGGATCTGTCTGACCTAGTTTTATAAAGGAGTGTATTTCGGTTTTGGCGCAGTGCTTTATTAAAGACTCCCCCTAGAGACAAGTCGTAATCAAAGAGAATTGGCTTGCATCTTAAAATCCTCAAAGGTGTGTACGAATATGACATAATCAGATGTACTGGGCATAAGGTATGCTACAAATCAAAGCCATTGTCTTGGTCTTCGTAGTTCGTAAGATCCAAAATAAAAACTGATAATTATCAATGGTAACCATGAATTTGAGATTGAACCGATTTTGATTGAGGGTGTCAACAAAAGTAGCTAATAGGTCTTGGGTGCCTGTCCAGATGATGAAAATGTAATCAATGTATCGCATCCAGCATAATGCATGATTAGTAAATGGCAATAGCGATTCATCAGCAAAAAGGTTGGTGTTCCCACGTCCATGGCCACCCCCTGCACCTGGAGGTAATGGGAATTTTTAAACCCAATCCAATTGCGAGTTAAAATTAATCGAAGAAGGTCCAATATAAATTCACAGTAGCCCCATTGGTGATGGTCTTACTCATGGAGAAAGGTACAAAGCGTCTTGATGCCCTGCTCATGAGGGATGCTAGAATAAAATGCCTCAACATCCAAAGTCATGAGCAGAGCATCGGTAGGGACGACCAGCCCCTCAATCTGGTTGAGAAGATCCAATGTGTCTTTGGTGTAAGACGGTAAACCCATTACATGGGGCACAAGTATTGAATTGACCAATCTGCTAGCATTCTCCGTGAGCAAACCAATCCCAAATACTATCGGTCTCCCTGGGGGTGAAAGTGGATTCTTGTGGACTTTAGGCAATGCATAAAATGTCGCCTCCCTCAGATAAGGAACATTAAGATAGCTATAAAGATCTTGATCAATCAATATCTTTTGGTGAGCATCATTGATAAATGACAGATACTCAGTCTAAAACTTTTGGATCTTCTCAAACAGATTGAGGAGCTGGTCGTCCCTCCCAATGACTTTGGATGTTGAGACATTGTACTCTAGCATCCCTTACGAGCAGGGCATTGAGACGGTTCTTACATTTCTCCATCACTAATGGAATGGGGCTACTGTGAATTTATATTGGACCTTCTTCGATTAATTGTATCCCGCAATTGGTTTGGGTTTAAAAATTCCCACTACCTCCAGGTGCAGGGGGAGGCCATGGACATATGTTGCGCACCAGCCTACGCCAACCTGTACCTGAGAGGGTGGGAACACCACCTTTAGCTAATGAATCACTATTGCCATTTACTAATCATGCATTATGCTGGATGCGATACATCGATGATATTTTCATCATTTGGACAGGCACCCAAAACCCATTAGCTACTTTTGTTGACACCCTCAATCAATATCGGTTCAATCTCAAATTCACGGTTACCAGTGATAATTATCAGATTTCCTTTTTGGATCTTACAATCTACAAAGACCAAGACAATTGTTTAGCTTCAACGCTGTTTCACAAAGAGACAGCTGGTAATACTTTGCTACATGCTGCTAGCGCACATCCACCGGTTTTGATTCATAGCATCCCTTATGCCCAGTACATCAGAATACGTCGTAATTGTACACACCTCAAGGATTTTAAGATGCAAGCCAATTATTTTCAATTACGACTTCTCTCTAGGGGGTATAGCAAATCCCTGTTGCACAGAGCCTTTAATAAAGCACTGCGCCAAAACCGAAATACACTCCTTTATAAAACTAGGACAGACAGATCCAGTCCCACAGTAAAATACATCACAAGATACTCAGCTCAACACCTTGATCTACGTAACATATTACCCAATCATTAGCCCCTGTTACAGGAGGATCCGATCCTTAGAAAATACATTGGACAATGCCCTGAAATTGTATTTAGATGGCCATGGTCATTACAAGATAAACTAGTGTCCAGTCACTATTCTCCGAGGCCCACCCCCACACAATCTCAACGGGGTATCCACAGATGTGGCAGATGCTCTTTTTGCCCATGGATCAACGTCAGCACCAAATTTACACTCCCCAACTGGGAAGTTTTCACCCCAAACTTTTTTGCAGATTGCAAGACACAAGGGGTCTTTTATGTGGGGAAAACAGCCAGACAATTTTGACAAAGGATTAAAGATCATATATATTATTCGGCCAATGAAAAAATTATAACGTCGGTCAGTATACATTTGGACCTGTATCATATGTTTGACGTTTCCCTAAAGGTGGGGAGTGGGATAAACACATTTGAAGAGAAACTAGGTAGATTGAACACCTCAATGCCACGCGTGCCCCCAGCATCAATGAGGCCCAATCATATAGACCCTATTTGTGATTAAAGGTAAATCCGATCTGAGACAGACCATTTATCCGATCAGTCATTTATTTCTCTTTATGGTCTCTTCAAATTGCAAGATTTTATGTTGATATGCCTATTCTCATTCAGGAAGGTTTATCACCTTTGGGTTCATAATATCAGGCTTGTTTAGGGCATACCTATCTGTAATTTTACTGTACATACTTGCACCCTATAATCCATATTCTATAGTTTTTGCTCCATGTCTGAAAGCTCTCTCATTATGTGACCTTATCTGCTGTTATTATCATATATAGGTTGATTGTCATATATGTTTTGTAGTTGAATCATTGTTCCTGTTGTCCTTCCCCAATTGGCTGCATTTCTCTGGGTCCCCTCTTTTGATGAGTTGGGGCATTATCCCTTCACTATGAAGCTGCCCTGCGCCGCAGCTTGCTTTTCCATCCCACCCTTTATAGGGTGGTTGGGCTGCAGCGCATAGAGGGTCAGTTAGAGGGCACCCTTCCTCTACTCTGACCCTCAATCGCCACTGTAGCCTAGGCCTGCGCTGTGTGCACCATCACAAATTTGATGGCTACGGGTCCCGGGCGCTTGCGCTGTGGCATCTATTGGCCGGTCCGGATAACATGATCCACGGCAGTGCCAATTGGATAATTACGGATGGAACGTGCATACAAATGGATGCTGTGGCAGCATCCCTAGCTCTCATCATCCCCACTGTATGGCTCTGGAGTCGACAGCTGCTTGTTGTTGTTTCTTTGACGGTTCCCCTGTCAGATATGGTGCATTCTCTATGTAACAACTTTATTGATGTCTTTTAATGCTGCCTGTGTTTTGGTGGTTGCTTACCAGTGCCTGTGGTATTCTTTCCTTTTCTCTTTCTTAGATGATTTAGTACCTAATGATTGACTGGGGATTGCTCTCCTAGCGTTTTGTACCCTCTGCCTCTCTTATTTATTACCAGTATGTGAAGTATATGGGAATTATTAAACATTGGTTACTATTATTATAATTTTTTGGAAGTACTATTGGATGTCAATACTCCACTTTCATAGATGCTACTGGCTGTTAAGCTAGGTGAGTTTTCATTACTTGGTCTTCTTTACACTTAGACCATCCCAATAATTATCAACAATTGCCATGCATTATCCTGTCTCATCTGTATTTCAATGTTTTGTAGATCTCTGCACTAGGGATGAGCTTCGAGTTCGACTCGAACATCGGCTGTTCGATAGTTCGACGAAGATCGAACTTTATGGGCCGTTCGCACCAAATTTGAGCGGCGCGTCACGGCCCATAATGCACTGCGTCATCGCAGTGCATTGCTGGCTGATGATTGGCCAAGCATGCACTATGACCCGCATGCTTTGGCCAATCGCAGCGCCGTCAGCACAGAGAGCCATAATTGGCCAAAGGCCTGCGCGTCGGACTTGTGTAGTGTGTTCCGGCGTTCATAGAGATAGAGAGAGAGTGTGTCATTTTATTTCAGTTAGCTAGATTGAGCAGGCAATAGATTCAGTTAGATCATTATATTTAGTATATATATGCATTCCAGGCTTTGTGTATATGTGACGGACAAGGGTTTATATGGTCACAAAACAGACACCCCAAAGCAAAAGTACATACTCATTTTTTTTTTTATTTCTAGCAAAGAAATACCTTCCTGCTATTCTAGCAAGAACCAGTAGATGGCAGAGAAGGTACACAAACAGAGTTTATATAAGGCCACCCACCATGTGACTGGAGTCAAACGATTTCCAGCCATAAAACCCAGTGGTCCTGTCTTATGCTGTTGTGTGATTCTTTGCAGGTATGTACTCTAAATCGTTCCTAATCTGCATTAAACTATAATAGAAAGATTCTTAAACATCTGTAGCAGATGCAGGGAAAGTTACAGCAGACTGTATGTTATAGTTTTACTGCTATTAGAAGTTAGAACAGCATGTGTGAGAAACAAGTGAAAAGGGCATAAAAACATGAAAATACTGCATTAGTCAGAATAAATGTCTATGAGAAGCACTAAACCGTTCTAAATAAGTATATTGAAACTTGGTTTATACAAGTTCCATAAAGTTAGAAGAGCACATGTTGAAAACTGATATTCTTAAGAAAAACCTATATGTAAAGCTATGCATTGCTTCATGTGCACCATCTTGTGGTTAAAAAAGAGAACTACCGAAATAATTGTATTAAAGCATTATTGCACAGTTAAAGTGTACATCATCATCTATAACACGGAATAACAGGAATATATATATGGTATTAAAATATAACAATGTTTTTTGTGTAACTACGTTTTAAAATACTTCAGTTAAAATCTGTATTATATATTGTTAATAGTTATAAACATGTGATTATAAAAATGTAAAAGATGTATTGTTATGTAAAAGTCAAACGATTTCCAGCCATAAAACCCAGTGGTCCTGTCTTATGCTGTTGTGTGATTCTTTGCAGTCCACGCCAAGCTGATCACCTTATCTCATCACGTCTACAATTATCGGCTCTCTTAATTCACATTTTGAGGCCGGTAACATTTTGGGGGCTCGTGCCGGGATTCGTTGTGTTACCAGTGAGAGGGAAGCGCGAGGGAAGCGTGAGCCTACTACAGAGCTACAAGGAGAGTCGTGAGTGTCGTCTGCCTTGTGAGTGCAAGTCTTCAGAGTGCAACAGATATGGCGTCTCCTCGTCGTGCGCTGATGTGGGATATCCGGAAACAACTTCATCTGCTTCGTGAAGAACAGCTGCATAGCCCCGCTATTACGCTGGAAGATGAAAGAGATGTGGACGTTCCATCAGTGACTGGTACCAATGAAATGGAACTCGTTGAATTTATTGTAGACTACATGAGAAGCGATCAGCTGGAGAAGTTAGAAGATCAAGGCATGTCTTACTCATCATCCAAGACAAGATCAATGAACTAAAACTTAACAAGGAAAGTACACCAACTGTGGACATTGTAACCGCTGCAAAAAAAATAAGTAGTGGGACTGCAAGGACTGAACAGGTATCGGAGGTGGTGAGATTAACTGACGTTGTTGCTTTATTGCCATGTAGAGAATTCAAAATGCATGGTGGTGTAAATTCAGATCATGGTTCGGACATGAGTTACAGTAGCGCGTGCAGACAAATTGACGAGGGTCTAACAGAAAAATTCCCTGAATCTGAAATTATACGCACCGTGTTGAGAATAATCAAACCTGGTCATTTTAAAGATATGTTGACTGACAAAGATGATCTTACTGTTGCTGAATTGAAAAGGTTTTTGAAGTCACATATGAGAGAACGAAGTGGTAATGAGTTATTTCAGGACCTTAGTAATGCTACCCAGCAAGAAAGAGAAACAGCACAACAATTTGTTTACAGGCTAGTGGGGTTAAAACAAAAAGTTCTGTCCACATTACAACATGATAGGCGAGAGCTTAACTATGACAAAAAACTGGTGCAAGGCATATTCCTTCATACACTGTATCAGGGACTAAACGAAAAAAACTCTAATGTTAGACGAGATATCAAGCCTTACGTGTCTGATTTGACAGTAACGGATGACTTTATCATAGAGCAGGTCACCAGATCAGTTGATGAGGAAACAGAAAGACAGAGACGCTTAAACAGTGCACCTAAACATAAACCTCTTACTGTTCATTCATCACAGACACCAGGTAATAGTGAAAAAGACATCTTGCAAAAGAGAGTTGAGGAAGATGCTAGAGCAAATCACACTGCATTAACGGAACTAACAACACAGGTTTCTGCTCTCACAAAGAACCTGGCAAAGATGATGAAGCAAATTCCTGTTGTTGGAAACCAAAGGACTAAGCCACTAACCAATGTTCAAGTTCCAGATACAGCTCACTGCAAACCCAGGTGTGATGATTGCATTAAACGAGAGAGTCAGAACTGCTACCACTGTTTCTACTGTGGTTGGACAGGACACAGAGCGGTTGATTGCTTGAAGAAAAGAAGGCAGTCGGGAAACGACAGACGGTCACTGGGAAGGGACAACCAGTGACCACCTCAAATGATCTGTCCCGTGTGAAGGTAAACAGGGTATTCACCCACCGGTCAACTAGAACACTCACAAAAGAGAAGGGATTCTCCAAACAACACGTAGCACAATTAATTGGAGGAAAATGCCTACTGTCATGTCGGATGAATGGTGTTCCGGTTGACATGTTGATGGACACAGGAGCTCAGGTCAGCATTGTCGGGAAGGCATGGTTAGAAGAGTTTCTACCCAGCGTCTCCATTAGGCACATACAAGATTTACTTTGTGATGACAACTTATCTATTACAGCTGCAAACGGTTCTATCATTCCATTCATCGGATGGATTGAAGTCTGCCTGGAATTCGAAAGTAGTGGACATGGAAACTCAGCCATCTATGTGCCAATGCTGGTGAGTGACTGCTGTAATGGCAATCCAATTCTTGGGTTTAATGTGATCGAAGAATTGATCAGAGAAAACCGTGACCGACCAAACAGCACCCAAAACCTGACTATCTTGCTGAGTGAAGCTATGAAAGTAAGACAGAGTGTAGCGAATAACATTGTCAATGCTGTCAGTCAAGCAACTGACCCAGGAGAAATATCCGATAGTCGTATGGTCAAAGTGGGGAAGAAGGGACTCCAGATTAAAGGAGGCGAGATCTGTGAAGTCAAATGTAGAATTAGAGCATGGCCAAAAGGAGGAATCATGCCATTTGAACCACTTCCAGAATATCCAGTTGAGGAAGGACTTGAACTATTTCCTTCAGTGGTAGATGTGCCAAATGGGTTCTCTAAACTGGTGAAGATACCTATACTGAACCATGCTCAACATGACATCTACCTTCCGCCCAGAACAGTATTGGGTACCATTTCTCCAGCAGCTGAAATTCTACCATTGTCTCCAAACAAAGACGATGGAAACCAGTTGAATAAAGTGGACACTGGAAATCAGCTACCCACTAACAAATCTGTTAAGTGGCACCCACCTGTCGATTTGGAAGATCTCTCAGAAGAAGAACAGGAGATAGCGAGACAAATGTTATATGACGAATCAGATGTCTTTGCTCGGGATGAGGGAGACATAGGATGCATTCCTAACCTGAAATTGAGGATAAATCTGAAAGATGAAACTCCTGTCCAGAAACGCTACAATTCGATACCGAAACCCCTATACAAGGAAGTGAAAGAATATATCCAAAACCTTCTTGACCGAAATTGGGTAACAAAATCTTCTTCCGCATACTCATCACCGGTTGTCTGTGTTCGAAAGAAGGACAGTAGCCTACGACTATGTGTTGACTTTAGGGAGTTAAACCGAAAGACTATCCCAGATAGACATCCACTACCCAGAATACAAGATCTGCTGGATAGCTTAGGAGGATTTACATGGTTCTCAATCCTGGACCAGGGTAGTGCGTATCATCAAGGCTTTGTGCATGAAGACTCCAGACATCTGACGGCTTTTAGCACCCCCTGGGGACTCCTGGAGTGGAATCGTATTCCGTTCGGATTAACTAATGCCCCAGCAGCTTTTCAGAGATGCATGGAAAATGTACTAGAGGGCATCAGAGACAAATGTTGTTCTCCATACCTGGATGACGTACTTTGCTACTCCAAAACTTTTCAGGAGCATGTCAATGATATTAGGCAAGTGCTTAGTCGAATGCGCGAGCATGGTATCAAACTTAGACCGCAGAAGTGTGAACTCTTTAAACGACAGATTCGATACCTTGGACGAATGGTGTCAGAAGAAGGCATAAAAATTGACCCAAAAGATCTTGAAGCGGTATTACATTTGAAAAGGAAAGAACCAAAAACAGTGGGAGGAGTCAGATCTTTGTTGGGATTCCTGAGCTACTACAGGTCCTTCATTCAAGATTTCTCTCGACTTGCTAAACCACTGTATGAACTTTTGCAGAACACTGAGAAAGAATCTGCTACATCCATTACCAAAAACAATCAAGGGAAACCTACAAAGAAAAATGGGAACAAAACACAAGTGCCATCTAAAACACTGATTCAATGGACACCCAAACATCAAGCGGTAGTATCCAGACTGGTGGACATGCTAACCAATCCACCAATACTAGCATACCCTGATTTTGACCTACCCTTCGTATTACACACTGATGCTTCCAATGAAGGCCTAGGTGCTGTACTGTACCAACGACAAGGAGAAAAACTTTGTGTTATCGGGTTTGGCTCCAGAACATTGACTCCAGCAGAGCGCAATTACCATCTTCACTCTGGTAAACTTTCGTTTTTAGCTCTCAAGTGGGCAGTCTGTGACAAATTCAGAGATTACTTGTACTACGCTCCAACATTCACAGTCTACACAGACAACAACCCATTGACATATGTATTAAGTACTGCCAGACTGAATGCTGTGGGTCATCGCTGGGTTGGCGAGTTGGCCGATTTTCACTTTGATATCAAGTACAGGCCAGGTAAACAGAATGCAGACGCGGATACACTGTCACGATTTCCGGTGGAACTCACAAAGAATCTGAGTGAGTACACAGAGCTTGTACCATCTGAGGTTGTGTCAGCTATGTGGCAAGGGAGCAAAGCTGTCGACGAAGAAGAGGCACTATGGGTGGCTTCATTGACTTTTCACTCAGAAAGTGATGTGGCCGAAGAATTGCTGAAAGGACAGACAATCTGCCCAATGACTCAGGAGAACATCAGAGCATTACAACAAGACGATACCAACATTAGAGAAGTTGTCTGGCTTAAGGAGAACGACTGGATTCCAAACCACAAAGAAAAGGAGAGTATGACCAGTAAAACAAGACGTTTGATACATGAATGGAACAAACTCAGAGTTGATGAAGGAATCCTCTACCGAGACGCTGGAACCCGAAAACAGCTAGTCCTACCAGAAAAGCTAAAACCATTGGTCTTAAAAAATCTTCATGATGACATGGGTCACATTGGTACAGACAAGGTAACCCACCTAGCACGTGAACGATTTTACTGGCCATTTATGCAAAGAGACATTGATGAATATATGCTGAAGAAGTGCAACTGCATCAAACAAAAGCGTCCAAATATCACCGAAAGAGCACCTATGGGTTCGATTACTACCAGTTCACCCTTGGAGTTAGTATCCATTGATTATCTTCACTTGGAAAAAAGCAAAGGAGGATATGAGTATATACTTGTAATAGTTGACCACTTTACACGCTTTGCACAAGCGTATCCCACTAAGAACAAATCTGGAAAAACGGCGGCAGAAAAGATCTTTCACGATTTCATACCACGTTTTGGCTATCCAGAAAAACTCCACCATGACCAAGGAAGAGAATTTGAAAACAACTTGTTTCAGACATTGCAAGGATTGGCAGGGATTTCTCATTCAAGAACTACTCCGTACCATCCACAGGGTAACCCAGTGGAGAGACTGAACCGTACTTTGTTACAGATGCTTCGCACCTTAGAGGAAGAGAAAAAGTCACATTGGAAAGAATATCTTCCACATATGGTTCATGCATACAATTGCACCAGGCATGAAGCCACAGGATACTCGCCATTCTTTCTATTGTATGGAAGATCTCCTCGTTTGCCTATTGACCTAATTCTCAACCTAAACTTGGAAAAGGAATCAGAAAGTCAACACACATTTACTCAAAAATGGGCATCCAGAATGCAAGAAGCTTACAAAATCGCATCCGAGAATAGCCAAAAATCATCTGCTAAAGGGAAGAAGTACTATGACAAGAAGATAAAAGGAGCACCTCTTCAACCGGGTGATAGGGTCTTAGTACGAAATCTCTCTGAAAGAGGAGGACCTGGTAAACTTCGTTCATACTGGGAAGAATCAGTACACAAAGTGGTAGAAAGAATCAAAGATGGGCCTGTGTACAAAATTCAGCCTGAAAGTGGTAAAAAGACTATTCGAGTGCTGCACAGAAATCTTTTACTACCAGTAAATGACCTACCAATTGAAGGACACATTCCAAGAGTACCAATGAAACAAAGACAATCAAGTAACAGAAAGGAGACCAGAATGGATGTGGACCAAGAGGAGGAATGTTCAGATGAAGAAAGATGGTATTATCCTTATATACCAGAGACTACAGAAAGTCATGATCGTGTTGTGTCTCAACAAAACTCTCAAAACGTACAGAAAATCCCTTTAAGAGTTTCTGCAGAAGAGTTCTATCCTACAACTACCACACCCAATCTTGAACAAGAACAAAATGATGGAACATTAGTTGGCGACCAAATCTGGGCTACAGACATGGTGAGACTAGACACTGCAGAATTACCCTCATTAAGTTAAGACTTACCTGTGAGCCAAGATATGCAAATGGAGAATGATGTTGATGGAGATGACTCAACTCCTGTCAGAAGATCTACCAGACAAGCTAAGCCTAAAGAGATCTTTACATATGAGACACTAGGTCAACCAAGATACATACCAAGTCAGATTCACACCGTACAAACTCCTACAATGCTAGCTACTCCCATGACATGCCAGGTAGTTAACATAGCTCCTTGGTGGCAACAAGTACCTATCTGGGTTACTTAAATCACTAAACAGTGTTCAGATAACCATTGAGTTTAATGTCGGGAGCCATTAACTGAAGGAGGGGAGAGTGTGATGGACTGGGGTTTATATGGTCACAAAACAGACACCCCAAAGCAAAAGTACATACTCATTTTTTTTTTTTTTATTTCTAGCAAAGAAATACCTTCCTGCTATTCTAGCAAGAACCAGTAGATGGCAGAGAAGGTACACAAACAGAGTTTATATAAGGCCACCCACCATGTGACTGGAGTCAAACGATTTCCAGCCATAAAACCCAGTGGTCCTGTCTTATGCTGTTGTGTGATTCTTTGCAGGTATGTACTCTAAATCGTTCCTAATCTGCATTAAACTATAATAGAAAGATTCTTAAACATCTGTAGCAGATGCAGGGAAAGTTACAGCAGACTGTATGTTATAGTTTTACTGCTATTAGAAGTTAGAACAGCATGTGTGAGAAACAAGTGAAAAGGGCATAAAAACATGAAAATACTGCATTAGTCAGAATAAATGTCTATGAGAAGCACTAAACCGTTCTAAATAAGTACGGTATATTGAAACTTGGTTTATACAAATTCCATAAAGTTAGAAGAGCACATGTTGAAAACTGATATTCTTAAGAAAAACCTATATGTAAAGCTATGCATTGCTTCATGTGCACCATCTAGTGGTTAAAAAAGAGAACTACCGAAATAATGTTTGTATTAAAGCATTATTGCACAGTTAAAGTGTACATCATCATCTATAACACGGAATAACAGGAATATATATGGTATTAAAATATAACAATGTTTTTTTGTGTAACTACGTTTTAAAATACTTCAGTTAAAATCTGTATTATATATTGTTAATAGTTATAAACATGTGATTATAAAAATGTAAAAGATGTATTGGTATGTAAAAGTCAAACGATTTCCAGCCATAAAACCCAGTGGTCCTGTCTTATGCTGTTGTGTGATTCTTTGCAGTCCACGCCAAGCTGATCACCTTATCTCATCACGTCTACAATTATCGGCTCTCTGAATTCACATTTTGAGGCCGGTAACATATATACATATATATATATATATATATATATATTAGGGCTGTGGAAATTAACTATTAATTCCTCGATTAATCGATTAATGTTTTTGATCGATCAAAATTATTTTGATCGGTACTCACCTCTCCGCCGGCTTCTGGGTCTTCAGGGAGTTCCGTCGGAGATCCGTGTCCATCTGAAGGGCTCCTTTTCTGTGCCTTCATATCTGCATGCTGGCGGGACCTTACTATCTGCCACACGCAAGGGTTGTTACACTTCCCTCTATCACTTCGCTCTATCAACCTGGGATTCTACAGCCATCCACTGGGAGTTGTGATAGTTCCCTTCACGGGACATCTACATGCCGACGGACTGATGTTAACCCCTCCTCATCTGGATTCAGCAGTGGTATCGTTGTACACATTTTTATACTAGTATCATACTTGGCTACATGTTTTTATGACTGCTTTTGCTACCGTTTGGTATTCCTCGCACCATTTTTACAGTTTATGTAGCTACATCGATTTTATCTCCAGTGCAATATTTATTTTGTTACCTACTTGAAGACTATAAAAGTTTTAATGCTATTCCCATCGAGCGCTGCCTTTGTGTGTTTTTTGTATCCTGCTATCCATTTTTCCAGTTGTTGGTAGCTGCACTGGGAATCAGCCTGCAAGGAGATCAGCTAAACGTAGTTGAATCTGTATGTGCGTTATAATTAATCGAAATTAGTCGATTAATCGATTAAAAAACAAAACGATTAATCGAACACAAAAAATTTAATCAGTAACAGCCCTAATATATATATATATATATATATATATATATATATATATATACACACACACACTGTATACAGTTTAGGTAGATCTCACTGCAGAGCGTTCCTGGTGTACTGTTCCTAATATACTACAGGCAGGTAGTTGATTCAGTTAGCTCCAGTATATTCAGTCAGTATACTGTATCCTGTGCAGCTAGATTAGTGCAAAGTGTTCCTGTTCTCTTCCTAATATACTACAGGCACATAGTTGCCAACATTGCAAAAAAAACATCTGGGACACTTTTTTTGTATTGAGGCGGAGCCTTGCTATAATCAGGGGGCGGGGCATTCGTTTGTAGGCGTGTCATGCTGGAGTGAAAAATGGCCATGGTTTACGCACGACAGTGGGTGTGGTTTAAATGGGCGTGGTTCAAAGGGGTGTGGCTAGAGTCCGAGGTGAGAGAAAGAGAGAGAAAGAAATAGAAAGAAAGAAGCCAGATCCTACACCACAATAGTAATGTGTAACAAAATTGGCAGATAAGGATACTCCAAAACACCTGTTGGCGCTTCAATCATCCCGGCACCATGGTTGTTACGGTGTCAGGATGATTGAAGTGCATTATTTCTATTTTTACATTGTAATATAAAATGAAATCATTCAACTCACCATAATGCCGAATCAGTGGAAGCCCTGAGCGTGTTACCTGCCACGTCGCCTGCCACCAGTTGGCCTCCCCAGCAGTCTGTCCTTGCATCAGGTGCCTCCCCAGCAGTCCGTCCTTGCATCAGGTGCCTCCCCAGCAGTCCGTCCTTGCATCAGGTGCCTCCCCAGCAGTCCGTCCTTGCATCAGGTGCCTCCCCAGCAGTCCGTCCTTGCATCAGGTGCCTCCCCAGCAGAGCCCCCTCCACACTTGTGGACAAGGGTCCAAAAATCGTGCTTGTCCCGGGAAATTCGGGACTGTTGGTAACTATGCAGGCGTCCCCAGTGGAGTCCCCCCTTACATCAGGCGTCCCCAGTGGAGTCCCCCCTTACATCAAGTGTCCCCAGAGGAGTCCCTCCTTACATCAGGCGTCCCCAGCGGAGTCCCTCCTTACATCAGGCGTCCCCAGAGGAGTCCCTCCTTACCTCAGGCGTACCCAGCGGAGTCCTTCCTTACATCAGGTGTACCCAGAGGAGTCCCCCTTACATCAGGCGTCCCCAGCAGAGTCCCCCCTTACATCAGGCGTCCCCAGCGGAGTCCCCCCTTACATCAGGCGTCCCCAGCGGAGTCCTCCCTTACATCAGGCGTCCCCAGCGGAGTCCCCCCTTACATCAGGCGTCCCCAGTGGAGTCCCCCTTACATCAAGTGTCCCCAGCGGAGTCCCCCCTTACCTCAGGCGTCCCCAGCGGAGTCCCCCCTTACCTCAGGCGTCCCCAGCGGAGTCCCCCCTTACATCAGGCGTCCCCAGCGGAGTCCCCCCTTACCTCAGGCGTCCCCAGCGGAGTCCCCCCTTACATCAGGCGTCCCCAGCGGAGTCCTCCCTTACATCAGGCGTCCCCAGCGGAGTCCCCCCTTACATCAGGCGTCCCCAGTGGAGTCCCCCTTACATCAAGTGTCCCCAGCGGAGTCCCCCCTTACCTCAGGCGTCCCCAGCGGAGTCCCCCCTTACCTCAGGCGTCCCCAGCGGAGTCCCCCCTTACATCAGGCGTCCCCAGCGGAGTCCCCCCTTACCTCAGGCGTCCCCAGCGGAGTCCCCCCTTACATCAGGCGTCCCCATCGGAGTCCCCTCTTACATCAGGCGTCCCCAGCGGAGTCCCCCCTTACATCAGGCGTCCCCATCGGAGTCCCCCCTTACATCAGGCGTCCCCAGCGGAGTCCCCCCTTACATCAGGCGTCCCCAGCGGAGTCCCCCCTTACATCAGGCGTCCCCAGTGGAGTCCCCCTTACATCAAGTGTCCCGAGCGGAGTCCCCCCTTACCTCAGGCGTCCCCAGCGGAGTCCTCCCTTACCACAGGCGTTCCCAGCGGAGTCCCTCCTTACCACAGGCATCCCCAGCGGAGTCCCCCCTTAACCACAGGCGTCTCCTGTCTCGGCCGCCATTATTGTTTCCCCTTCCCCGAAGGGGAACAAAATAGAGGCGGAGCCGACAGTGTGGCTGAAAAAAAAAAAAATTAAACTGTGGCGCTGCCGCCCCCCGCCCCTTTCCATTACAGACAGACCTGCAGCGGGGCGGGGCGGGGCGGGGGGTGGCCTGCCGGCCAGCCAAAACACAGATGTAGTACAATAGAAGATAAAGCTGCTGCGGCGCCGCCCACCCCCGGGGAGGTGCGGGGTGTGGGCGGCGCCGTAGCGGCTTTATTTTCTATTGTACTACATCCGTGTTTTGGTCTTCTTAAACATGGCGGCCGGCGGAGACATTGTCTCCGCCAGCCGTGGACCTCTAGCGGCGGCGGCCTGCGGCGCCCAAATTCAGGGAAAACGGGAAAAATCGGATTGGCCGGGACATTGGCCGGGACAAAATAAATCCGGGAAAAGGGTTTGAATCCCGGGAATGTCCCGGCCAATCCGTGACTGTTGGCAACTATGCAGGCAGGCAGTTGATTCAGGTAGCTGCAGTATATTCAGTCAGTAAACTGTATCCTGGGCACAGTGTGCAGCTAAACCTCACTGCAGAGCGTTCCTGTTTTCTTCCTAATATACTACACGCAGGCAGTTGATTCAGGTAGCTGCAGTATATTCAGTCAGTAAACTGTATCCTGGGCGTATTGTGCAGCTAACCCTCACTGCAGAGCGTTCCTGTTCTTTTCCTAATATTCTACAGGCAGGCAGTTGATTCAGGTAGCTGCAGTATATTCAGTCAGTAAACTGTATCCTAGGCACAGTGTGCAGCTAAACCTCACTGCAGAGTGTTCCTGTTCTCTATCTAATATACTACAGGCAGTTGATTCAGGTAGCTGCAGTATATTCAGTCAGTATACTGTATCCTGGGCACAGTGTGCAGCTAAACCTCACTGCAGAGTGTTCCTGTTGTTCTCTTCCTAATATACTACAGGCAGGCAGTTGATTCAGGTAGCTGCAGTATATTCAGTCAGTATACTGTATCCTGGGCACAGTGTGCAGCTAAACCTCACTGCAGAGCGTTCCTGTTCTCTTCCTAATATACTACAGGCAGGCAGTTGATTCAGGTAGCTGCAGTATACTCAGTGAGTAAACTGTATCCTAGGCACAGTGTGCAGCTAAACCTCAATGCAGAGCGTTCCTGATCTCTATCTAGTTATACTACAGGCAGGCAGTTGATTCAGGTAGCTGCAGTATATTCAGTCAGTATACTGTATCCTGGGCACAGTGTGCAGCTAAACCTCACTGCAGAGCGTTCCTGTTGTTCTCTTCCTAATATACTACAGGCAGGCAGTTGATTCAGGTAGCTGCAGTATATTCAGTCAGTAAACTGTATCCTAAGTACAGTGTGCAGCTAAACCTCACTGCAGAGCATTCCTGTTCTCTTCCTAATAGACTACAGGCAGGCAGTTGATTCGGATAGCTGCAGTATATTCACACAGTATACTGTATCCTGGGCACAGTGTGCAGCTAAACCTCACTGCAGAGCGTTCCTGATCTCTTCCTAATATACTACAGGCAGGCAGTTGATTCAGGTAGCTGCAGTATATTCAGTACTATATCCTGTGCACAGTGTGCAGCTAAACCTCACTGAAGAGCGTTCCTGTTGTTCTCGTCCTAAAATACTACAGACAGGCAGTTGATTCAGGTAGCTGCAGTATTTTCATTATATATATATATTGTGGCAGAGCGTCCCAGAGAGAGCCAGGAAAAGTCCTGTTCGGGGTTTATACATCTCCCAGGCTCCTCTCTTATACGTTCAGGGATCTCTGATCCAGTTCGGGTGTTGGTTCTCTCTCCCAGGTCAATTTAAGCTCACCTGAGCAGACAGCCTTTGCTCTGCCTGGGAAACACAGACAACACTGGTCTGTGAGAGCAAGAAGGTTGGTGAAAACTGTTAATCAGTTGATGTGGAAGCTGACAAGCTGTAGGCTTGTTCAGCCTGGTAGTGAGGGCTTGTATATACCGTATAGTTAGAGCCGAGACACGGCTAGGGTTTTGTTTAGCTATTTTTTGTTCTGTTTGTTTTTTCTGCACACTGTACAGCACCTGTCAATAGACTTTGTATATAGCACCAATAAACAACACTGTTTTTTCACTTATCCCATGGACTTGGTATCTGTGCTGCTCATCCCAGGGAGCTTTTGTACCTGCTACCTGTCCCCCAGGTTATATATGGTGAAGGCTGCGACCACATAGTTGCCAACAGTCCCGTTTTTCCCGGGACAATCATGGATTTGGGACCCTCGTCCCGTATTTATTTTGTCCCGCCTATTTTCCCGGATTTTTGCCTTCGTCCCGGCCGCCGGGAAATGCGTGAATGTTTGGGTAAAACGGCGGGCTATAAAAAGATGGCCGCCGCTGCAGACACGAGGATTATTTCCTCTTGTGTTCAGTGGCAAGGGGAGGAGCAGCCAATCGGCTTCTCCCCTCTCTGTGTTCACACATGAGAAAGCGAGGCGGGGCGGTATTAGGAGCATCGTGAGGGAGCGGCAATGTACAGGGCTGGGGAGGCGGAGTTTCGATAGGAGCCGAGAGCCAGGGGGAACAGAATCCGGCGGGGGAACCATTCTCGGCACGACACCGGGAAATGATCATGGACCGTGGAGCTGCCGCTGCCTCTGCCTCTGCCTCCAGCACACACACACGAAGACGCCGGTAGGTGAGAGCATCTGCTCCCCGGGGCCAGTAAAAGATTCTGTGTAAATATGGCACTCAGCATAGATATCCCCCTGAACTCCGCTGTTCTCGTGTCGCTCTCTACTCCTGCCCAGTGGCTGCCGCTGCTAGGGGACACAGTCAGACCTGTAAGGAGGGCTCCGCTGCTGGGGGACACAGTCAGGCCTGTAAGGAGGGCTCCGCTGCTGGGGGACACAGGCCTGTAAGGAGGGCTCCGCTGCTGGGGGACACAGACCTGTAAGGAGGGCTCCGCTGCTGGGAGACACCAGATGTAAAGGAGGGCTCCGCTGCTGGGGACACCAAAGGAGGGCTCCGCTGTTGGGGGACACCAGATGTAAAGGAGGGCTCCGCTGCTGGGGACACCAGATGTAAATGAGAGCTCTGCTGCCGGGGACACCGAATGTAAAGGAGGGCTCCGTTGCTGCCAGCTGCTGGGGACACTGAAGTAAGGAGGGCTCTGTTGCTGGGGGACACAGATCTGTAAAGAGGGGCTCTGCTTCTGGGGGCACCTGATGTAAGGACGGACTGCTGGGGAGGCACCTGATGCAAGGACGGACTGCTGGGGAGGCATCTGGTGACAGGCGACGTGACAGGTGACACGCTTCCACTGATTCGGCATTATGGTGAGTTGAATGATTTAATTTTATATTACAATGTAATAATAGAAATAATGCGCTTCAATCACCCTGACACCATAACAAACATGGTGTCGGGATGATTGAAGCGCCAACAGGTGTTTTGGAGTATACTTATCTGCCAATTTTGTTACACATTTCTATTGTGGTGTAGGATCTGGCTTCTTTCTTTCTATTTCTTTCTCTCTCTTTCTCCCACCTCGGACTGTAGCCACACCCCTTTGAACCACGCCCATTTAAGCCACACCCACTATTGTGCATAAACCACGCCCATTTTCCGCCGCGACGCGCTTCTCGCGCCGCATTTTCCATTTCAGCATGACACGCCTACAAACGAATGCCCCGCCCCCTAATTATAGCAAGGCTCCACCTCAATACAAAAAAAGTGTCCCAGATGTTTTTTTTGCAATGTTGGCAACCATGCGACCAGCTGTAGTAAGTTACTACTTAAAAGGCCAGTACCTAGAGTGAATAAACATGGAGGAAATCCTCAAGCAAATGCTGTTATCAAACACTGCACAACAGCAAACTAACGCTGCATTGCAGCAACCAAACGCTGCACAAACGCAACCAAACGCTATCGCACAGGAGCAAACCAAGGTGCTGTACCAACAGATTGGTGCTGTACAGAAGCAATCGCAGAGGCTGTTTGAACAGCTTACCACTGCTGCAAAAGCGGATAGGAAAACCCTTACTGAGGTTGTGGAGATGCTAGCACAGTGGTCACCTGCGAAAATGAATGATATTGGAGACAAGCCCTCAGCCATCCATGCGGGTCGCTTTTGTTCTAAGATGACTGCAGATGATGATCCAGAGGCCTTCCTACTAACGTTTGAACGGACCGCTGAGAGGGAAGGTTGGCCTCAAACCCAGTTGGCAGGACTGATCGCCCCCTTGCTTTCTGGAGAATTGCAGAAGGCCTACTATGATCTGGAGTCAGCAGAAGCGGGAGACTATGAGAAGGTCAAGCGGGAAATCCTGACGCGACTCGGTGTCACCTTGGCCGTTCGAGCTCAGCGGGTCCACAGCTGGTTCTTCCAAGATGAGAGGCCCCCAAGATCGCAGATGTTTGATTTAATCCACCTGGTGCGGAAATGGCTACAGCCAGAGTCTCTGTCTGCGCCACAAATAGTGGAGCGTGTGGTCATGGACCAATTCCTGAGGTCACTGCCAATTCCCCTGCAAAGGTGGGTGAGTCAAGGAGACCCCAAGTCGGCAGACAACCTGGTGGAGCTCGTTGAGAGGTACTTTGCTGCAGAGAACCTGGTCACCACCCCTTCAGCTGCACGGACTTTCCACCCAAAGCCACGGTCTCCCCAGGCAACCGGTAAGACTGTTCCAGGGGAAGTGGGTGGTAAGCATGGCAAGGAAATAGGGGGGAGGATTTTTGGTGCCAGGACTGAAGTTTGGCATCCCAAACAAGGGAAGCCACTGCCTGTCAGCAAACCAAACTGGGGAAACATCAGGTGTTTTCGTTGCCAAGAACTGGGACATGTTGCAGCTAACTTTCCATTGACAGATGAACCAATGCAGTATGATCTATCTATTAGAAGGCAGTCTATGTTTGCTGCTGTTTCATGCGCTGCCGTGCCAAATGTGGGAAAACACATGTGTCAAATGACTGTTAATAATAAGCCTATTACGGCCTTGCTGGACTTTGGAAGTCTAGTTACTTTGGTTACAGCTGAGATGGTTGAAACTGTGAATTTTCATGCTAAAAAAGTTGCTGTGATTTGTGTACATGGGGATACCCGGGAGTATCCAATAGCCACTGTTCAGTTTAAAACTGGCTTAGGTACGGTGACCCATTCGGTCGGACTTGTGCCCCACTTGGTGAATGAGGCTATCATTGGTAGGGACTTCCCTAAGTTTTGGGAACTGTGGGATTGTCCCGACCCGGTCGCAGTACCAGAGCCAGAACTCCTGGCCACTACTGACATTGTGGGTTCAGGGGATTCCTCTCAGGGCTCTCCGGGTTATCCTTTCTCAGTTATGGCAGGAGAGCTGGAGGAGCCTGAGGAAGTCCCCACAACCAGTAGAGCTGGACAGCCGTCTGCTGAATCTGAGCCCACATTGGAGTTTGCTGACCTTAATGGGCACAAGGAAAATTTTGGTACTGAGCAGAGAAAAGACATTACCATTGCCAGGGCCTGGGAAAATTTAATGGTGATTAATGATGTAACTGTCGAACCAGGGGACAGGCCCTGTTTTCCTTATTTCAGCAGCAATGAGGATTTACTGTATCGCGTATGTAAAAAGAATGATGAAGTTATTGAACAGTTGGTGGTCCCTAAGCCTTACAGAAGGGTGGTGTTGGAACTTGCCCATGGGCACTTGCGAGGAGGCCATTTAGGGGTTGAGAAAACCACTGAAAGGGTGTTGCGCAGGTTTTACTGGCCCGGGGTACAGAAAGATATTGAAAATTTTTGTCAATCTTGTCCTGTGTGTCAAATGTCAGCCCCACTATCCCACTTCCGAAGTCCGTTAGTGCCCTTACCCATTATTGAGGTACCCTTTGAAAGGATCGCCATGGACCTTGTGGGTCCACTCCCCAAGTCTGCCCGGGGTCATCAGCATATCCTTGTAATCATGGATTATGCTACCCGTTACCCCGAGGCAGTTCCCTTACGCACCACGTCTGCTAAAAACATTGCCAAAGAGCTGTTTATGGTGTTCAGTCGGGTTGGCATCCCCAAAGAAATCCTTACAGACCAGGGCACCCCATTTATGTCACAAATAACTAGGGAACTGTGCAAGTTATTTAAGGTGACGCAGTTGCAAACCTCAGTGTACCATCCTCAAACGGATGGCTTGGTGGAACGTTTCAATAAGACGTTAAAGAGCATGTTAAAAATGGTTGTTGACAAAGATGGAAAAAACTGGGACTTCCTGATACCATACGCATACTTGATGTTTGCTATCAGGGAGGTTCCTAGTCCTCTACAGGGTACTCTCCATTTGAGCTGCTTTATGGGAGACACCCTCTGGGACTCTTAGACATAGCCAAGGAAACTTGGGAGGGGGAGCAGACACCCCACAAAAGTGTAATTGAGCATATCGCTCAAATGCAGGACAGGATTGCAGCAGTCATGCCGGTGGTAAAAGAACATTTACTGCAGGCCCAAGCAGCCCAACAGAGAATATACAACAGAGGGGCCCAACTCCGTGTTTTCTCACCTGGTGACAGGGTCCTCGTGTTAGTTCCCACTGTTGAGAGCAAGTTCCTGGCTAAGAGGCAGGGTCCCTTTGAAGTAATTGAAAGAGTTGGGGAGGTCAATTACAAGGTGTATCAACCAGGTAAAAGGAAGCCCGAACAGATTTACCACATAAACCTGTTAAAGCCCTGGAAGGATAGACTGGCATTAACTGTGAGGTCCCTCCCGGTAACACCTAAGGGTACTGAATCCCATCTGATCCCTGAGGTCACGATTCCAGACACCCTGTCATATTTCCAAAAACAGGAAGCTAGAGAGTTCCTGATAAGGAATAGAGAGAAGTTTTCAGAGTTGCCTGGCACGACTTCAGCAGTTCAGCATGATATTGTTACTGAACCTGGGGTCCGTGTCAAGCTCAAGCCGTACCGGATTCCTGAAGCGAGGAGAAAGGACATCAGTGATGAAGTTAAAAGGATGTTGGAGCTAGATGTCATTGAGGAATCCAATAGTGACTGGTCTAGCCCCATCGTGTTAGTCCCAAAACCGAAAGGCACTTGGAGGTTCTGTAATGACTTCAGGAAGCTTAATGCAGTGACAAAGTTTGACACGTACCCAATGCCCAGAGTAGACAAACTTATAGACCGACTTGGCAAGGCTCGCTATCTGACCACTTTGGACTTGACAAAAGGTTATTGGCAAATACCCCTGACTGGTAGCGCCAAAGAGAAGACTGTATTTGTGACCCCGGAGGGTTCCTTTCAATATAAAAAATGCCTTTTGGGTTGCAAAATGCCCCTGCGACATTTCAGAGGGCCATGGACAGGACCCTAAGACCTCACCGACAGTATGCAGCAGCCTATCTAGATGACATAGTGGTACATAGCACTGACTGGGAGTCTCACTTGCCCCGTGTTCAGGCTGTCCTTGATTCCCTCTTCAAAGAAGGTTTTACGGCAAATCCCAAAAAATGCGCCATTGGTCTAGAGGAAGCCAAGTATTTGGGCTACACTATTGGCCGTGGTGTCATAAAGCCCCAGGTGAATAAAATAGAAGCCATCCAGGAGTGGCCACGTCCTGCAAACAAGAAGCAGGTCAGGGACTTTCTTGGCATTTCAGGGTATTATAAAAGATTTATCCCAAATTTTGCAACTATAGCTGCCCCACTAACAGACCTTACGAAAGGGAAAGACTCTGTAATGGTGAAATGGTCCCCAGTAGCAGAGGAATCTTTCCAAGTCCTGAAGAAGGCTCTTTGTGCACAGCCAGTGCTATACTCCCCCGATTTCTCCAAAGATTTTTGGGTTCAGACAGATGCATCGGATGTTGGTATCGGGGCAGTATACAATGGGGAAGAACATCCTGTGGTGTACCTAAGCAGAAAGCTCAATGACCATGAAAAAAAGTATGCAGTCATTGAAAAGGAATGTTTAGCCATAAAGTGGGCCGTGGACGTGCTCAGGTACTACTTGTTGGGGCGCCAATTTGAGTTGATAACTGACCATGCTCCCCTGAAATGGATGGCCCAAAAGAAGGAGACTAATAGACGGGTGAACCAGTGGTTTTTGGCTCTACAGGATTACTCCTTCACTGTAAAACACAGGCCAGGTGTTGAGATGGAAAATGTAGATGCCCTGTCCTGTGTTCACTCCTATTGGGCTACAGGCGTTCCAACCCTGGGGTTGAAACAAGGGGGGAGGATGTGTGGCAGAGCGTCCCAGAGAGAGCCAGGAAAAGTCCTGTTCGGGGTTTATACATCTCCCAGGCTCCTCTCTTATACGTTCAGGGATCTCTGATCCAGTTCGGGTGTTGGTCCTCTCTCCCAGGTCAATTTAAGCTCACCTGAGCAGACAGCCTTTGCTCTGCCTGGGAAACACAGACAACGCTGGTCTGTGAGAGCAAGAAGGTTGGTGAAAACTGTTAATCAGTTGATGTGGAAGCTGACAAGCTGTAGGCTTGTTCAGCCTGGTCGTGAGGGCTTGTATATACCGTATAGTTAGAGCCAAGTCACGGCTAGGGTTTTGTTTAGCTATTTTTGTTCTGTTTGTTTTTCTGCACACTGTACAGCACGTGTCAATAGACTTTGTATATAGCACCAATAAACAACACTGTTTTTTCACTTATCCCATGGACTTGGTATCTGTGCCTGCTCATCCCAGGGAGCTTTTGTACCTGCTACCTGTCCCCCAGGTTACAATATATATACATCCCAGCTTTGTGCAGCTACATCTCACTGCAGGCCATTCCTGGTGTACCTATTCAAATACATCAAATACAGTATGCCTGGAAGGCCACCAAGGAGAGGCAGAGGCAAACACTCACAGGCCACTAAAAGAGGGCAAGCAGGCTCTGTGTCTAGAGCCAACAGTGCTGGTCGTGGACACGGTGCATCCTCAGCACGTGGCCGTGGGGCACGCTTGTCTTTTTTTTCCGCCAGCTGGCCGTGTTGAGCCACAACATGCAGAAGAGTTGGTAGAGTGGATGACCAAGCCATCCTCATCCTCCTCATCCTCTGTCACCCAGGCTCAGAGTTCCTTAGCTGCCAATGAAGGTGCCAAAGCGGTCTATTCCATTGGCTCAAGGTCATCAGTTACTCCTTCCCTATCCCCACCATCATGCCCTGAGGAGTCCCTCCGAGCTCTTCGACCACAGTGTGGGGTACATGCTGCAGGAGGATGTGCAGCGTTTTGAAGGCTCTGATGATAGTACCCACCTGCAGCATACTGCCAGGTTTGATCCAGTGACGAGAAGGGAGGGGATGATGAGGCCACTGACTCTACGTGGGTGCCTGATAGGAGAGAGGAGGAGGAACATCTCCAACGAGGCAGGATGCCCTCCAGGGGCCAGCTTAAGGGCAGCCAACCCAATGCATCACACCGCAGAGCTCCGCATGTGCAGGTCGCTGCTGACTCTGCGCGGTTTTTCAAAAAGTTCTTTGGTGTGGGTCTTTTTTCAGACGTGTGCAGCAGATCGCACCGTTGCTATTTGCAACATATGTCTGAAGCGTATCAAGCGTGGCCAAAACACCAGCTGCTTGGCCACCACATGCTTGACCAGACATATGTTGAAATCCCATGCAGTCCGTTGGCAAGCGTACTTAAAAGACCCACACCAAAGAAAAAGGCGGACCTCTCCTCCATCAGCTGGGATCTCCAACCCCACTATGCCTTAATTTCTCTCAGAAACCTGCACTGAGAGGAATGAAGGTGTAGAATTAGGTGTGCCACTGCCAAGTACTTGCGGGCAATCTCCTATTGCAACATCAACTTCCGATTGTAGCAGGCAAATTACCCTAACCCAGTTGCTAAACTGGCGAAAGAAATTCGCTCCCAGCCATCCACATGCCCAGCGGTTGAATGCTAGCTTGGCTAAATTGCTAGCACTCCAACTGCTGCCTTTTGAGCTGGTAGACTCTGCCCCCTTTCATGAGTTTGTGGAATGTGCGGTACCTCAGTGGTAGGTTCCCAAACGCCACTTTTTTTCACGGAAGGCGATTCCGCCACTTTTTTTCACGGAAGGCAATGTCTTGGCCTCGCTGGACAGGCGGTCAGCGGTAAGGTGCATATTACCACTGACTCATGGTCCAGCAGGCATGGACAGGGACGTTACCTATCTTTCACGGCACACTGGGTGACTCTGCTGGCAGCTGGGAAGGATGCAGGACAGGGTGCAGTCTTGTTGGAGCTTGTTCCGCCACCACGCTTCCAAAATGCTACTAGTGGTGATTCTGCCACACCTCTCTCCTCCACCCCTCCTCTTCTTCTTCCTCCATGGCCTTCCTGTGCTGATTTGTCCTCGGAACCAGCGGTGCTCCGTAGGCGTTCAAGGGGCTACGCAAGCACTCAGGCAAAGAGATGCCATGCAGTGCTTGAGCTTGTGTGCTTAGGGGACAGGAGCCACACTGGGGCAGAGATTCTGTCATCTCTGCAGGGGCAGGCTCAGAGGTGGTTGACGCCACGCCAGCTTCAGCCAGGAATGGTGGTTTGCGACAATGGCACCAACCTTCTCACTGCCCTCCGACAGGGACAACTGACCCATGTGCCCTGTTTGGCACACGTCCTTAACTTGGTGGTGCAGCAGTTCTTGTGCAGGTACCTGGGCTTACAGGATCTCCTAAGGCAGGCCAGGAAAGTCTGTGTGCATTTCCGCCAGTCATATAATGCCAGTGCTCAGCTGGCTGACCTCCAAAAGGAATACAACCTGCCCAAGAACCGCCTAATCTGTGACATTCCCACCAGAAACGCATGCACTGTCATGTCACCATTTGAGGAGGTCACGAGGATGGTTAGCAGTGACAGTGCATGCATCAGTGATACTGCCCCCTTGTGTACCTGTTGGAGCACACGCTGCATGGAATAATGGACAGGGCACTTGAGGCAGAACAGAGGGAGGAAGAGGAGGACTTCCTTACCTCTCAAGGCCCCCTTTATCCAGACAGTGTTCCTGCGGGCCCGCCAATCACACAGGAAGAGGAGGAGGATTCTGTCAGCATGGAGGTGGAGCCTAGCACTCAGCATCAGCAGCAGTCTTCAAGGGATTGTTTACAGTCCCCAGAAACCCATGGATTTGTACGTGGCTGGGAGGAGGTGGCTGCGGATCATGTCGTCCTTAGTGACCCATAGGACTCCGGACCAAGTGCCTCAGCAAACCTACGCTGCATGGCCTCCCTGATCCTGCAAAGCCTGCAAATGGACCCTCGAATTTGTGTGATCAAGGAGAGGGATCATTACTGGCTGGCAACCCTTCTTGATCCACATTACAAGAGTAAGGTTGAGGAACTTATCCTGCCGTCGCAGAGGGAGCAGTGGATGAAACATCTTCAGGAGGCCTTGCAGAAAGGTTTTTGCAACACGTTTCCCCCAGAGCCTGGGAGGTTACAATTTCATGGTCCTGGTCCTGGACAACGTGTTGCTGAGGCTTCGGTCAGTCACAAAAGGAGCGGTGGAGAAGGTGACCGTCTGACCGATGCGTTCAGACAATTTTTTTAGTCTGCAGCCCCAAGGTCTGATCGGTTCCAGCAACCATCGACAGCGTCTGATTTACATGGTGCAGGAATACCTAGGGGCAAGATTATTCTTGGAGACCTTTTCAACCGACAATCCTCTGGGTTACTGGGTCTTGAGGATGGATCACTGGCCAGAGCTTGCACAATATGCAATTGAGCTACTGGCCTGTCCTGCATCCAGCGTTCTTAAGGCCCATTTTTTCTGCCCCTGTTTAACAGGGGCGTGTAGTTACAATTTTTGCTGTAATACTTTGCAGCAGGGCTCATTCCTGTGCTCCAACTAGAGCAGTGGTTCTCAACTCCAGTCCTCAGGGCCCACCAACAGGCCAGGTTTGCAAGATAACTGAAATGCATCACAGGTGATATAATTTGCTGCTCAGGGATTGCAGTATTCTAGTCTGCATCTCACCAAGGTAATACTTAAAATCTGGCCTGTTAGTGGGTCCTGAGGACAGGAGTTGAGAACCACTGAACTAGAGTATCTGTGAGGAGTTGCAGTGCTGTGGCACCAGCACCAGTGCCTAAGGCCCAATTTTTCAGCCCCTGTTTAACAGGGGCATGTAATTACAATTCTTGATCTAATATTTTACAGCAGAGCCTGTTCCTGCGCCCACCAAGAGTAACTGTGAGGGTGTCAGGTCACCGGAAGCCAGGTGACAGATGCACACCGTTGGGGTCAGGAGTGCACCGCTAAGGTAGTGAACCCTATGGCTGACTGCTGTGGATGGAACACTGGGTGATTAAGGAAGGCAGGTCCACTGGAGCACTAACAGGGATCCCACAGGGAGCTAGAGCCTAAGATTCCCCAGGGCGTGGAGTCTAAGATCCAGCAGGTGTTCACCAGAGCCTCTAGTGGTGAGGATGGACTGGGCTGCAACTGGATCCAGGTCACGGCCCCAGAGTCCCCCAGCTCACACTCACAGTAGGCTATAGAGGATAGAGGGGAAGCAGCAGCTCAGGATATAAGAGATAGTGAGGGGATAAGCCAAACGTTGGGGAGACTAGCAGACAAGGATAAACAAAGGACAGGCCAAAGGTCAAGGTCACAAGCAGACAAGGATAGTCGAGAACAAGCCAAGATCGGTAAAACAGAGACAGACGTAGCACACGGCAAGCAGGAACCCAAACACACAATAGCTTAACAAACAACGTTGATCAGCACGGCTGGCTTGCAGTGCACAGGTTAATACAGTGTTCCCTGATAGGGCCTGGGGTGGAGCCATGCTTGGAGGAGAGATTATTTAAGCAGTCAGGTGAGAGTGGCTCGCCTCTAAGGTGAACACATGGAGAAGGGGTAAGCTGAGAGACAAACATTACTGCATAACCATGACAGTACCCCCCCTCTCTTATGGGCCCTCCCCCTCCCCCGCCTGGGCCCAGGCTTAAAGGGAAATCTCAGATGAAACCTCCTCAACAGACGAGGTGCAACGACCTCAGATTCTGCGATCCAAGACGCCTCCTCAGGACCAAACCCTCTACAATGCAGAAGGTACTGAAGAATGCCTCTGCAGAGCCGAGAATCCAGAACTTGTCTAACCTCGTACTTTAGATTATCCTCAGAGACCAGAACCAAGGTAGGGAGAGGACAAGAGGATTTATTGAGGACCAAAGGCTTTTTAGGAATAAGAAAGGGCATGAGATGATCAACAGGAATCTGAGGAGGGTCCCCCAGACCCTTAAAGATGAACTGGGCATCTAGCACAGGACCATCAGACTGGGCAGATGTCAGTGGAACCCTGAGGTTAGGTTGGTTAGAAGGTGACATATCACAGGAGTCAAGCTGGATAGCTGAAAGACAAGCAGAATGAGGATGGATTGAACCCCTTAGACAGGTTTGAATGGACGTAACAGTATTAGGGCGAGGCGAGGTTGCAGAAGGTCCTGAATAAGAAAAGGTAGGAGGTTCACTGGGTATGGGCTGGACTGGCAAAACTAGTTCAGAGGCTGAATAAATAGCATGGTCAGGTGTAGCGACTACCTGAATCGCATCGCAAGGCATATTGACTGCAGAACTTGCAGACAAGCTAGCCTGGCTGTGCGTCCAAGGGTGTTTAGGGACAGACAAAAGTAAATGGTTATGCAAACTGGAATAAAGGATCGGCTCAGGTTCACAGGTGGGCTCCTCATCCAGAGTGCCACATGACCTAGAGAGTGCATCAGCCCGACTATTGCAGGACACATCCCAGAAATCACTATATGCAGTAGGAAGAGCAAAAGATATTGGGATGGTGGCAACAGGAAGAATCTCTTTTGGGACAACCTTGGGTAGGCAGGACGAGGAACAGGAGGAACCCCAAGCCAGTAGTCCAGTCAATATGTGGAGAATGGAGCCGTAAACCAAGGAAGACCCAAAATGATAGGAGTTGAGGCCTTAGGTACGATAAGGAAGGATATGCACTCCTGGTGGAGTGTCCCTAGTGACATCTTAACAGGGAGGGTCTGGAAGCGGATAGGACCCCCTGGGAGAACAGTGCCATCAATCGCCAAGACCACCAATGGCGTGGTGAGGGGCGAAAGGGTAAGTCTCATGGATGATGCGATTTCCCAGTCCATGAAATTGCCAGCGGCTCCGGAATCCAGATATGCTGAGACCGAATGAGAAGAAGCACCAACATGAAGGAACACAGAAAGAAGAAGACGAGAAGGTGAAGGTGATATTTCTGGGTCCAATACTCCACTTTCCAGATGTATTGGACCCAAAAGTTTTTCTGCACAAAGAGAGCAAATTTCACGAAAATTACCTTTGCCCCCACAGTAGAGACTAGGGATGAGCTTCGTGCTCGAGTCGAACCCATGTTCGACTCGAACATCGCCTGTTCGCCGAATTTCGAACATTTTGGGCCGTTCGCGCCAAAATCGAGTGGCGCATCACGGCCCATAATTCACTGCGGCATTGCAGTGCATTGCTGGCTGATGATTGGCCAAGCATGCACTATGACCCGCATGCTTTGGCCAATCACAGCGCGCAAAAAACGGAGAGCCATAATTGGCCAAAGCCAGGGTGGCTTTGGCCAATTATGTCTCAGGGGTTTAGCACACGGCCCTGTGTAGTGTGTTGCGGTGGTTAAAGATTGAGGTTAAAGAGAGAGAGAGACAGTGTAATTTATTTTGAGTTAGATAGAGCAGGCAGGCGAGTCAGTTAGCTGCAAGTACAGTGTGTAGAGGATATATATGCATCCTAAGTGTTGTATATATATTTACACACTGTATTCAGTTTAGCTAGATCCGTTCCTGTTATTCTCTATACTGACAGGCAGGCAGGTGATTGTGCTAGCTGCAGTATTTTCACTTAGTGTACTGTGTCCTTTGCACAGTGTGCACCTAAAGGTACCTCAATACAATTAGTGGTGTTCTCATACTAAAACCACAGGCAGGGAGCTGCATTAATTTCATTTAGTGTACTTCTGTCCTTTGCACAGTGTGCACCTAAAGGTACCTCAATACAATTAGTGGTGTTCGCATACTAAAACCACAGGCAGGGAGCTGCATTAATTTCATTTAGTGTACTGTTTCCTTTGCACAGCGTTCACCTAAAGGTACCTCAATACAATTAGTGGTGTTCTCATACTAAAACCACAGGCAAGGAGCTGCATTAATTTAATTTAGTGTACTTCTGTCCATTGTACAGCGTGCACCTAAAAGGTACCTGAATACAATTGGTGGTGTTCTCAAACTAATACCACAGGCAGGGAGCTGCAAGTATTTTCAGTTAGTGTACTGTGTCCTCTGCACAGTGTGCACCTAAAACTAACTGAAGACAATTGCTGCTTTTCTCATACTAATACCACAGCAGGCAGTTGATTGTGCTAGCTGCAGTATAATCACTATAGATCTATATAGATCTATCTATATATATATATATATATATATATACACATCCCACCCTTGTGCAGCTACATCTCACTGCAGGCCATAAGTATGTCTGGAAGGCAAACAAGGAGAGGCAGACAGTCACGAGCCAATAAAAGAGGGCAAGCAGGCTCTGTGTCTAGAGGCAACAGTGCTGGTCGTGGACACAGTGCATCCTCATCAGCACGTGGCCATGGGACACACTTGTCCTTCTTTTCGGCAGCTGGCCATGTTGAGCCGCAACATGCCGAAGACTTGGTAGACCAAGCTGTCCTCATCCTCTCTCACTCAGGCTCAGGGTACTTTGGCAAAGCAGCTGCCAAAGCGGCCTCTTCCCTCGGCTCAATGGCATCAGTCACTCCATCCCTAGCCCCACCATGTCCTCCTGAGGAGTCCCCCGAACTGTTTGACCACAGTGTTGGGTACATGCTCCAGGAGAATGCCCAGCGTTTTTAAGTCTCCAATGATGGTACCCAGCTAGAGGAAGGCAGTAACGTGAACCCAGAGAGATTGGGTGCCCAACAAGGACAGCAATCTGGCAGTCATGTTCCCCCAGCTGCAGCATACTGCCAGATTTGCTCCAGTGATGAGGAGGAAGGGGATGATGAGGTCACTGATTCCACGTGGGTGCCTGATAGGAGAGAGGAGGAAGAGGAGGAGGAGGAGGCACATCTCTAACGAGGCAGGATGTCCTCCAGGGGCCAGCTTAAGGGCAGCCAACCGACTGCATCACACCACAGTGTTCCGCATGTTCAGGGCGCTGCTGTCTCTGCGCGTTATTCCAAAAGTTCTTTTGTGTGGGCCTTTTTTGAGACGTGTGCAGCAGATCACACCGTTGCTATTTGCAACATATGTCTGAAGCGTATCTCGCGTGGCCAAAACATGAGCCGCTTGGGCACCACGTGCTTGACCAGACGTATGTCGACCTGCCATGCAGTCTGTTGGCAAGCATACAAAAAAGACTTACACCAAAGAACAAAGCGGTCCTATCCTTGCTCCTCATCAGCTGGGATCTCCAACCCCACTATACCTTCAGTCCTCTCTGAAACCTGCACTGAGAGGAATGAAGGTGTAGAATTAGGTGTGTCACAGCCAAGTACTTGCAGGCAATCTGCTATCGGTAAACTGACGTCAGATAGTACCAGGCAAATTTTCCTGCCCCAGCTGTTGCACCGCCGAAAGAAGTTCGCTTCCAGCCATCCACATGCCCAGCGGTTGAATATTAGCTTGGCTAAATTGCTAGCACTTCAACTGCTGCCTTTTCAGTTGGTAGACTCTGCCCCTTCCGTGAGTTCGTGGAATGTGCGGTTCCTCAGTGACAGGTTCCCAAACGCCACTTTTTCTCACGGAAGGCGATTCCGGCTCTCTACCGGCATGTGGAAGGCAATGTCTTGGCCTCGCTGGACAGGGCGGTCAGCAGTAAGGTGCATATTACCGCTGACTAATGGTCCAGCAGGCATGGACAGGGACGTTACCTATCTTTCACGGCGCATTGGGTGACTCTGCTGGCAGCTGGGAAGGATGCAGGACAAGGTGCAGTAGTGTTGGAGGTTGTTCCGCCACGCCTCCAAAATGTTACTACTGGTGATTCTGTCACACCTCTCTCCTCCACCCTCTCCTCTTCTTCTTCCTCCATGGTCTCTTCCTGTGCTTTGTCCTCAGAACCAGCGGTGCTCCATAGGCATTCAAGGGGCTACGCAAGTACGCAGGCAAAAAGATGCCATGCGGTGCTTGAGCTGGTGTGCTTGGGGGACAGGAGCCACCCTGGGGCAGAGATTCTGTCAGCTCTGCAGGGGCAGGCTCAGAGGTGGTTGACGCCACACCAGCTTAAGCCAGGAAAGGTGGTTTGCGACAATGGCACCAACCTCCTCTCCGCCCTCCGACAGGGACAACTGACCCATGTGCCCTGTTTTGCTCACTTTCTTAACTTGGTGGTGCAGCGGTTCTTGGGCAGGTACCCAGGCTTACATGAGGTCCTGAAGCAGGCCAGGAAACTCTGTGTGCATTTCCGCTGGTCATATAATGCCAGTGCTTGGCTGGCTGACCTCCAAAAGGAATACAACCTGCCCAAGAACCGCCTAATCTGTGACATGCCCACCAGGTGGAACTCTACGTTGGCCATGCTGCAGCAGCTGCACACGTAGCAGAGGACCATCAATGAGTATCTGTTGCAATATGGCACCAGGACAGGGTCAGGGGAGCTTGTATTTTTTTTCTCACGCCAGTGGGCCATGATCAGGGATGCATGCACTCTCCTGTCACCATTTGAGGAGGCCACAAGGATGGTGAGCAGTGACAGTGCATGCATCAGTGATACTGTCCCTCTTGTCCACCTGTTGGAGCACACGCTGCGTGGAATAATGGACAGGGCACTTGAGGCAGAACAGAGGGAGGAAGAGTAGGACTTCCTTACCTCTCAAGGCCCCCTTTATCTAGACAGTGTTCCTGCTGGCCCACCAATCTCACAGGAAGAAGAGGAGGAGGATTGTGTCAGCATGGAGGTGGAGCCTAGCACTCAGCATCAGCCTTCAAGGGATCAATTACAGTCCCAAGAAACACATGGACTTGTACGTGGCTGGGAGGAGGTGGCTGCGGATCATGTCGTCCTCAGTGACCCAGAGGACTCTGCACCGAATGCCTCCGCAAACCTGCGCTGCATGGCCTCCCTGATCCTGCAAAGCCTGCTATCAAGGAGAGGGATCATTACTGGCTGGCAAGCCTCCTTGATCCATGTTACAAGGGTAAGGTTGCGGACCTTATCGTGGCGTTGCAGAGGGAGCAGAGGATGAAACATCTTCAGGAGGCCTTGCAGAAAGGTCTGTGAAACGCGTTCCCAGAGACTGGGAGGTTACAAATTCCTGGTCCTGGACAACGTGTTGCTGAGGCTTCGGTCAGTCAAAGAAGGAGCGGTGGAGAAGGTGGCCGTCTGACCGATGCTTTCAGACAATTTTTTAGTCCGCAGCCCCAAGGTATGATCGGTTCCAGCAACCATTGACAGCGTCTGGTTTACATGGTGCAGGAATACCTAGGGGCAAGATCAGGCTTGGACACCTTTCCCACCGAAAATCCTCTGGGTTACTGGTTCTTGAGGATGGATCACTGGCCAGAGCTTGTACAGTATGCAATTGAGCTACTGGCCTGTCCTGCATCCAGCATTCTTTCAGAACGCACATTCAGTGCTGCTGGAGGCTTTGTAACTGATCACAGGGTGCGCCTGTCCCCAGACTCAGTCGATCAACTGTCTTGGATCACCACCAGCTACCAAGCACCTGATGCTGATGTAACAGAATAATTTTCTTTGAAATGTCAGATCCCTTCAAGTCTGCCTATGCTGATGCATAGTGACTATCCTGTTATGCTGAGTGACTATCCTCTTCCTCCTCAATGATCATGCTGATAGTTTGTAAGAACATTTTTGGTTCTGGGCACCGCCACCAGTGGCTAAGATACTAAGATACTACAGTATCTGTGAGGGGTTGCAGTGTTGTGGCACCAGTGCCTAAGGCACAATTTTTATGCCCCTGTTCAACAGGGGCATGCAATTACAATTCTTGATCTAATAATTCACAGCAGGGCCCATTCCTGCGCCCACCAAGAGTAACTGTGAGGGCTTACAGTGTTGTGGCACCAGCACCACCACAAAAGGCCCAATTTTTTCTACCACTGTTCAACAATGGCATGCAATTACAATTCTTGATATAATAGTTAACAGCAGGACGTTCCAGCCCCCACCAAGAGTAACTGTGAGGGCTTACAGTGTTGTGGCAACACCAACACCTAAGGGGCAAATTTCTGCAGAGTATATACAGCAGGCCCCTACTTTCAAACATCCAACTTACAAACGACTCCTACTTGCAAACGGAATGAGACAACAGGAAGTGAGAGGAAATCTACCCCTAGGAAAGGAAATTCTCTCCTGTAAGAGTTAATATGGGAAAAAGGTGTCTTCTCTCCACTGATGCTTTATCACCAATCCTTGTTTCAATAAAAACCCCAAATTTTCAAAAAACATTTGTCATTGGAACGGAAAGTGAGGTGAAATGTTCTGAACAGGTGCACAGACAGCAAAACAAATGTTACAGGGGTGATAACCCTTCCCTGTGTTTTCCAAAAAGCTTAAAAATAGATTTTTTGGCTGGAGCTACACTTTAAAAATGTAACAGTTCAAAATTACAAAAAGATTCTACGTAACAACAAACCTACAGTCCCTGTCTTGTTTGCACCGCCTGTATACTGCTGTTCAGAGTATACAGGGCCTGGGGGCCCCACGCCTTTCCTTTTTTTTTATTTGGGTGCGGGGTTCCCCTTAATTTCCATACAAGACCCAAAGGGGCTGGTAATGGGCTGGTGGGGTACCCATGCCATTTTTCTCAATGATTTTCATCCATATTGCCGGGACCAGACATTACATTAAAGCCGCAAGCAGTTTTAAATGACTTTTTTTCCTTTAGAAATGTAATTTTGTGCAGGGACAGTTCTAAACACTGGAAACACGTGCCACTTCACAGGCATACTATAGACACCCCCAGGTACGATATTTAAAGGAATATTTCACTTTTTTTTTTCACTTTCAGCATCATTAAAATCACTGCTCCCGAAAAAACTTTGATACATGTACCCTGGGGCAGGACCCGGGTCCCCAAACCCTTTTTAGGACAATAACTTACATATTAGCCTTCATAATTAGCACTTTTGATTTTGAACGTTCGAGTCCCATAGACTTTAATGGGGTTCTAGTTCTAGTTCTAGTTTGCGCAAACTTTCAGTCTGTTCGCAGGTTCTGGTGCAAACCGAACCAGGGGTTGTTCGGCTCATCCCTAGTAGAGACATAGGCCTAGAGTTCTGCGCCTAGCACATTCCTCGGGGGATAGCCTGGTCCAACCCAGCTGCATGGGTTCCTCAGCTGGCAGGAGATGCTCCACGGGTCTAAGAGAGGGGAGCTCAGGCTGACTAAGAACCAAGGAGTGCTGGTATCGCTTTTCTAGGGTCCTTTCCTGAAAGCAAATATCGATCTGGTTGCACAAGGAGATAACTTCGCCCAGATCAGTGGCGATGGTTCTTCCTGCTAATTCATCCTTCACTCTATCAGAAAGGCCATGCAAAAAGGTTGTGACTAAGGCCTCATTGTTCCAGCTCAACTCAGCCGTCAGTATGCGGAAATGAGGAGCATACTGTCCCACAGAAGCAGACTCTTGGCGGAGACGTAAAAGGGCGCTGGCCGCTGAAGAGACACGACCCAGTTCTTCGAAGATATTCCGAAAAAGTTTCAAGAAGTCGGACAGACTAGAAACCACTGGGTCATTCAGTTCCCACAGAGGGTCTGCCCAGGCTAAGGCTTCATCGGAGAGGAGGGCAATGATATAGGCTACCTTTGCCCGATCAGACAGAAAATTTTGGGGCTGGAGCTCAAAATGAATAGTGCATTGGCTAAGGAACCCCCTGCAGGCCCTGGAGTCCCCAGAGAAACGGGACGGAGCTGGCAGTTGTAGTGAATGTGTGGCTGCAACTGCGACTGGAATGGGTGCAGCCACTGATAGCGGTTGAGGTTGTTGAACCGGGGGTCTTAAGGAGGCCTGAACCTGTTCAAAACGGGAGGTCAAATCCTGAAGGAATCGCATCACCTGGGTCTGATTAGATTCCTGGGTCTCAAGTATGTGGACTATGCCCTGCAACGGATCATCTGCGGGTAGCGGCACATCAGCTGGGTCCATGGCTGATCAAACTGTCAGGTCACCTGAAGCCAGGTGACAGATGCACACCGTTGGAGTCAGGAGTGCACCGCTAAGGTAGTGAACCCTATGGCTGACTGCTGCGGATGGAACACTGGGTGATTAAGGAAGGCAGGTCCACTGGAGCACTAACACGGATCCCACAGGGAGCTAGAGCCTAAGATTTCCCAGGGCGCGGAGTCTAAGATCCAGCAGGTGTGTCAGGGAACCAACAGCAGGCGAAGGACTTTAGGACCCAGCATCTCTGGCAGGAGAAGGGCTCTAGGACCCAGTATCTCTACAAGCAGGTCACATGGGCCTATATAAGGAAGTCTGCTAGTGTCTGCATTTGCTGGATTATCGTCAGCTTCTCCTGTGTTCCTGTGTCTTGCATCTCCTGCCTGTCTGATCTCCTGTGTACCAAACCCGGCTTGCCTGACCTGCTCCTGTTGACTTCCTAGCGTATACCTGACCCCGGCCTGGCTAACGGACTCCGCTTACCTTGTCTTCTGTGCTAAGACTCAGCTCTGCTGTGTTCTCGGACTGTCTTTCTGTGTTTGACCCCCTGGCCTGGCTTTGACCCTGTTATCGGAACATTCCACTGGTCCTTACCCTTTGGACCTCCTAAGCACGCCTGCTGTCCTGCAGTCTGCCTGTCCTACCAAGTTCCTGGCAACCAGCACTACCTACCAGGCAACCCGTGCTTCTGTGAGCACCACACCCCCTGTGTCATCTTCAGGGCTGTGCTGCACTCGGCCGCAAGGGGCGCCCTCTCTGCTACTCGGCCTCACATCAGAGACTTGACAAGGTGTTCACCAGAGCCTCTAGTGGTGAGGATGGACTGGGCTGCAACTGGATCCAGGTCGCGGCCCCCAGAGTCCCCCAGCTCACGCTCACAGTAGGCTATAGAGGATAGAGGGGAAGCAGCAGCTCAGGATACAAGAGATAGTGAGGGGATAAGCCAAACGTCTGGGCGTCTAGCAGACAAGGATAAACAAAGGACAAGCCAAAGGTCAAACAGACAGGGATAGTCGAGAACAAGCCAAGATCGGTAAAACAGAGACAGACATAGCACACGGCAAGCAGGAACCCAAACACACAATAGCTTAACAAACAACGTTGATCAGCACGGCTGGCTTACAGTGCACAGGTTAATATAGTGTTCCCTGATAGGGCCTGGGGTGGAGCCATGCTTGGAGGAGAGATTATTTAAGAAGCCAGGTGAGAGTGGCTGGCCTCTAAGGTGAACACATGGAGAAGGGGTAAGCTGAGAGACAAACATTACTGCATAACCATGACAGAGGGCTTACAGTGTTGTGGCAACACCAACACCTAAGGCCCAAATTTCTTCAGAGTATATAGGGCAGGCCCCTACTTTCAAACATCCGACTTACAAACGACTCCTACTTACAAACGGAGGGAGACAACAGGAAGTGAGAGGAAATCTACCCCTAGGAAGGGAAATTCTCTCCTGTAATGCCCCGTACACACGATCGTTTTTAATGTCATTTTTTAAACCGACGTTTTTCTCCTCGTTTTTTTTCATGTTTCCTCTCAAGCCTGCCTTGCGTACACACCATCATTAAAAAAAACAATCAAGCAAAGCGCAGTGACGTTTAACACGTACGACGGCACTATAAAGGGGAAGTTCCGTTCGAATGACGCCACCCTTTCGGACGCTTTTGCTAATTCCGTGTTACCGCGTGTTAGTAAAAGTTTGGTGAGAGACGATTTGCGCTTTTCAGTCTTCGTGCTTTGAAGATCGTTTTCGGGAGTTCAGTTTGCGCCTGTGGGTTCGTATCTGTTTAGCACTGCTTGTAGTCAGTTCGTATCTGTTTATTCAGTGCGGCCTGCTCTGCACGTTCGTGTTTTTCAGCTTGTTCTTCATAGGCCTTGCTGTTCTTCCGTGCGTTCTTCTAGTTCGTTCTGTTCAGCCGACCGTTATCTAGCCATGTTGCGGCTACGTACTCGTCGTAGAGTTCGTGCTGTAGTTGGTGCAGGGGTTCATGCTGTATCCCGACTCCATACCATGAGCAGGGTCAGGAGGAGTTCATGGACCAAGAATTGGTTGCTCCAGCGGCACCAATTCTGTCACATGCCTTTGTTGCGGGAGATCAGGGAGAATAATCCTGATGATTTCAGGAATTTTCTCAGGATGTCTGACCCCGTATTTCAGCAGCTGTTGGCTTTGGTGTCCCCCTATATTACCAGGCAGGACACCGTTATGCGGGAAGCCATCAGTGCTGAGCAGAGGCTCATCGCCACGTTGCGATACCTGGCTACTGGGAGAAGCCTGCAGGACCTTAAGTTCTCTACAGGCATATCCCCCCAGGCTCTGGGGATCATTATACCAGAGACTTGTTCTGCCATCCTTCAAGTTTTGCAGGAGGACTATATTAAGGTAAGTGTTCTTCTTCAAAAATTCACATTGTATGGTTTTTATTTTTGGATATTTTTAATTTGCTTTATTTGCAGTCCCTAATTCACCTGATTCTTAGCTGCAGGGAATGTCCCCTTTCTCCCCATGTTTTATTATTTAAAGTTTGGGGTTTGAGGCCTACCTGTAAATTTGGCTTACCTAACCTCTCCAGCATGCTATCCTGGGGCCATACCTACCTTGCCTAGTCATTTCCATGTTTTTTTATTCTATGTTCCATCGTAGTGCTTTACCCAAAACGCACCCTAAATTTTGCCTAGGAATGTTTCATTTTTGTTAACTTCAATACAGAGTGCTACAGCCTTCATGTGTGATATTCCCAACTCATCTTCAACCCCCCCCCCCATAATTTTTTGGTTTGTTTGTTTTTTGTTGCTTCCAATTTTTTATGTTTTGAACAGTTTCTACCAATGTTGGCCATGAATGTGTGTATGAAATCAGCTTTCAATGTTTCTGACTCCAAGTATTAATTTATTATTTCTTTAATTCCACAGTTCCCTTCTTCGCCACATGAATGGCAGAATGTGGCTTCCGAGTTTGCCCAGCGATGGAACTTTCCGAACTGTGGAGGAGCCATCGACGGCAAACATGTTCGGGTCGTCCCACCACCCCATTCGGGATCCTTTTATTATAATTATAAGGGGTTCCACAGCGTCGTGATGATGGCAGTGGTGTCGGCCACCTACGAGTTCCTCTATGTGGACGTTGGCAAGAATGGCAGGATGTCTGATGGAGGAGTTTTTGCCCAGACGGAGTTTGGGGAACGGCTCCTTTTGGATCTGCTGGCCTTGCCACCAGCGGAGCAGAATGTGGAGGGACTACCTTTTGTCTTTGTGGCGGATGAGGCGTTTGGCCTGGGACCCCATTTGATGAGGCCATTCCCGCAAAGCACCCTCACCCCTGAGAGGAGGGTGTTCAATTATCGGCTGGCCAGAGCCAGAAGGGTGGTGGAAAATGCATTTGGGATCATGGCCAGCCGATTTCGCCTCTTCCTTACCTCCATCCACCTTGCCCCATACAAATGGAACCATGTGGTTATGACGTGCTGTGTGCTGCATAATTTCCTAAGGGTGCATTCAACGAGTTATATATCTTTGAGTGGGCCTGAGGCCTCTTTAATCAATGCAGAAACTTTGGTGGCCCTGGAACCTGGCCGTCCTGTCTTGGCCCCCCCAACCGGACGTGAGGTCCGTAACCAATATGTGGACTATTTTATGGGTAGGGGGGCCATTGAAATGCCAGACAATCTTTAATAATTTTATACCAAAAAAATAAAACTTTTTCTTGAGTAAAGATTGGTTTGGATTTTTTATTGTATAATGTTTGATGTTTCTGGTAGGTTTACCTAGTGCACTTGTTTTGCCATGTGGATTAAACAATCTTAATTAGCCTTCATTGTCAGTGTAAACACCAAACATTGATTAGTTCACTCAGCACCACATTTACATAATGAAGCCACAATTATTTGTTATGTAAAAATACCTTTATTTCTTTTTTTTGGTGGGAAACTTCCTTAGAAATGTGGATGTTCCCTTAATTTCGGGTGTATTAAAACGCATGACCAGCCATGCATAAACAAACTATATTCGTCCAAATTTTGAAAAAGCTAAACATGTGCTAGTCATTAAAGGGTAAAATAACAAAAATACTTATAAAACTCTGCAAGTAAAACGTTATTTGGTGTAAAAACATTAGACACGCCCAAGCACAGCCATGATATTTTGGAGCCTTTCCTCCACCCGCTTTGTATTTGCCCTGATCTCTAGCAAGTCTCCCTTAATTTTTTCGAGGTCACGACAGCAGACCATCAGGTATTGGATCAGGATCTGGGCACTGTGATGTGTCAACTTATTGGGGTCTTCGGCCAGAACTGCACCTAAATGTAAAAAGAAATATGTAGGATAGAATATGTAGGCCTACATCTATTTAACATGCATGTGTCTGGTTTCTCTCTGACCTGTGGTGGTGCCACTTTCCACTTCCACAACATCACATTCCTCTCCATCCTGGGGTTCTGGGGGTATTGTTGTAGGTGTTGCAATTATCGTCTCATCTGAGGTAGCTTTTCGAATCCCTAGGGAGATTGAAATAAAAGGAATAGTTTCATTAGTAGCGACTCAATTTTGCTAAAATAAGAAACATGAAAAAATACTTTGTAATCATTCTTTTGAAGCATGCTCCATTTTAAATTTTACCCCCTGTGCCAACCGGGACAAATGATTGGATACATAGCCAAAACCAGAGCATATACATTTTGAACACAAATTTGACACATTGTAACACCCCAAAGTATCTACACAGGATCACCTGTGTGTGACACCCTCAAGCTTTTTGGCTCTAGGCCCACACTTGTACTACTGCGTTCAGATGTTTCATCAGCTGCTGAGCATTCACTCCCTTAACATTACTATGCATATCGTTTTTTCTAACGAACAAATGTCCTTTGGATTAGCACCCAAAAAATATGTGAGGCCCAAATTTACTCCCCCAAATAAACCAAAATACATGGGTGTTCACACTGGATGATCCTAAAACATCGTTTGAGGAACTGTACGGAGAAAGAGGTTTAATACGTCCGTTTACTGTGCGGACGAACCTGAAAGATGGTATCTTTCAGTGTACTATATGAAAGTTAAAAATACACGACAGAATACAAGAAAATAATATGTACCATGGAAACTAAAAAAAAATTACTTACTTTTTACTATAACTTTCTTGATTCTTTTATATTGGTCGGCCTCCCGCAACTTCAGATCTGACCATCGTTTTCTGAGCTGTTCTTTCGTTCTGCACACCCCGAATTTTTTGTGAAGACTTTTGACCACTTTGCCCATAATTCTGGACTTGACCAGATTAGGCCTTTTATACGGACCATGCTTGGCATCATAATCCTCCTTCTTTAAAATGGCGACCATCTCCACCATTTCCTCGAATGACATGTTGGATGCCTTATATCTCCTGGGTCTTGATTTGGGCTCCTCTGGAATTTCATCCTCTGTAGAGGTAATCTCAGCCACCTGTGTCTCCGCCATGTTTTGTTCAGCACTACGAGCGAGAAGGGGCGGGGAAAGTACAATATCGAACGTCAGGGGCGGGGAAAGCGTGCGGAGTTTCACGCATGCGCTGTGTATATCAAGTGAAGATCCATGTCTGGGAAATACGTTCATTTGTCGGGAGAGGGAGTTAGCAACGAACGTCGTGACGAAGGTACCTAACAATTTTACTTTTTGTGGTTCATCAGACGAGGAGATTTGTGTGCTCAAAATATGTAGACAATGCACAGTTGAGGAATGTTGCCTGAAATATATATTTTTTTTGGTTTCTCGCTTTTACAGATATCATGAATACTTTTAAAAACCCAGACTTCATGGGGGAGTTCATCGACAAATGGCAAGAGCTCCCTATATTATGGCAAACAAAAAGTGGCGCTAATAAAAATAAAGACGCCAGGAAAGCAGCACTGGAGAGCCTGCTTGCATTTGTGCAAACAAAGATACCCACAACAACTCTCCAAGATGTCAAAACCAAAATTGCGACCATCAGAGGGACATACAGGACCCAGAGGACTATGGTCCTGAGTAGTGATGAGCCGAACACCCCCGGGTTCGGTTCGCACCAGAACCCGCGAACGGACCGAAAGTTCGAACGAACATTAGAACCCTATTAAATACAATGGATGCGAACGTTCGAATTCTAAAGTGCTAATTATAACAACTATTATGCATGTTATTGTCATAAATAGGGTTTGGGAACCCGGGTTGTGCACCAGGGGACATGTATCAATGCAAAAAGAAGTTTTAAAAACGGTCGTTTTTCGGGAGCAGTCATTTTAATGATGCATAAAGTGAAAAAAAAAAGTCAAATATTCCTTTAAATATCGTACCTGGGGGGTGTCTAAAGTATGCCTGTGAAGTGCCACGTGTTTCCCGTGTTTAGAACTGTCCCTGCACAAAATGACACTTCTAAAGGAAAAAAAAGCCATTTAAAACTGCTTGCGGCTTTAATGTAATGTCTGGTCCCGGTAATATGGATGAAATTCTTTAAGAAAAATGGCATAGCTACCCCATGACCCCCCCCTACCCCAGCCCATTACCAGCCCCTTTGGGTCTTGTATGGATATTAAGGGGAACCCCGCACATAAAATAAAAAAGGCCCTATATACTCTGAACAGCCGTATACAGGCGGTGCATACAAGACAGGGACTGTAGGTTTGTTCTTATGTAGAATCTGTTTGTAATTTTGAACAGGTACATTGTTGAAGTGTAGCTCCAGCCCAAAAATCTATTTTTAAACTTTTTGGGAAACATAGGTAAGGGTTATCACCCCTGTAACATTTGTTTTGCTGTCTGTGCCCCTGTTCAGAACATTTCACCTCACTTTCCGTCCCAATGACAACTGTTTTTGAAATGTGGTGTTTTTCTTGAAACAAGGATTGCTGATAAAGCATCAGTACAGATGAGACCCCTTTCTCCCATATTTATTCTTACAGGAGAGAATTTTCCTTTCTAGGGGTAGATTTCCTCTCACTTCCTGTTGTCTTCTTTCGTTTGCAAGTAGGAGTCGTTTGTAAGTTGGATGTTTGAAAGTAGGGACCTGCCGTATATACTCTGCAGAAATAGGCCCCTTAGTTGTTGGTGTTGGCACAACACTGTAAGCACTCAGTTACTCTTGGTTGGTGCTGGAATGCCCTGCTGTCAACTATTATATCAGGAATTTTAATTACATATAATTGTTGAACAGTGGTAGTAAAAATTGGGGCTTTGATGGTGGTGCTGGTGCCACAACACTGTAAGCCCTGACAGTTACTCTTGGTGGGTGCAGCAATGGGCCCTGCTGTGAATTATTAGATCAAGAATTGTAATTACATGCCCCTTTTGAACAGGGGCTGAAAAATTGGGCCTTTCGTGGTGGTGGTGGTGGTGGCGTTGCCACAAGACTGTAAGCCCTCAGAGTTACTCTTGGTGGGTGCAGCAATGGACCCTGCTGTGAATTATTAGATCAAGAATTGTAATTGCATGCCCCTGTTGAACAGGGGCTGAAAAATTGGGCCTTAGGCACTGGTGGCACAACACTACAACCCCTCACAGATACTGTACTTGGAGCACAGCAATGAGCCCTGTTGCAAAGTATTGCTTCAAAAATTGTAATGACACGCCCCTGTTAAACAGGGGCTGAAAAATTGGGCCTTAGGCACTGGTGCCACAACACTCCAACCCCTCACAGATACTGTACTTGGAGCACAGCAATGAGCCCTATGGCAAATTATTGCTAAAAAAATTGTAATTACACGCCCCTGTAAAACAGGGGCTGAAAAATTGGGCCTTAGCCACTGGTGGCGGCACCCATAAACAAAAATGATCTTCCAAGCTATCATCATCAATCGTATCATTGAGGACTCGGAGGAGGAGGATAGCCAGTCAACATAACAGCACAGGCACTCAGCATCAGCATCAGTCTTGAAGGGATGTGACATGTTAAAATCAATTAGTCTGTTATATCAGCATCAGGTGTGTGGTAGCTGGTGGTGATCCAAGACTGGTTCATCTTGATGAAAGTCAGTCGATCAACCGAGTCGGTGGACAGGCGCACCCTGTGATCCGTGACAAATCCTCCAGCAGCACTGAATGTGCGTTCCGAAAGAACGCTGGATGCAGGACAGGCCAGTAGCTCAATTGCATACTGTGCAAGCTCTGGCCAGTGATCCATCCTCAAGACCCAGTAAGCCAGAGGATTTTCGGTGGGGAAGGTGTCCAAGTCTGACCTTGCCCCTAGATATTCCTGCACCATGTTTATCAGACGCTGGCGATGGTTGCTGGAACCGATCATACTTTGGGGCTGCGGACTAAAGAATTGTCTGAACGCATCGGTCAGACGGCCACCTTCCCCACCGCTCCTTCTTTGACTGGCCGAAGCCTCAGCAACTCGTTGTCCAGGACCAGGAGTTTGTAACCTCCCAGTCTCTGGGAACGCGTTGCACAGACCTTTCTGCAAGGCCTCCCGGAGTTGTCTCATCCTCTGCTCCCTCTGCGACGGTAACATAAGGTCCGCAACCTTACCCTTGTACCGTGGATCAAGGAGAGTGGCCAGCCAGTAATGGTCCCTCTCCTTGATCCGAAGAATACGAGGATCCTTCCGCAGACTTTGCAGGATCAGGGAGGCCATGCAGCGTAGGTTTGCTGAGGCATTCGCTCCGGAGTCCTCTGGGTCACTAAGGACGACATGATCCGCAGCCACCTCCTCCCAGCCACGTACAAGTCCACTGGTTTCTTGGGACTGTAAATCATCCCTAAAAGACTGCTGCTGATGATGCTGAGTGCCAGCCTCCACCTCCATGCTGACACAATCCTCCTCCTCCTCCTCCTCCTCCTCTTCCTGTGCGATGGGTGGGACAGAAGGAACACTGTCTGGGTAAAGGGGGCCTTGAGAGGCAAGGAAGTCCTCCTCTTCCTGCCTCTGTTCTGCCTCAAGTGCCCTGTCCATTATTCCACGCAGCGTGTGCTCCAACAGGTGGACAAGAGGTACAGTGTCACTGATGCATGCACTGTCACTGCTCACCATCCTCGTGGCCTCCTCAAATGGTGCCAGGACAGTGCATGCATCCCTGATCATGCCCCACTGGCGTGGAGAAAAAAAACCAAGCTCCCCTGACCCTGTCCTGGTGCCGTAGTCGCACAGGTACTCATTGATGGCCCTCTGCTGCGTGTGCAGCCGCTGCAGCATGGCCAACGTTGAGTTCCACCTGGTGGGCATGTCACATATAAGGCGGTTCTTGGGCAGGTTCAACTCCTTTTGCAGCTCAGCCAGGCGAGCACTGGCATTATAAGATCTGCGGAAATGCACACAGACTTTCCTGGCCTGCCTCAGGACATCCTGTAAGCCCGGGTACCTGCCCAAGAACCGCTGCACCACCAGGTTAAGGACGTGAGCCACACAGGGCACATGGGTCAGTTGTCCCTGTCGGAGGGCGGAGAGGAGGTTGGTGCCATTGTCGCAAACCACCATTCCTGGCTTAAGCTGGCGTGGCGTCAACCACCTCTCGGCCTGGCCCTGCAGAGCAGACAGGACCTCTGCCCCAGTGTGGCTTCTGTCCCCCAAACACACCAGCGCAAGCACGGCATGGCATCTTTTTGCCTGCGTACTTGCGTAGCCCCGTGAACGGCTACGGAGCACCGCTGGTTCATAGGACAAACCACAGGAAGAGGCCATGGAGGAAGAAGAAGAGGAGGGGGTGGAGGAGAGAGGTGTGTCACAACCAGTAGTAGCATTTTGGAGGCGTGGCGGTGGGACAACCTCCAACACTACTGCACCTTGTCCTGCATCCTTCCCAGCTGCCAAAAGAGTGACCCAATGGGCCGTGAAAGAAAGGTAACGTCCCTGTCCATGCCTGCTGGACCATGAGTCAGCGGTAATATGCACCTTACCGCTGACCGCCCTGTCCAGCGAGGCCAAGACATTGCCTTCCACATGCCGGTAGAGAGCCGGAATAGCCTTCCGTGAGAAAAAGTGGCGTTTGGGAACCTGCCACTGAGGAACCGCACATTGCACAAACTCACGGAAGGGGGCCGAGTCTACCAACTGAAAAGGCAGCAGTTGAAGCGCTAGCAATTTAGCCAAGCTAGCATTCAACCGCTGGGCATGTGGATGGCTGTGAGTGAACTTCTTTCGACGGTCCAGCAGCTGGGGCAGGGAAATTTGCCTGCTAGAATCGGACGTCGGTGTACTGCTAGCAGAGTGGCCGCAAGTACTTGGCTGTGACACACCTAATTCTACACCTTCATTCCTCTCAGTGCATGTTTCAGAGAGGACTGAAGTTATAGTGGGGTTGGAGATCCCAGCTGATGCGGTGCAAGGAGAGGTCCGCTTTGTTCTTTGGTGTGGGTCTTTGAGGTAGGCTTGCCAACGAGCTGCATGGCAGGTCAACATATGTCTGGTCAGGCATGTGGTACCCAAGCGGGTGATGTTTTGGCCACGCGATATACGCTTGAGACATATGTTGCAAACAGCAGCTGTGCGATCTGATGCACTAGCCTCAAAAAAGGCCCACACCAAAGAACTTTTTGAATGACGGGCAGAGGCAGCGCCCTGCACAGGCGGAGCTCTGCGGTGTGATTCCGTCGGTGTACTGCCCTTACGCTGGCCACCAAAGGGCATCCTGCCTCGTTGGAGATGTGCCTCCTCCTCATCCTCCTCCTCCTCCTCTCTCCTATTAGGCACCCACGTGGAGTCAGTGACCTCATCATCACCTCCCTCCTCATCACTGGAGGCAATCTGGCAGTATGCTGCAGCTGCTGGAACATGACTGCCAGATTGGTGTCCTTCTTGAGCATCCCCTCTGTCTGCTCTCACGCTACTGCCTTCCTCTAGCTGGGTTTCATCATCAGACCCTTCGAAACGCTGGGCATCCTCCTGGAGCATGTACCCAACACTGTGCTGAAACAGTTCGGGGGACTCCTCAGGAGGAGGACATGGTGGGTCTAGGGAAGGAGTGACTGATGATGAGTCTGACATTGATACCAGGGAAGAGGACGCTTTGGCAGCTGCTTTTCCAGTACCCTGAGCCTGGGTGAGAGAGGATGAGGAGGAGGAGGAGGGCTTGGTCATCCACTCTACCAAGTCTTCGGCATGATGTGGCTCAACATGTCCAGCTGCCGAAAAGAAGGACAAGCGTGTCCCATGGCCATGTGCTGATGACAATGCACTGCGTCCACGACCAGCACTGTTGCCCCCAGACACAGAGCCTGCTTGCCCTCTTTTATTGCCTCCTGACTGTCTGCCTCTCCTTGTTTGCCTTCCAGACATTCTAATAGATGGCCTGCAGGGAGATGGGAAAAAAGCAATAAGGGCTACCTTCAGGTGTCCTTCTCTGTCCCTTGAAACAAGGACTTTGACAGTGAAAGAAACTGACACACTCTCCCTACCTACAGTTTTCTGTCCCTAGAAAAAATTTTTTTTTAAAGCACAATTTAGCACAAGGAGAATTCACTCACTGTCCTTCCAGGTCCCTGGAAACAAGGACTTTGACAGTGAAAGAAACTGACACACTCTCCCTACCTACAGTTTTCTGTCCCTAGAAAAAATGTTTTTTTTAAGCACAATTTAGCACAAGGAGAATTCACTCACTGTCCTTCCAGGTCCCTGGAAACAAGGACTTTGACAGTGAAAGAAACTGACACACTCTCCCTACCTACAGTTTTCTGTCCCTAGAAAAAATGTTTTTTTTAAGCACAATTTAGCACAAGGAGAATTACCTCACTGTCCTTCCAGGTCCCTGGAAACAAGGACTTTGACAGTGAAAGAAACTGACACACTCTCCCTACCTACAGTTTTCTGTCCCTAGAAAAAATGTTTTTTTTAAGCACAATTTAGCACAAGGAGAATTACCTCACTGTCCTTCCAGGTCCCTGGAAACAAGGACTTTGACAGTGAAAGAAACTGACACACTCTCCCTACCTACAGTTTTCTGTCCCTAGAAAAAATGTTTTTTTTAAGCACAATTTAGCACAAGGAGAATTACCTCACTGTCCTTCCAGGTCCCTGGAAACAAGGACTTTGACAGTGAAAGAAACTGACACACTCTCCCTACCTACAGTTTTCTGTCCCTAGAAAAAATGTTTTTTTTAAGCACAATTTAGCACAAGGAGAATTACCTCACTGTCCTTCCAGGTCCCTGGAAACAAGGACTTTGACAGTGAAAGAAACTGACACACTCTCCCTACCTACAGTTTTCTGTCCCTAGAAAAAATGTTTTTTTTAAGCACAATATAGCACAAGGAGAATTCACTCACTGTCCTTCCAGGTCCCTGGAAACAAGGACTTTGACAGTGAAAGAAACTGACACACTCTCCCTACCTACAGTTTTCTGTCCCTAGAAAAAATGTTTTTTTTAAGCACAATTTAGCACAAGGAGAATTACCTCACTGTCCTTCCAGGTCCCTGGAAACAAGGACTTTGACAGTGAAAGAAACTGACACACTCTCCCTACCTACAGTTTTCTGTCCCTAGAAAAAATGTTTTTTTTAAGCACAATTTAGCACAAGGAGAATTACCTCACTGTCCTTCCAGGTCCCTGGAAACAAGGACTTTGGCAGTGAAAGAAACTGACACACTCTCCCTACCTACAGTTTTCTGTCCCTAGAAAAAATGTTTTTTTTAAGCACAATTTAGCACAAGGAGAATTACCTCACTGTCCTTCCAGGTCCCTGGAAACAAGGACTTTGACAGTGAAAGAAACTGACACACTCTCCCTACCTACAGTTTTCTGTCCCTAGAAAAAATGTTTTTTTTAAGCACAATTTAGCACAAGGAGAATTACCTCACTGTCCTTCCAGGTCCCTGGAAACAAGGACTTTGACAGTGAAAGAAACTGACACACTCTCCCTACCTACAGTTTTCTGTCCCTAGAAAAAATGTTTTTTTTAAGCACAATTTAGCACAAGGAGAATTACCTCACTGTCCTTCCAGGTCCCTGGAAACAAGGACTTTGACAGTGAAAGAAACTGACACACTCTCCCTACCTACAGTTTTCTGTCCCTAGAAAAAATGTTTTTTTTAAGCACAATTTAGCACAAGGAGAATTACCTCACTGTCCTTCCAGGTCCCTGGAAACAAGGACTTTGACATTGAAAGAAACTGACACACTCTCCCTACCTACAGTTTTCTGTCCCTAGAAAAAATGTTTTTTTTAAGCACAATTTAGCACAAGGAGAATTACCTCACTGTCCTTCCAGGTCCCTGGAAACAAGGACTTTGACAGTGAAAGAAACTGACACACTCTCCCTACCTACAGTTTTCTGTCCCTAGAAAAAATGTTTTTTTTTAAGCACAATTTAGCACAAGGAGAATTACCTCACTGTCCTTCCAGGTCCCTGGAAACAAGGACTTTGACAGTGAAAGAAACTGACACACTCTCCCTACCTACAGTTTTCTGTCCCTAGAAAAAAAGTTTTTTTTAAGCACAATATAGCACAAGGAGAATTCACTCACTGTCCTTCCAGGTCCCTGGAAACAAGGACTTTGACAGTGAAAGAAACTGACACACTCTCCCTACCTACAGTTTTCTGTCCCTAGAAAAAATGTTTTTTTTAAGCACAATATAGCACAAGCACAAAACACACTGACACTCTCCCTACCTATCCTTCTCTTTCCCTAAACTAAAGGAATCCAGGTTAAGCAAGAAAGAAATAAAAGTCACTGTCCCTGCCTATGCTGCTCTATCCCTGCTCCGGAACACACTACACTAGGCCGCCGTGCTGGCGGCCTTTTATAGTGTGGGGCGTGTACTAAACCCCCTCAGCAATAATTGGCCACAGGCATCCTGCCTGTGGCCAATCATTGCTCTCCTCGCTGCCGGCGCTGTGATTGGCCAAGCATGCGGGGTCACAGTGCATGCTTGGCCAATCACAGCGCCTGGATGACACTGCGATGGCGTAGTGCATTGTGGGCCGTTCGCGTCACTCGAATTTGGCGCGAACGGCCCAAATCGTTCGATCTTCGTCGAACGATCGAACAGCCGATGTTCGAGTCGAACGTATGTTCGACTCGAACACGAAGCTCATCCCTAGTCCTGAGGTCCCAGAGGTCAGGTGCACCAGCAGATAAGGTTTATAAACCCAGTCTGTGGTACTACAGTAAGCTTGCTTTTCTGGATGACCAGCTGGAAGTGCGGGAATCTCTCTCCACCCTTCCCCCCAGAGGTCAATCCAGCCTTCCTTGTACCCAACCCTCCAGCCTTCCCTGCAGCCAGTCCTCCAGCCTTCCTGTCAACCCTGCTCTGGCTTCCTCTGAGGATCAAGATCAGGGCCTTGAGGAGGCAGATTTGGAGATATGGAGCCAGGTAAAGTATTGATATCTATATTTATATCTTACAAAATTGTAGAATTTAAATAGATGTTAGTATTGTTAAAGGTATGTACACTTCTACCAATAAAGTTTGTGAAGAGCAAGATACAGTAGTGGCCTAATTTTATGTGCACAAGACAACAAAACCAGGATGCGTAATCAATGAAAATGACATAACTTTTGGCATTGATTTCAACAATGTCTAGAGGTGAACAATGTCTGTGAATGATGATGTGGCAAAATAAATAATGTCCCTTTCTTTTTTTACAGCCAGAGCAGAGCCAGGAAGAGGGTGATGTTGGGGATCAGGAGGAGGCAGGGCCCAGTGGCACCCAGGAGGAGGCTAGGCCCAGTGGCACCCAGGAGGAGGCTTGGCCCAGCACAAGAGCCCAGATGCCTCCCCTGGTAGTTAAACCACGAGGGCCAAGGAGAGGTAGGCAGGTGGAGGAGGAAACCAAGGCCTTTCTCAGAGAGGCAACAGCGGCCCTCAGAGAGGCACCCTCTGTTGATGAGGGATTTGCCGCAGTCCTCGCCCACAAACTAGGGCAAATGGAGTTGCGGCAAAAAATTTACAGTGAGACCCTGCTATTGAAAGTCATCAATAAGGGCGTGCTGGGTGAACTCACTAGGTACACGGACATAACGGAGGTTGTCCCTACTCCTCCACCTCCTCCTCCTCCTCCTACTACTCCTCCTGCCACAACCTCTCCTCCTGATCCCCAGCCTCCAAGGAAGAAACCAACCAAGGCTGCAGAGAAGGCTGGAGAGAAGGCTACAAGGAAGAGGAGAAAATAATGCCTGCTGTAGTACCACAGACTGGGGACATATAGGACTTATCTGCTGTGGCTCCTGACCTCTGGGAGCTCAAGACAAGATTGGGCTCCTTTTTTTGGGGGATCTAATCTCTATTTTGGTTTTGACATCTTGGATGGTTGTTGTGGGGTCAAAGGGATGCACAAATGCAAGCAGGCTCTCCAGTGCTGCCTTCCACTTTAATTTGTTAATGTTCTGAAATAAATTTTGTTTTAGTGCCCTTAAAAAACTTGACTATGTGATTTGTATTTCAAAAGAGAGCTTGCTAGGGAGCAGGCAGGGACATCTCAAATTATATTATTGTTATTATCAGGGGACACAAACCTCCCTGAGGCCAAATGAGACACATTTGGAAGGTTGTTGTGGTAACTTTACACAAGAATAATTTAAGCCAAAATAATAAAAAAAAGGCCACAAAAAAAAAACACAATAGTAAAATATAATTTAAAGAAAAAAGGAGAATTACATTATTTTATTATTATTAGTATTATTTAGGAGGGAGGTGCGGCTTATAAATAATATTTTACAATCATTAGAGCAATTTGGAATTACTTTAGAAACAAGTTTGGCATAACTCTCAATGTCATTATCAAAAGAGGGTAATTTTAAAGCATTATCAAAAGAAGAACGGAATGCGCAGCATTAAAACGATGCTATTAATTCCACCGTGACGAATGTGCCATCAACATTTCCAACATTAGCTTTACCAAAACGAGCGCTCCCGTCTCATAGTTGCTTCTGAGCATGCGCGTTTTTTTCACGTCGTGAAAGCATACACACTATCGTTTTTCACGTCGTTAAAAAAAACGACATGAAAAACGACGTGAAAAAAGAGAGCATGTCCGGAATTTTTAATGGCCGTTTTTCACGTCGTTAAAAATGCTCTGGAGCATACACACGATCATTTTTCAGGGCCATTTTTTAAAATGGCAGTTTTAACGGCATGAAAAACGATCGTGTGTACGGGGCATAAGAGTTAATATGGGAAAAAGGTGTCTACACTGATGCTTTATCACCAATCCTTGTTTCCCTAATAACCCCAAATTTCCAAAATCCAATTGTCATTGGGACAGAAAGTGAGGTGAAATCTTCTCAACAGGGGAACAGACAGCAAAACAAATGTTGTCCCTGTTGTCCCTGTCTTGTTTGCACCGCCTGTATACTGCTGTTCAGAGTATATAGGGCCTGGGGGCCCCACGCATTTTTTTTTATATATTTTTTTGGGGGATATTTATTATAGCAAAAAGTTAAAAATATTGATTTTTTTTCAAAATTGTCGCTCTATTTTTGTTTATAGCGCAAAATATAAAAACCGCAGAGGTGATCGAATACCACCAAAAGAAAGCTCTATTTGTGGGAAAAAAAGGACGTCAATTTTGTTTGGGAGCCACGTCGCACGACTGCGCAATTGTCAGTTAAAGCGATGCAGTGCCAAATCGCAAAAAGGGGCCTGGTCCTTTAGCAACAAAATGGTCTGGGGCTGAAGTGGTTAAATGACTTTTATTCTTTAGAAATATCATTTTGTGCAGGGACAGTTCTAAATACGGGAAACATGTGCCACTTTACAGGCATACTATAGACACCCCCCAGGCACGATATTTAAAGGAACATTTCACTTTTATCTTTTCACTTTAAGCATCATTAAAATCACTGCTCCCGAAAAAACTGACGTTTTTTAAAAAATTTTTTGCATTGATACATGTCCCCTGGGGCAGGACCCGGGTCCCCAAACCCTTTTTAGGACAATTACTTGCATATTAGCCTTTAAAATTCGCACTTTTGATTTCTCATGTTCGAGTCCCATAGACTTTAACGGTGGTCGAAAGTTCACGCAAACTTTCGGTCTGTTCGCAGGTTCTGGATGCGAATCGGGGGGTGTTTGGCTCATCCCTACTCTGCATGTGCATACATTTTCTGAGGGGTTTTTACCTGATCCCCAAGCAGCCGCTTGGTCTCACTTGTTTTTTTTTTTTCTTATATCAAAAGTATTTATTATTTATAAAGGGTACACATAAAAAAATCACAGTATTGCGGGCGCAGCCGCTACATTAACAGAAAAAAGGAACAACATAAAACAGGTTGAGAGCTTGTCTCAGGTACATATCAGCCAGTATGTTAGTGTAATTAGAGTGTAGGCAGTAAGCCTAGTTTTAGTTAAGCCCCTTATCGGAGCATGTCAGACAGACGAAAAAAAAAAACATAAACTTCCAGAAGCTATAATTGGTTGGTTGTAGCAGTCATGTTTGCCTCAGCTCGTTTGTGGGTGTAGTCTTCAATGTCTTTGTCTCACTTGTTTTTAATCACACTTCCGGCATTTTGACTATACAGTAGGGATGAGCTCCGGCGTGTTCGCATTGAACACGTGCAGAGCCCGCCAGGAATTTTGAACCGTGCTGCGCTAATGACAGGCAGGGAGACATTTCCCGATGCTCGGCTGCGGAGATCGGGAAATGTCTCCCTGGCTGTGATTAGCGCAGAGCGGTGCCGACTTCCTGCCGGGCTCTGCACGTGTTCAATGCAAACACGCCGGAGCTCATCCCTACTATACAGTTTGGTTGTGATTTTCTGCTTTATATATATATATATATATATATATATATATATATATATATATACATATATATATATATATATATATATATATATATGTTTATATATATTTAGTGCGGTGGCTCCCTATATGCCCCCCTTACACAATGTTATGCACGCCCACATAGTTGTTGGTTTGCTCCTCTCATTTGGATTGGGTGCTCAGCTTGTGGGCCCGTTAGGGTTAGACAACTGGAACACATTCATACTTATATTTATGTATCTAGCATTTCTATGATGTTTATATGCTATACAGTACCTTGCAAAAGTATTCACCCCCCCCCTTTGGCACTTTTCGACCTGGAATTAACATGGATTGTTTGAGGATTTGCATCATTTAATTTACAGAACATGCCCACAACTTTGAAGATTTTTTTTTTTGTTTATTGTTAAGCAAACAACAAACAGGACAAAATAACAGAAAAAGTCAATGTGCATAACTATTCAGCCCCCTAAAGTCAATACTTTGTAGAGCCACCTTTTGCGGCTATCACAGCTCCAAGTCACTTTGGATAAGTCTCTATGAGCTTGCCACATCTTACCACTGGGATTTTTGCCCATTCCTCCTTGCAAAACTGCTCCAGCTCCTTCAAAGTGGATGGTTTGCGCTTGTGAACAGCAATCTTTAAGTCTGACCACAGATTTTCTATTGGATTGAGGTCTGGGTTTTGACTAGGCCATTCCAACACATTTAAATTTTTCCCCTTAAACCACTCAAGTGTTGCTTTAGCAGTGTGTTTGGGGTTATTGTCCTGCTGGAAGGTGAACCCTCGTCCTAGCCTCAAATCACACACAGAGTGGTACAGGTTTTGCTCAAGAATATCCCTGTATTTAGCACCATCCATCTTTCCCTCAACTCTGACCAGTTTCCCAGTCCCGACTGCTGAAAAACATCCCCACAGCATGATGCTGCCACCACCATGTTTCACTGTGGGGATGGTGTTCTTTGGGTGATGTGATGTGTTGGGTTTGCTCCAGACATAGTGTTTTCTTTGCCCAAAAAGTAAAATTTTAGTCTCATCAGACCAGAGCACCTTCCTCCATACATTTTGGGAGTCTCCCACATGCCTTTTCGCAAACTTAAAACGTGCCATTTTATTTTTTGCTGAAAGTAATGGCTTTCTTTTGGCCACTCTGCCATAAAGCCCAACTCTATGGAGCATACTGCTTATTGTCGCCCTATGTACAGATACTCCAGTCTCTGATGTGGAACTCTGCAGCTCCTCCAGGGTTACCTGAGGTCTCTGTGCTGCCTCTCTGATTAATGCCCTCCTTGCCGGGTCCGTGAGTTTTGGTGTGCGGTTTTGCTGTTGTGCCATGTTCTTTCCATTTGGTTATGATAGATTTGATGGTGCTCCTAGGGATCATCAAAGATTTGGATATTTTTTTATAATCTTACCCTGACTTGTACTTCTCAACAACATTGTCCCTTACTTGTTTGGAGAGTTCCTTGGTCTTCGTGGCAGTGTTTGGTTAGTGGTGCCCCTTGCTTAGGTGTTGCAGCCTCTGGGGCCTTTCAAAAAGGTGTGTATAAGGTGCGCATGCGCGGGGACTCGGAGAAGGACGTGTGCTGACCGAGCTCCCGGCACCCCGACCCACCAGAGCTAACGATAGCGCAGGCACTGAGGTCCGTGAGCCAGGACCGATCCCACACCAGCCCCGAAGTGGCGATGAACCGTAGGGCACAGGGGCAGCCGCGGAAAGGACACGATACGCAAACTACAGCCCAGAAGAGAGCAGGGCCTTCCCCTACAGCACAGCCGCGATCCAAGATGGCGCCGGGTAAGCCAGACACACGAGGCAGCACGGCAGCAGCCAGATCCGACGGAGCTACACAGAGATTAGACAGGCAGCTAAATCTGGAGCCAACTAGGGATCCATTCTCCTCACAATCCTCGGGAGAGGTGGAGACCGGACAGCGGGGTGAGTCACTATCACATCCCCCATCCCCAGCCATATACGCTGATAGACATGACTCTCCAAACTCCCCTGCCTCCCCTGCCTCCTCCATGGATAGGAACATGGCAGACTTAGCAGAAGTCCTCATTAGCCAATCCAGCCAATCCAGCCAGGATATGCCAATTCCCCAGCTCTCACACTATTCCCCTGATGCTGTACTGTTGGGCAGATTCTCCACCATGCTGCAGCAGGAGCTCTCTAAGGCCTGCACATTAATCACCACTGACCTGAAAAAAGACATCCATAGCTTGGGAGAGCGTTTTGAGCTAATTGAAACCAAAGTGGATGGAGCCATCAAAAGGGTCAACCAGAACTCAGCCATGGTGACAGACCTCCAGGATAGATTAGAAGAGGCATTCACAAAAATTGAAGATTTGGAGAATCGTTCTCGTAGGTACAATGTCCGCGTGCGTGGCCTCCCTGAAACTCACACAGATCTAGAGGGGGCTGTAAAAGACCTGATGAAAACCCTTATCCCTGATATAGCCAACCACCACATGGAAGTTGATCGCGTTCACCGAGCACTGACAGCCCCAAGGGCCGACGGCCTACCACGAGACATTATTGTTAAGCCACATCACTACCGCATTAAGGATAAGATGATGCTTGCGGCCCGCAACAGGCCGGACCTGTCGCTATTTGGAACACCAATACAGCTCTTTACAGATTTGGCGCCATCAACGGTCCAGAAACGCAGAAACCTACGGCCATTACTCCAGCAACTTATGGCCAAACAGATTAAGTATCGATGGTCGTTCCCTTTTAAGTTATCATTCACTTACAACGGAAAGTCCCACTCCTTTTCCACGTTCCAAGCAGGCGAAGACCTACTGCTTAGTCTCGGCATCATTGCACGGGACTCTCCGACTCCGATTTCATCTCCCCCTCGTCTGGATCATCGTCCCCTCTCCCCGATAAGGCAGGATCGCACACGCTCACAGGCCAGAAATGCTCGCCGGAATACCTGAGTATTATTGCTCTTCTCTCTTTTTGCTTTTTTGCCCCCTTTTGGGAACTGTTAGTGCTTGATTGCACGGATATGGCCTGGGCCCATGGTGGACTATGGGCCTGATGGGGCCATCGTTACCATTCACAGTTCACAGGTTACAAAGTCACGGGTTACAAAGTTACTGGAGTTCCTGGTTCTTCGGACTGGCTGCCAGCCGAATATTTTACAACCCCGACGGGCCCAACCTGGTCGAAGAAATTTTGCTTTTTGCTTTTTAGCAGTCTGGGGGCCTTAGTCGGACCGCAATGTGTTCCCCTGTTGGGCTGTGGCTCGGGGGCCGGAACGACCGATGGGGACCCTTCCGGCCCCGGCGCCACTGGCCTTGGGAATGCATGTTCCTATAGACAGCCTGTTATGTTAAAACTGTATTGATTGATTTTGTCATTTCCGATATGACCTCGAATAGCCTGCTCGTACAGAGTGTAATCATATTTGGGTCGGGGTGGTCATGCTTGCCACCCAACTGCAAGACTACCTGTCCTACGACAAGGATGGTACCCTTGCACCTAATTTGCCGGATGTTGTCTCCGGCAGGGGTTATTCCCCATTCCTTCATTCATCAGCTAGGATTGAGTTATATTGGTTGTTTGGGCCTAAGGCCTATGTATATGTTTTTTTGCTTTTATTTTTGTTTCTCTTCTTCTCTAATGCCTTTTCCTTCTCTCCCTTCCCCCTCTTTCTTCGGAGCCTCGGTTCAGCGCCCTTCCCTTATGTCATGGTCTGAGAGGTCACATAGCCAAACAGTCATCATCATCGGGACCCTTCTCGCTTCATTCATTATGCAAGGTAAGAGTGCTCTGCCCTACCACGATGGCCACCACATATAACACAGACTATTCGATAGTTAGCCACAATGTACATGGATTTAACTCCCCTACTAAAAGAACTAAGGCTTTCCAGTTTTATCATAAACAGAAGGCTGAAGTCCTGCTATTACAGGAAACTCATTTCTCCAATGTCTCAGCGCCCCGTTACCTCAATGGGAAGTATCCACAGTTTTACTTGGCAGGGGGTCGGGAAAAGAAGGGCGGTGTAGCCATCTGCTTTTCGAAACGGACCCCTCGCTATCGTTAAGGACAAGAGAGGTAGATATATTATGGCAGTGGGGCGGCTCCATGACCAGGAGGTGTCCTTTATATCATACTATGCCCCGAATACTGGACAGCCGGAATTCTTTAGCAAAATGCTGAAGATTCTTATGCCCAAAGTCCAGGGTCAGGTCATTATGGGAGGCGATAGTAATATTCCCTTGGACAGAATTATGGATAAATCGGACTCCTCTAGACCAACATTGAAACGCCCACCGACTGGAAGCAGCAAGGTTGCACGTCTGTTTCATTTCTATGACCTCATCGACGCCTGGCGAGAAAATAACCCTACGGTCAGAGACTTTACACACTTTTCACAAGCCCATCATACTTACTCGAGGATAGACCACGTTCTAGTACGTACGCCTTTGCTACCATTTATTAAGTCGGTTAAGATTTTATCTACCCCTTGGTCTGATCATTCCCCGATAAAACTCTCTACTTCAGGGCTATGGACTAAATCTAGACCCTCCCCGTGGAGACTTAATGTGAGCTTGCTGAATGACCCTACAATCTTTTTAGAGATTCAAAAGGAAATACAGGAATACTTTAGACTTAATAAGGCATCGGACACATCCCCCGCAATTAACTGGGTAGCTCATAAAGCAGCGATTAGGGGCATATTGTTACAAGTGGCAGCCAGGATTAAACGCAATAGGGAACAGGCAAATAAGATTCTGGAAACTAACTTAGATAACTTACTTAGTGAACAGCACAGAAATCCCCTGGTAGATATAAGGCATAAAATTGACGAGGCTCGACTAGCACTAAATCTTAGCTTGACTACTCAAGCGGAGAAACATATTAGTTGGTCTAAGCACAGGTTCTATACGATGGGTGATAAACCTACCACAATGTTAGCTAGAAAACTGGTTCCTCGACCGTACACACCGACTTTGCCTAAACTACGACTATCCACGGGCCTAACCTCCCAGAACCCCGAACGGATAATTGGAGAATTTCACAAATTTTATGCTAAGCTGTATGGAGTGCAGGACAAGTTCGATTCATCTGAAGCGAGCACATTCTTTCGCGACTTACAGCTGCCTAAATTGACACAAGCCCATGCGGAACTGATGGACGGTGCTCTTACAGAGCCTGAAGTCAGGGCTGCAATCAAAACCCTACACCCTACCAATGCCCCTGGGCCAGATGGATTCCCGGGTCACTACTATAGGAAATATCACGATCTTCTGGCCCCACATCTCTGTACTTACTTTAATGACCTGAGAAGCGGCAGCAAGCTCCCCAGCCATGAAAATGTAGCCTATATAAGTGTTATCCCGAAACCAGGAAAGGACCATACAGACTGTTCCAATTATCGCCCAATTTCTCTGATCAATACGGATCTTAAGATTCTAACCAAAATACTGGCCCAGAGACTTAATACTTTTCTTCAGTGTTATATCCATCCTGACCAAGCAGGTTTTGTCCCGACAAGACAGGCATCGGACCAAACCCGCCGGATAATTAACCTTATCTCGGCAGTTCGGTCTGATTGGGATGGAAAGGGGACTAGGAGGGGAATGTTACTTTCATTAGATATCCAGAAGGCGTTCGATTCTATCTCCTGGGACTATCTTTTTGATGTTCTCACACGCTTTGGATTTGGGAGACGCTTTCTGGATCTCCTTCACATATTATATGATTCCCCCAGTGCCTCGCTAATGCTCAGAGGATATACATTCCAAACATTTCCTATCAGGAGAGGAACTAGACAGGGCTGCCCGTTGTCGCCACTATTATTCGCCCTGGCGATTGAACCACTAGCGCTCAAAATTCGCGCCTGCAGAGATATACAGGGCATTTATTGCGGAGACTATGAACACAAATGTTTACTCTTTGCGGACGACTTGTTGCTGACCTTGACCTCACCGATCACATCCCTACCTAACTTGTATGCTATTTTGCAGCCTTTCTCCAACATTTCCGGGTTGGCAATTAATCATAGTAAGTCAAGAGCACTGAACTTATCTTTGCTAAGCTCCACTCAGGCTACGCTTGAAAAATCATTTCAATTCCGATGGGAATCCACAGCTCTCCCTTATTTAGGCATACAGCTGACCTCATCTATTGGTGAGTTGTACAAAGAGAATTATCCAGCCCTTTTCAAACGGCTAACAGCTGACATGGCTAAGTGGCAGGTTCACCCGCCATCGTGGTTTGGCAGACTTCACTCAATTAAAATGAATGTTCTACCTCGATTATTGTATTTCTTCCGTACCTTGCCAGTTTCATTGGCCCGTGATGACCTTAAACGATTCCAGAATAAAGTACTACAGTTTATTTGGGGTGATAAGAGACCCAGGGTGAATAGGAGCACTCTATACACGTTGAAGCGGAGAGGGGGACTTGGTCTTCCAGACTTATTAAAATATTTTTATGCTGCCCAGATAGCACAACTTACAAGGTTTCACTCCCAACAGGCACAGGCCATTTGGATGGCTATGGAATCTTATTCCTGCCGTCCCAAACCTATTTCTTATATTTTATGGCTCCCTATCAAGGAGCGACCTCCTATACTTTGCCCTACTTTATCCATGTCACTGGAACTATGGGACAGACTCTCCAGATCTCACAAATTCAAATCTCCTCATTCTCCACTGACACCTCTGCTTCAAAATAAAGCATTCACCCCGGGTCTCACTCCACTAGCGTTCGAATGGTGGACTAATAAGGGTTTTAAGTGTATTGCTGACTTGTGCGATCATAGAGGTATGCTGACCGAACGGACTATGGCTGACAGACATCAAATGCCTCCAGCGGAGGGTTATAGGTTCGCCCAAATCTCACATTATGTACAAACCCTGGCTCGCAAGAGCAACCTAGCAACCCAAACTCCCATGGAACATCTATGCAAAAATTATGATAAAATTAAAGGACATTTATCTGCTATATATTCGATATTGCTGAGTGTATCGACAAAGCTGACTTATATGGTCCAATGGGAGACCGACTTGCAGGAAACCCTGGATCTGGACGAATGGCATAGGATAGCCGAGACAGCATCTCGTTCGCTCGTCAATACTTCAATAATTGAGGCCAATTATAAGGTTCTACTGAGGTGGTATATGGTGCCGGTCAGACTGGCAACTTTTGTCTCAGGAGCTACCCCGTTGTGCTTTAGAGGATGTGGCCAGATGGGCACCACCTATCATATTTGGTGGACATGCCCAAAGGTCCGGAGGTTTTGGATCAGGGTGTATAATTTAGTTTACTCCCTTACTCAACTAAACCTAACTAAATCAGCTAAGCAAGCACTACTGGGGGGAGGAGATGTGGAAGCCTCCAAGTCCTGCAAGAGGCTCTTGACATTTATTTTTATTTCAGCCAAAATCACTATTGCTAGGAACTGGAAATCGGCAGCTCTACCATTCGATCAGCTTAAAGGCAAATTGTCTTGGTTGATGCTAAACGAACGCTTGACCGCTCTGGCCCAAGATAAAATGAAACTGTTTCATGGAGTTTGGGACCCATGGCTTCGTTACCTAACTAATGACCCGGGGATGTTTACAGCATAGCCTAGGGGATTAGGTTGAGATGTCTGGATGCTGAATCGGGGCTCCTCCCCCCCCCTCCCTCCCCCCATTCCCCCCTCCTCAACTGTCCTTTCCTTACTCTGTCTCCTTCCTTTTATTCTTTGTCACTGTCCTCTTTCCTCTCTTTTGAAATTTGTTTATTGTTTATTTTTGGAGTCAGATCCAGACCTTAGAGGTTTGTGCTGCTCCCTGTTTTCTCAGCTCCTACGGGACCATTGTCAGTCTGATCAGACCTCTGGGCGGCCCACACGGCCGGCTGAGTTGCGCCCCCCCCCCGATAGATGGATGGGGGGGCGGCTCATCTGGGTGGACGGTTCAGATATGATCTGCGATGCTAATAGGGGTTAACGGCTCTACGGAGCTTCGGACTACTCCAAGGACCCCTACACTTGGTGATCTTCATTGTGTTACCCCAAATGTTGATTGTGACTGTACAATGTTATGTGGCGACTTTTATACATTTTGTATGACAAAACTTGAATAAAAAGATTGAAACACAAAAAGGTGTGTATATGTATATTGACAGATCATGTGACACTTAGATTGCACATAGGTGGACATCATTTCACTAATTATGTGACTTCTGAAGGTAATTGGTTGCACCAGAGCTTTTTATGGGTCTCATAACAAAGGGGGTGAATATATACGCACATGGCAATTATAATTTTTTTATTTCTGAAAAATATTTTTATGTATATATTTTTCTAATTTTACTTCACCAACTTAGACTATTGTGTTCTGATCCATTACATATAGTTTAGATTAAAAAAAACATTGAACTAAAGGCTGTAATGTAACAAAATAGGTAAAAAGCCAAAGGGGTAAATACTTTTGCAAGGCACTGTATGTATTCATTCATATTTTCTTTCTTTTCACGCAAAATAGTTGCCTTAAGCTCCTGAAGAAGTGCTTGGTGCGTGTAACGGCACCCCAAATACGAAAGGGGGTAACGCCGTTTAGATCCCTTCCCTCTCCTGGACACAACTTCACTGTCGATCCTCCACAGCCAGAAGACCACTTCCCATAGGAATTAATCCTTCCAAAGAACGAGACAACACGCTCTGTATCTTTCCAAAAATAGACTGCTTTTATTGCCAAAAACATTGAAACTCTTATACACATCCAATACTGCATTAACCTGAATGAACAATGGTCCAGCTCCACCCACAACATAACAAGACTCAAGACACATTATTTTGCCACTTCCTAAAAGACAACAGGTTAGCTTTTGTCTCCCAATACCCATCAGACCCAATTTACATGAGTCAATTAGCTACAGCTGCTGTCTCAGACCCATGACCTGCAATACACATCTCACAATGAAAAGATTTGTAGCCTGTCTGTCTGAGTACAATTACACATAAGTATAGACTTAATTAACACAATGAAAGATCCTTAGACGCCATCCTAGATTCATTTACATCACACAGGCAGGTAACACATCTCCCAATTAACCTGTTGAGTTCAGGGTAAGTAAATAGTCCTTTACAGATATCCTTGGGAATATGGTGGATAAATAGTACAGACCCATTTTAGGTAGTCCAAGATATATTTCTTAATGTCCATTATTTCCTGGCTCACCCTGTGTCCAAAGTGACCCTCTGTCACAGCGCGTAACATGTAGAGCGAAGTACGACACAACTCTACTACACATCAAGCACTCTGGAATTAACTTAAAGTGATAGTAAACCCTTACACACCACTTTACCTAGAGGTAAGCCTATAATAAGGCTTCCCTGTAGATACTGGAAATATCTCCTAAACCTGCACGGTTTAGGAGATATTTACCATATACGCTTGCGCCGACATCATCAGCGCATGCGCACTAAAGAAGGTAACGATCATGCCATTTCTAAAGGGCCTCGTGCCGTCACCGTTGGCTCCCACGCGCATGCATGGGAGTGATGTCACGCGACGTCCACGGCTCCGGAAGGAAGAGGGGTGAAGATGGACATGGCCACCAGCAGGGACATCAGGGACATCGCGGGCTTTGTTTGCAGATGATTGGCAAATAATGGGCTAGTATGCGATGCATACTAGCCCATTATGCTTTAACTTTGTAGGGAACAAAAGAGGAAGTAAAACTAATCAGGGTTTACTTCCGCTTTAACCGTATAGAATGAATTATTTCTCCAGTCAAACGTCAAACACGCAAGTAAAAAGTGACCCACCCTTTAAGAATAAATCTAACCAATTTCCTGATCTTACCACAAATCCTCAAATATCAGCTTTTCTCATCGCTATGGTGAGTGAAATTAAAAGAATGCCCATATCATCTAATATGTCCAATCTTACTATGGAACAACAACAAGCACTTAGATGTTTACATTGCAGAGAGGATACAGTTATCAAACCTTTAGACAAGGGCAGCATAGTACTTCTAACTCATCAACAATACGAAACCATGTTTTTTTAACATCTTAAAAAATGCTGAGTGGTATATGCCAATTACGAACCGAAATCACAGCTCAGTTTAAGTTAGAATATAAACTGTTAATCTACACGGCTTTTACAGATGCCTTAATTAATAAACAAACATATGAGTATCTGAATACACCCTTTCCAAGAGAAGCAATTTTTTATGCCATTCCAAAAATACACAAGAACAGAGATACACCTCCAGGCAGACCTATAGTGTCAGGAATAGGCTCCATTACAGAGAATGCTAGTAGATTTGTAGACTTATTTTTCATGCAAAGAGAAAGGCAATATGGATTTGCCTTTCGTAAATAACCCCCTATTGTCTCCTCCGATGTTCATCTCCAGAACTTATCCACAGCCTCTTCCATCCCCTGAAACTCTCTACCTCAATCTGTCTGCCTTTCTCTTACTCTGGCCACCTCCTTCAGGTGATCCCGAAAACTCATCTCTTCAGGGAAGCCCAACCCACCTCCACCTAATAATTGAACCTTTAATTCTTCCATGAGCTCATTCTCACAGTTATTACCTTTTGTGCCACTTGCCCCACCCTATTAGATTGTAAACTCTTATGAGCATGGCCCTCTTAACCCTCTTGTATTTTATTGTATTGTAACCTTTATATTGTAAAGTGCTGTGCAAACGGTTGGAAATATATAAATCCTGCATAATATGAATAATTTCCCCTACTTTACTTTTTTCTAGATATCTTCAGTCTGATAGCCAGCATCAATCCACTCCCTCTAAAGCTAGGTCTTCCTGGACCCTCCCCTGCCAGTGACAGGACAGTGAAATGAGAAAAAATGCAGCAATGTGCCCATCTTTCAATCATTCTGCTTTCTCTTCAAATTATAATTTTTCTTGTTAGCATATGAACTAATTTGCTCCTTGTACTTCTGCTCTACAGGGACTGCAAGAGGCTGATACCAGGTCAGATTCAGGTACTTACACTGCTTACAATTAAAAAAAATATTTAAAGTGGATGTAAACACAATTCATTAAATTTGGGCTTGGCACATATATCTGCAGTGTTTTCTTATCTCTCTACAAAGCATGTCCCGTAGCTGTCTCTTGCTCTTTAACTCTGTTATCAGCCTGATAACTTCTCACATGTTCTCTGAGACGGGAGATAGAAGTGTGTGTCATTTTACTAAGTGTGTGAGGGTTTAGATCCACTTTAATAAGTAGCTATTGATTACAGAGCTGAATTAATTTGTGTCTTATATGTCTGCCTAAAGTTCAGCTTTAAGATATTGCTTCATATATATTTTACAGAGAACTAGAAAATGTATTTTCCTATTACGTATACCCTACAGCTCCTGAATGTAAGCCAGCTAGCTCAGTGGTTATGTGCCTAAAACATAAATGTGAATACCTCAATGTTTTTGAGTCTATCCAAGTGCTAAAATGTACTGTGTAATATATTAATGGCCCAAAAACACAATGGATTCATTTATAAAAATGTGCATAGCTATTCCTCTAATAAAACATGCATGTGCGTCTATTTGGCATGAACTAACCAGCTTCTGGTCAAATGTTTTTGGGCTATAAGCTTAGGTTCTTTTCTCTTCTAGTTAAATGTTCTTATGCTATTGTTTAAGGCTATTTTTTCCTCTGATTGAATATTTTTAGGCTCTTTTCCTGTTGTAAAAAAATTGTTCAAAGACAACCTCTGTGCTTGTTTGTATGTAATAAAACATGAAACAGAAAACAGTGATTGTAAAATTGTAATTCCTCAAAGGTAAAAATGCAGAGCTTAAAATGCAGAGCTTTAAAAATATTGAAGGTGTGTAATTGTGGCATATATCCCCACATGTACAGTTGCAAGTATCAGCACAATATGCAAATGTTCCTTTTCCCACGTGATTATCTAAAAATGGTCACAGACTAAAGTTGGCCATACAAGGCTCAGCTTTTTCATTCAGCAAGCCGAACTGAACCAATTTACCCATCCACACGTTCAAGATGGATAGGGAAATCCTCCCTTCTCTGTCATTATATTCTGACAGCGAGACTCAACTGCTGTCAGAATACACTGATCAGCACTGCAGCCAATTGGCTGCAAGCACTGATCAAATGGACATTTTCAAGCAGGACCATTCATTAGAAGTCAATCGAAATGTGGCCATTTCAGCAGGAACCATTTAGATCCAGCAGGAATTTTAATACATATGTGGCCAGCTTAACCATAGAGCTCTGGAAGGTTTACCCCCTTCATGACCAGGCCATTTTTTGCGATACAGCACAGATTTACTTTAACTGACATGGTCATGCGACACTGTACCCAAATAAAAGTTTTTCCCACAAATAGAGCTTTCTTTTGGTGGTATTTGATCACCTCTTCACCTCTGCAGTTTTTATTTTTTGAGCTATAAACAAAAACAGAAAACAAAAAAACACGCTGGGCACTTTGCTGGCGCTGCCCATTGATTTTAATGGGCAGGGGCGCTTTAGGAGCGGTGTATACACCGCTCCTAAAGCACCTCAAAGATGCTGCTTGCAGGACTTATTTTTAGCTGCCAGCGCACCGCTCCAGTGTGAAAGCACTCAGTCTTTCACACTGGAGTGACAGGACAGGCGCTTTACAGGCACTTTGCAGGCACTATTTTTAGCGCTATAGCACCTGTAAAGAGCCTCAGTGTGAAAGTAGCCTTAAACATATCCAATAAAGAAATGTAAAAAATCGAATTTCTTCATCAATTTAGGCCAATATGTATTCTGCTACATATTTTTGGTAAAAACAAAACAAAAATCATATATTGATTGGTTTGCGCAAAATCTACAAACTATGGGATATATTTATGCCATTTTTTTTTTTTTTACTAGTGATGGCGGCGATCAGCAACTTGTAGCGGGACTGAAACATTGGGGCGGACAAATCGGACACCAAGTGACACTTTTTTGGGGACCAGTGACACTAATACAGTGATCAGTGCTAAAAATATGCACTATCACTGTACTAATGACACTGGCAGGGAAGGGGTTAACATCAGGGCGATCAAAGGGTTAAATGTGGGCCTAAAATGTGCTTGCTTACTGTGTGGGGGGGGGTGCTTGTTCTATGGGAAGGCAGAGATCCGTGTTCCTGCTTTGCAGAAAAACATGATCATTACCTTGCCTACTGACAGAACGGCAGTCTGCCTTTTTTTCAAAGCTGAATTTAAAAGAAAGAATTGACGGCATGCCCCCCCCCCCCCCACCATGCATATTAGGTCTTTGAGGTCTGGTATGAATTTTGAGGGAAACCCCACACCAATTTTTTTTTAATGTCCCCCTCAAAATCTATTCCAGACCCTTATCCATGCATGCAGCCCGGCAGGTCAGGTAAGGGAGGGGACGAGCGAGCGCCCCCTCCCTCCTGAATAATAACAGGCTACATGCCCTTAACATGGGGGGGTGCTTCGGGGCAGGGGAATCTGCCCCCCCAAAGGACCTTGTCCCCATGTTGATGGGAATATGGGCCTCTTCCCCACAACCCGGGCCAGTGGTTGTGGGGGTCTGGGGGGTGCGGGGCTTATCAGAATCTGGAAGCTACCTAACAAGGGTGCCCCCAGAGCCCACCCCCCCTTTGTGAATGAGTAAGGATACACAGATCCCCTACTCACCCCAAAAAAATTAAAATAAATGCCCCCCATTTAACCCAACGCCCAAAAAAAAAAGGTCTGCTCCCGCCATCTGACAGTTCTTAAATAACTAAGAGGCAGGGTCATCCAGTGACATAATCATATGACCCGCCCCCTTGTAGCGTTATCGATCCAAAATGCCCAAGGGGGCAGTGTCACCCGGTGATCATTCGTCCACTCCCTTTCCTGACTTGCTGGGCTGCATGTTCGGAGAAGGGTCTGGTATCGATTTTTTTTTTTGGGGGGGGGGCACGCCATTTTTTTTGTTACATTTTGGTCCGAAGGGCCTGGTATGCATTGGTTGGGGTGGACCCCGTGCCGTTTTTTCACAAATATTTTTGCCGGCAATTACTTTTTTTAGACTCCTTCTAAACAACAGATACACATTCAATGAATACCGCATGCCTGGACCAATACTTAATTTCTGCATGCATTTAATTATTAATTTCCATCTGTGAATGGATTTTAGCGTCTGTTAATGTAGTATTTACCGAGCGTGTTCAGCATTTTTCGGTAAATGCCCCACAAACAGACTAGTAAACTGACAGTTTCAGGATCGCATCTGATATTTAGACAAAATGTATCCTGACACCTAATTATTATCATAAGAGTTAATTCTGCGAATGGAGCCCACTAATGTAAAGTGGTAGTAAAGGCTTTTTTTTATTTATACCAACAGGTAAGCCTATTAGAAGGCTTACCTGTAGGTACAGTAAATATCTCCTAAACATGCACAGTTTAGGAGATACTCACTTTAGCAGTACCAGTGATGTCACCACCGCATGCGCACTGCGCTCTCAATGGACGGCGTGCCGTGCAGCGGCTGTGACCCCCGCGACTCCGCCAGTAAAACGGCTGCTGCCCGTGAACCTGGAAGGAAGTCCAGTTGAAGATGGAAGCCCTGTCAGTGGTGACAGCGTTCTGCTGGAGGGCTATGTTTTCAGGTAAGTCGCTCATAATGTGCTAGTATGCAATGCGTACTAGCACATTATGACATTAATTTGCAGGGAGAAGGTTTTTTTTTTTTTTTGTAGCTTACTACCGCTTTAATTTGAAAAAAATTAAACAAAACTAAAAAAATATATACCACAAACCTGTTACAAGTTCTCTGATTTCCAAATCTGTGGTTTTTCGAAGTAGCCGTACCAATGCTGGAATACCACCACAGTTTTTCAGTGCAATCTTGTTGTCATCATTTGCTTTACCATATACTAAGTTCCTAAGTGCCCCACAGGCACTTCGATGAACATCTGTCATACGATGATCTAGAAGATCTACTAACAACTGAATCCCTCCTTGTCTTCTTATCTGAAATATACAGTATTATATTTAATTATTAATCATGTAAATTGTAATGTGATTCATATGCGGAATCAGCATTTCTCCTATAAATGATTTACTGTACAATGCATTTAATGTGCAAAAATATACTTTACAATAATTACTTATTTAATCTTGCATTACAGTGAACTCCAGGTAAGACAGCATTAGTATTAAGCATTTATAACGCAAAGCTATGTGTATTGCTTTTCACCTATGACGTCCAGAAGTGTTTGTAGTTACTATAAAAGGCAAATATGTACCATGTAATAATTTTAAAGAAGTACCTAGTGCTTCTGATTTTTTTTCCCACTCTATTGGGCACACCTTACCTCCATGTTAGAGGACCTGCTCCACCTGGTTTAGAGTCTGTGACACACTGGGAACCAGGGCCGGTGCCAGCATAAAGCGGGCCGCCTTAGGTGGGCAGGAGAGGGAGGCAGCAACTCCAGGGGTCCCTCAAGAAATGCTTATGCTGGCACCGGCCCTGCTCACACATTTACCTCGCTCAGCACAGCTGACAGGGCGCACGTGGCACGCACGTGACAGGCAGCACAGCACTGGCTTCTCCTCCTCCTCTCTCCCAGTCAGATGCAGAATGCAGAGCAGATAATGGCACTTTGTTTTTGAACCCCTCCCCTTCTCTCCCCCCAGCCTGCCCTATGACCAATCCCCTCCCACAGAGTCCCACCCCCCTTCGAGCACAGGGATATTGGCCGCTGAACTGGAGTTGAGTGAGATGAGGGGGAGCCTGGGAGGAGCTGAGTAAGACCAGAGGGAGGAGCCGAGTGATACCAGGGGGTGCGGCCAGCAGGCACAGGATCTGGAGTGGCATGGCACGGATGACAATCCTCAGTGGAAGGTAGGACATGGCTTAGATGCCTCATTCTATGTGACTGTCTTTTCTCTGATTATACAGCCTGCAGCTGCTGCATGTACATTAGGGGTGCGCATCTTCGGTGGTGTCACGATTCGATTTGAATACAATTATTATGTCAACAATTCGATTTGATTCCGCGATGCATCACAATTAGAAAGATGGAGGAGTCTGGAGATAGCGAAGGAGGAATCCATGAATAGGAAAGGAAGGATGGAGTAGTCTGGAGATGGGAACTAAAGGATGGAAGAGTCCGGGGATAGAACTGAAGGATGGAGGGGTCCAGGGTTAAGCATTGAAAGATGGTGATATCCATGGAGAGAGAATGGAAGAGTCTGGGGATAGGGAAATAGGAATCCATGAATAAGGAAAAAAGGATGGAAGAATCGGAGGATAGGAATGGAAGGCTGGAAGAGTCCGGGAATCCAGGAATATTATTCGATGGAAGAGTCTGAGGGGGGTGATAGGAACTGAAGGATGGAGGGGTCGGTCCAGAGATAAGAATGGGTGGGACCTCAGATTGTTCAGGGCTGCATGGGGTGGGGGTTGGAGCCTGTGAATGGAGGTGAGGTGGGTGAGGTCTATGCGGTGGCCATTGGTTTGAATGGGGAGGTGGAAGAGGAATGGGCTGGGAGCCATATCCATCTGATGTGTGTGTTTGGGTGATCTGGGGTTAGTGATCAGGAGTAGTTTGAGACATATATAAAAGGTGGGGGGGGTTGGGCGAGAGATAGTGGGACCTGCGGGGGGAGGAAGGGGCTGTGAAGGACATTAGGCAGTTTGACAGCCAGCTGGGGAACATGCTGTCATATCTGCGTTGAAAACAGAATAAAGTGGGCTCTGTATGATTAGTTGGCAGCTAGCACACAGTGATAGTGAATATACAACCTTTAATAGACCATAAAACAAAAAATAGTGTGCAGTGCTTTGCGCTGATAAATGTACAAAAGAGTAGTGAACAAATATAGTCCTGAAATATATACATATATATGTTTAAAAGGGGGCGGAAAGGAAAAAAAAAGAGATTTTTTCGGTGCAGAGAGTAAGTAGTGATGAGAAGAAAATCGTCTTCATAAAAAAAGATAATTTATTTGGTATTCGTTTAAATTTATATATATATAATGTATAAATGATCTTAGGTATACAAAACAAATAATTTTCAAGAAACCCCGGGGACGTTTTGCCCTCTACGTTTGCAGAGATGTGGAGGCCCTCGGAGTGGTTTGCTGCTCGGGACTGGTGGTGCATCTCAAGCCCTTCGGCAGATGCGAGCAGTGTAAGGAGTTCTTGTTTGAGGTAAAGCAACCTACAGAGAAGCCTCGGGCTTTCCGCCTCAATTGCCTTACAGGCGCCACTACTTCGGAGGAAGGAGCCAGAGCTTTTGCAGCCACCCCTATGCATACTGTTGAGACTCAGGAGGAAGTCGCGAGCAGAGATGTTCCAGAGATTGAGGAACCGGAATCGGAGAGACCGGAGGATGTCGCCTCAGTCACCACAGAGTCCTTACTCCCACTGCCCAAGAGGAAGATTGGCTTTGCGAAGGCTTCCTGCGGCCGCGGTGGAGTTACGCCCCAGCGCTTACTCGGAACGGATGCATCCGAAGGGACAAGTTCCGGACGTCCTGGCTCAGCTGCAAGCCGAGGTAAGCCGGGGAAAAAGACTCTGTCGGAAGTCTGAAGTATCAGGGATGCTTGAGTCAGGGATCCCAGGGTTCTTGAACTGGTTAGAGGCAGTGACTCGTCTTCTACCCGGAGCTACTTGCCTGCAGAGGAATGTGATAACTCTGACCTGGAGTCGGTGTCTGACCCAGGAGATGATGCCGCCATTGACGAGGTGTTCGAGAAAAAGGGTTGGGATAAGATGCCCCTGTCCTTGTCCCATAGAAGTAGGGACCCACCAATGTCTACTGGGGAGAGCACACCCCGGGTGGAGGCTCTGGAGCCTGAGGAGGGATCTGTCCCCTTGCCTGCCCTTCTACTGTTAGAGATACCTGGATCCATTGCTGGGATGGAGCGGGTGTCACTGCGAGCCCCTGTGTCTGGTCCGAAGGTAGTGAAAGTACCTTGGCACCCGGATGCCATAGTCATGACCGGTATGGGAGATCATCTGACCATGCCACCGCTATCCCGTTTGCAGAGGTTATTTAACCAGAAGGTTGCTAGCGAATATGGGTGGGAGTACCCGTACCTGCCAAAGGAACTTTTGTTCGAGGTGGAGGCCTATAGACACCGGTGGTACGCAGACTTTGTATGCACACATATTAAAGTACCCCCGGCCCGCAGGTTCTATTCATGTTCTCCCACAGCTACCAAGCGGTACAAGGACTGTAGGAATGCTTGGATGCTCGGTCGGCACATACATGCGGACAAGGTGGATATTTGCCGAAAGGACAAAGATAATGTTGAGTACCACATTGACACATTTGATAAGCATTGGAAGCCGTTGGTATTGCCGCATCCTCAATATTATCTTTGAAGAGACTGAACTCTTGTTGTTGCCTTTTATGTCCGGAGTGCACTCTCTGGAGCCCAGAACTGTTTGCCTTGAAAAAAGAGTGTTCTACTTGTTGAAGGAACGGGAGCCGTTTGGTTTTTTTTCTCCCTCTTCCACACTGCAAAGACATAAGGACTTTGGGGTAGAATAGTTCAGAGCAGGGCCAAAGAAGAAGAGGAAGTTTTACCTAGGAAGAAAAAAGAAGAGAGTTTTTCTTCTTTCAGGACAGGTGTTCTGACGGTGACACTCCCACCAGGTGGCGGTGTTGCGTAACATTTACAGTAACTTTGAAAGTGTGCGTTTCACTTTTGGAAGGAAAGGATTGTTCCTCCGGGGAGAATCTTTTCACTTCTGCTGGGAATGTGTTGGGTCTGTGTTTGTGCTTTCTCCCTCTGCAGGTGCACGTCGAGCAAATCACAGAGAAGAGGGTGATTTCAGTTAGTGTAGGCTGAGAGGGGATGTCAACGGTTGAGATAATGTTTATGTGACATTTGAGACTGCGATGTGCATACTATGTTTTACTGAACTTCTTTCATCTCTGCTTTTAATTCCCTTTTCCCCACGTTAGGTTCCGGCACAAACAAGCAGTTTTAAATTTGTTTAGTTTTTTTGTTTTTCTGTCTCTGGACCAGGCCTATGTTAACTCGGATTTTGGAGGCATGGGTTTGCTCCAGACACTGGGGACCAGTGTCCATAAGTGGGAGGAATGTGTAGCAGGGTGTTCAATTTAAAGGAAGTGTCTGAGTGGTAACTAGGCTCAGACACATTAAATTGATAGGATTCATGGACCATTTTTGTTCTCAGGGGTTAATGCTGGTCATGTGTTCCCTGTGGCCGGTGGGTGGCGCTGCCATTCTCGGCCAGGGTTTAACCGCGAGTGCAGTGCTGTGCCTTTTGTGTCCCCTCTCGGCAGCCGTACGGTAGGGCGAGGAACCTGCTGTGCATGCCGGGAGAGGATATAAAAGGGGCGGACATCTTCTGAGAGGGGTCTTCGTCCATCCACGCCCAGGCACCTTCAGCCTGGGTGTGTGGGAGTGTGGTTCGTCATCTCCGGGTGCCCTAGGCCCGCAGGCTTTGTTCCGGTTCCACCTCAGGCACCTTTAGCCTGGGGTGAGGTACTATCTCACCGCTCCTGTTCGCCTGGGCATGGAGGCCCAGGAGTTGCGGTGACGGCCTGGAGCCCAGCAGCCTTCAGCTGGGGTCCACAAGGGATCGAGGAGTCCAGGGTGCCACCTTGCGAGGGGACCCGCATCCTAAGAGAAGGGAGGATCCTGTTCCGAGGGACCGGTGCTGTGGACACGGTGAAGGAAGGGGTCTGTTGACTCTCTGGGGGGGATGTCTTCTCCCTAAAAGGGGCTATGTCCTAGGAAGGAAATTTATATCCGCCAGGTCAGTGGCAGTGACCCTATCCACCAGGTCAGTGGCAGTGACCCTATCCACCAGGTCAGTGGCAGTGACCCTGTTCACCAGGTCAGTGGCAGTGACCTTATCCACCAGGTCTGTGGCAGAGACCAACCTCATGGTCTGTGGCAGAGACCATGCGCCAAAACTGTTTGAGAATCTAAACAGTCCTAAAAGTTTGATCTACGTTTGTGCCTGGACCTCCTCCACACCTTAAAGCTGTCCTGTGTCTTTATTCCAACCTTTCGTTCATCCAAGAGAAAAATGTGTTGTGCAAGTGGAAAATAAAGATTGAGTTGGACTTTCAGCTGGTGTGGACATTTACGTTCCTGGGGAAGTCAAGGACTTGCATCTACACACTGTAGAGGTGAGAATCATTCTCAGGAGGACTTTATGCTCCGGCTGCAGACAAGGCCCAAAAACAACACCGCCTAACCTCTTAACACAGGAGGGTATGGGCTTGTGGTGCGGTGTGCCCCTTTCTCCTGAGAGGAGCCGAAGCAGACAAGGAGAATGGGGTTAGTGCGCTAAACATATATGGGGTTGCCTGTGCACTCACTGGGAGAGAGCTACTATACCTGTATTGTCACTTTTTGAGTGAAATGGATGCAAATATCCAGCAGAGGACATGTGCATGTGACCTCATAAGTTTAAGAGGTCACATTTTTGATAAGCAGATGATATGTGTTCTGTCTTGGTGATGGTATACTGAAGTTGGTGTAAACAGCTTGCACACAGATCTGCACACGTTTGTCACAACACAATTTTACTGGACTTTTATGAAATGTACGGTATGTTTTATGCATATTATTTACTTTACTAACACTTTGAAATGTACATATATTAATTATTCTTGATGTCACATTGCACTTTATTGTGGTTCACACTTAAATGATGGATGATTTTTTTTTTGTTTATAAAAGGTGATTTTCTCCTGTCCGTATATGTCCTTGGACAAGAGAAGCGCACCCATACATTTTGCAGCTTCTCCCCAGCTCTGTTCTGTGCATGCACAGTTCCGGAGCCGGCAGATTATTAGACATTTGAGGTTTGGCCAAACTCGGGCATCGGGGCGGGTACGGGAGGGTGCACATGATGTCATTGTGCTTGGCGCTTGTTTCTAGTAGCTTGAAAAAGATAGGAGGAGGAGAAAGGACCAACGGTCAACCTTAGCCCAAGCCAGCCTGCAGTGCCCTAGAGCCCGCCCTGCTACTGTGCCCTTCAGCCCGTCCACAGTGACCTAAACCATGCCCTACTGCCTACATGCATTGGATAAACAATGATTCAAAAGGGAAGTGCGACTGGGAACCCTAAAGTAAGGGGGAAGGGGGGAGGACACTGATATAAGGGGGAACTCTGCAAACTCCAGGGTAAAGAGAAACTCTGATGTAGAAGGGGCTCTGCCACCTTCGCCTGTGTACACAAAAATCCTTGCACCGGCCCTGCTGGGAAGTCAAACAGAAGATCCTCCATCTCCTCTGTGGACATACAACCTGATCACTTAACACTGTTTTAGGCTCCCAGAGGAAATAAAGAGCCCAGGAACCACTGCACGTGGGGGGCTTGCTGTACAGCAGGATCATTTTTACATGACAGCCAATCACCCGCTGAAAAAAACAGCACCAGCTGCAGCCATGATCTTGACATGAACCACTTCCCATCAGGATGTTTACATACATAGGTTGGATAGCAAGAGGTTATGGTACATTGGATGAGGGCAAACAGCAACTATTTAGTGAACATGTAAACTGAAAAATTGGTCTCTGTTAAAGAACATAGTTTGGAATATGATAAAGTCAGAATATGTTTAAAAATTACCTCCTTTATTGGTGATTAACTTTTATATAATGACACACATAGGTTGGACTTGATAGACTTGTGCCTTTTTCAACCTTACCCACTATGTAATTATGTAAGGTGGATATAAGGATAGACTCAAAGTGGTATTAAACCCAAAATCAAAAATTTATTATATTGCAGCTTACCAATTTTTACATGTGGTGGCTGCATTCATTTTCTTTTTTGACCTTTTTCGCTTATTTTCACCTGTTGATCCTGTTAGTAAGTCTGTTAATTTACAACAGACCAACCTGTCCAGCAAAAGTGTCAGTCAGAGGGTTGAGACTAACAAATTAAAGATCTATCACCAGAATAATACAAAGAGTGGTAAATCCCCCAGAGGATCTTATGCAAATAACACTTGTCCCCCATCAAAATTCACGCAGGGCTTGCTGAACTATGGTATCAGACATACCTCCCAACTTTCCCCTTAAAGGAGAATTATAATTACAAAAGTATTATTAAAAAAAAACTATTATTCCGTTATACTTGCTTTTGAAATGTACAAATGCAGCAATTAAGAAATTGGATGAAAGGTTTAGCATTGGGAAACAGTTTTTGAAAGATAAAAAGTGCATTTTATATACAACTATATCCAGTTCGGCTCCAGAGCAATTTATTTTATTTTATGCATACATGAAAAAATCTTGATTGTTGGCAATAAAATAATTAAACCCCCAGAACAATGCCGCTGCAGCCATCAGCTTGTGATTAAAGGTTTACTCTTTGGACGTACATAGTATGCCCGCAGAGCTGAATTTGTTATACATACACTATATTACCAAAAGTATTGGACTTTAATGGCATCCCAGTCTTGGTCCGTAGGGTTCAATATTTAGTTGGCCCACCCTTTGCAGCTATAACAGCTTCAACTCTTCTGGGAAGGCTGTCCATAAAGTTTAGGAGTGTGTCTATGGGAATGTTTGACCATTCTTCCAGAAGCGCATTTGTGAGGTCAGGCACTGATGAGGATGAGAAGGCCTGGCTCGCATTTTCCGCTCTAATTCATCCCAAAGGTGTTCTATTGGGTTGAAGTTAGGACTCGGTGCAGGCCAGTCAAGTTCCTCCTTCCATTTCTTTATGGACCTTGCTTTGTGCACTGGTGGGCAGTCATATTGGAACAGGAAGGGGCATCCCCAAACTATTCCCACAAAGTTGGGAGCATGAAATTGTCCAAAATGTCTTGATATGCTGACGCCTTAAGAGTCCCCTTCACTGGAACTAAGGGGCCAAGCCCAACCCCTGAAAGACAACCCCACACGATAATCCTCCCTCCAGCAAATTATTTGGACCAGTGCACAAAAGCAAGGTCCATAAAAGACATGGATGAGAGAGTAACGAATTTCATTGAAATTCTTTCAAATTCATTTTGTTTATTAGTTTTCTACTGAATTCCAAATAGTCAACTGATTCTAATTCTGTGTGAAGAATAGCTGGTTGTTAAAGCGGAGCTCCGCCAGAAAAAAATATATTAAAAGCCAGCAGCTACAGCTACAGCAGCTGCTGGCTTTTAATATTTGGACACTTACCTGTCCTGGTGTCCAGCGACGTCCGCAGCAGAGGACGAGCGACCGCTCGTCGCTCTGCTGCTCCCTCCGCCATCCTCGCTGAGGGAACCAGGAAGTGAAGCCCTGCGGCTTCATGCCCGGTTCCCTACGGCGCATGCGCGAGTCGCGCTGCGCCGTTCTGATTGGTGCTCCTGTGTTCTGGGAGCCGAGTGTCTCCCAGAACACCAAGGGAAGTCTGCGGGAAGTGACGTCACTCCCGCAGATTCCCGGAGAGAGGACTCCCGGATGTGGGTGAAAATACCTGTCTTAGACAGGTATCTTCACCCCCCTCCCCCCTGAAAGGTGTCAATTGTGACACCGGAGGGGGGGGAGGGTTCCAAATAGCAAAAGTTGCTATTTAGGGTGGAGCTCCACTTTAAGCAGTGGGCTGCCACGTCATTAGCAACAGATGACTCATCAGCTGTCAGTGGGCTTGCCCACTGACAGCTGAAATTTAAACAAAACAATGCCGGCAATAGAAAATTCAGAAAAAAACTGCGTGGGGTCCCCCCCAATCCATATCAGGTTCTTTGGGTCTTATATGGATTCCCCCAAAATGCATACCAGACCCTTATCCGAGCATGCAGCCCGGCAGGTCAGTAAAGGGGGGGAGAGCGAGCCCCCCTTCTGTGAACCACACCAGGCCACATGCCCTTAACATGGGTGGTGCTTTAACAAGGAGGGTTGTGTGGAAGGGACCCTTGTCCCCATTAACATGACCTAAAGCACCCCCCTATGTTGAGGGCATGTGGCCTGGCATGGCTCAGGAGGGGGGGGGCGCTCGCTCACCCTCCTTTTCCTGGCCTGCCAGGCTGCATGCATGGATAAGGGTCCAGTGAGGATTTTAAGGGGGGCCACACACCATTTTTTTGGGCATGGGGTTCCCCTTATGCTGCGTACACACGACCGTTTTTAATGTCATTGAAAAAAACTGTGTTTTTCTCGTAGTGATTCTTCTCAAGCCTGCCTTGCCTACACACTATCGTGGAAAAAAAATGCTTGAGTAAAGCACGGTGACGTAACAACACGAACGACGGCACTATAAAGGGGAAGTTCCATTTGGATGGTGCCACCCTTTGGGCTGCTTTTGCTGATCCTCGTGTTAGTAAAGTTTGTTGAGAGACGATTTGCGCTTTTCAGTCCGTTACAGCATGACGAATGTGCTATCTCTATTACGAACGCTAGTTTTACCAGAACGAGCGCTCCCGTCTCATAACTTGCTTCTGAGCCTGCGCATTTTTTTCACGTCGTTAAAGCCTACATGACGAGAAAAACGACGACGTGAAAAACGACGAGAAAAATTAGAGCATGTTCCAAATTTTTAATGGTCATTTTTCACATCGTGAAAAATGCTCTGGAGCCCACACACGATCATTTTTAATGACCAAATAAAAAAATTTAAATTTTCTCGTCATGTAAAACGGTCGTGTGTACGCGGCATTAGAATCCATATCAGACTCGAATGGCCTAGTATGAATTGAAAGCCCACTGACAGCTGATGAGTCATCAGTTGTTAAGGACGTGGCAGCCGGCTTCCCGGGCCGCTGCTTAACAACCAGCTATTCTTCACACAGAATTCGAATTGGTCAATCATTTTTTGACCGATCCGCATTCGAAACGCAATTTAACGAAAACAAAGCGAAAATAAACGAATTCCAAAATAACACTAAACTAATTCAAAAACAAAACAAAATTTGTAACATAACTACTATACTATACTAAAATACTATAAATATATCCAAAACAAAACAAAACAATTTTTTTTTGTTCTGCACATGTCTAGAATAGAGTACTGTGTAAAAGTTTTAGAAAGGTGTACGAAAATGCTGTAAATTAGGAATGCTGTCAGAAATAGAAGTGATATTAGTCTATTTTCACACCTGCCTAGAACTGCAAGCTGGTCAACCATGTTGTACTGTACACACATTGCCTGTAGTTTTCTATGGTTACTTCCATGCAAAGCTTCTTGTTTATGGATTTTGTCTATACATGTCCTGAGCATTGTTAACCAATAAATGTTTAAAAATGTATTACATTTAGCTATAGCAGTTTGGGGGTAAACTGTTCACCTTTTAAGTGTATTTTCTTATCAACGAGTAAAAGTTGCATAAAAAAAAAAATTCCGAAAAAATCAGAATTTGGCAGGCCAAAAATAGAATGGATTTAAAATAAAATGCTCACAACAAATTGAGGAGGTAGGGTGGGGGCAGGTTATCAATACTTTACACCTTTTTACCAAAAAGTAAAAAATTATTGATCCTATATTATTGTTGATCTACTTTTCAACAGGTGAGAATGGACGAATCCCAACTTAAGCTATTTAAACACTATACATTACATTTTTGCCACTCTACTCCTATCAATGTGTGTAGATTTAGGTTTGCTCATATATTTTAGGTATCTTACCATTACAGGAAAATAATATAATACCATATATCAAGCAACTGTAATAGTAAATTACATTACCCACCTCTCCTTTAATTTTATTATCTCCAAAGCACAGGTGCTGCAGATAGGCAGCTGCATTTGACTGAACAGAAGGGAACTGATGCTGCAACATTTGTATTACTTCAGGAAGTTCTGGATCTCGCCAGCCAAACTCCCTAAAAAGAATATAAACACTATTATGTTACTATATCCAATTATGTTTATTTGTTTGCAAAACATTGCCATAAATACTGATAAACCAGTGTATGTTGTATAACAGGAAATTAGGATTTTGGTTTACCTGTAAAATACTTTTCTTAGAGTACATCACAGAACACAGAAGAGTTAAAGGATAAGTTCACCTTTCATAGCATGTTATATATTATACCAATATCCAGGGTGTAACATGTAACATGTTATGAAGGCACCAGGCCCCGCACCTCCTGCACTCCCCTTGTGACAGCTAGCAGGTAATCTTCCCCTGCCTGCCCGGTCGCATCACTCATTCACAGCACTCTGTGAATTAGAAACTACAAGGTCCGGCAGCCTTTGCAGCTGTCCGCTTGTGGTTTTCAACCTCTTGCTGACCGCCCTCCATACATGTACTGCTGAGTGGCGGCCCCTGTGCGCAAAATCACGTACAGGTACGTGATTCTGCACTTTCGAGTCTGGGGCGCACACGCACGCCGCAGGTGACCCGCTCCCACTGTGATTGGATACAGCAGGAGGCATTTAGTGGGACGTGATGTCCACCGGGACCCGCCGGTCCTTCGAGCACAGGCAGAAGGTAAACAAGGCAGATCGCCATTCCGTGACAAGGGAAGGTAGTGACCTTGCGTTTGTGCTAAGCAGAAACATGGATCTCTGTCTTTCCACAGTACAAGTACCCCCCACAAAGTTAGAAAGCACTCCCTAGGAACACATTTAATCCTTTGATCGCCCCTGATATTATCCCCTTCCCAGCCAGTGTCATTAGTACAGTCACGGTGCATTTTTTTTAGCACTGATCACTGTATTACTGTCACTGGTTCCAAAAAAGGTGTCAAAAGTGTCAGTTAGTGTCCGATTAATCCGCTGCAATATCGCAGTCCCACTATAAGTCGTAATCACTGCCATTACTAGTAAAAAAAAAAAAAATTCTATAAATATATCCCCATTTGTAGACGCTATAACATTTGCAGAAAACAAATCAATATAAGCTTTTTGGAATTTTTTCAAACCAAAAATATGTAGAAGAATACATATTGGCCTAAATTGATGAAGAAATTTAATTTTTTACATTTTTTTATTAGATATGTTTTATAGCAGAAAGTAAAAAATATTGTTTTTTTTGTTCAAAATAGCCTGTCTTTTTTTTGTTTATAGTGCAAAAAATAAAAACCGCAGAGGTGATCAAATACCACCAAAAGAAAGCTCCATTTGTGGGGAAAAAAAGGACATACAGTACATTTTATTTGGGTACAGCGGTGCATGACCACGCAATTATCAGTTGAAGTAACGCAGTGCTGTATTGCAAAAAATGGTCTGTCATGAAGGGGGATAAACCTTCCTGAGCTGAAGCGATTAATGAACTACCACGGCGAAGTGAACGCCGTGGTAGTTCATTCATTCTTCCTGTCAGAATGTATTGGCTTACTTGTACTGTTAGCGCCGTGGTAGTTCATTAACCGCTTCAGCTCCAGAAGGTTTACCAACGTTCATGACCAGGACATTTTTTGCGATACACTGACAGATATGCAGGAGACCTGCATGGCATCAGCAATCTGCTGATCGCGGGTGCAATGCTTTACAGGCTCCAGAAACAAAAAATATTAAATGCACATTTTTTTACCTGCAAAAAAATTTGCATTTATAATTTTTTGTCAAAAGGTGAACTTATCCTTTAATGGTCATTACTACATAGGTTATGTCACTGAGGAATAAAAGCCAGAAGGGGTGATTTCTGTGTCCTGTGATGTATTCAAAGAAAATCATAATTTGTTAATCATACATTACAGAGCAGTGCTGACGAAAGAAAATGCTGTTGGACACGGAAGACGTTACTGGCTTCTGATCTGTAACCCTTACATTCATCTTAATGCCGCGTACACACGATCGGAATTTCCGACAACAAATGTTCAATGTGAGCTTTTGGTCGGATATTCCGACCGTGTTTAGGCTCCATCGGACATTTGCTGTCGGAATTTCCAACAACAAATGTTTGAGAGCAGGTTCTCAATTTTTTCCGACCGTGTGTAGCCATTTCCGACACACAAAAGTGCTGTGCATGCTCGGAACCAATTCGTCGCATGCTCGGAATCATTGTACTTCATTTTTCTCGGCTCGTCGTATTGTTGTACGTCTCCGCGTTTTTGACCATCGAAATTTCCGACACCATTTGTGCGACCATGTGTATCCAAGACAAGTTTTGAGCCAACATCCGTCGGAAGAAAAAACACGGTTTTGTTGTCGGAAATTCCGATCGTGTGTATGCGGCATAAGAGGTAAGAGAGTGCTCTAAGCCACAGTCACCCACAGTCACCTTCTGATGTAGGCATCCAAGGATGATCCGAATAAGCATCTGCCCTCAAAGGGCAGCCTCTCAATGTGCTCCTTGTTGAGAAATTCCACCAACCAACACTAGGATCTTTCTCATGGGGATAGACATAGTGGCCACTCGTGAAATCTGCATTATATCCTCCAAAACATCTACTGAGAAGCTCAGGGCTTTTGGAAAATCTTCCAGGAGCTGGTAAATGGCAAGATCTTGTGGATCAGATTCTCAGAAAGGGAGCATCTGCTTTGTTCAGGCCTTAAGGGCTTGGCGCATTCCTACAGCAGCCATTGCATGCTGGAGAGACGCTCCCAATGGAAAAACTGATTCCCTAAAGAGGGCTTCCACCTCCAATCCTTGCTGTTCCTAAATACCAGGACATCATCTACCAGGACTGTCGTGGGAGACTGAATAGGAAAAAGCTGGGCCCCCGCCTGAAAACTCAATTTCTAGCATAATTCTTTTTCCATGGAGTATTGGTGAGTAAACCATTTTAGTGGTGAAAACACCTTCTCTGGTTGAGCCCTATAAGCATACATCACTTCCTGCAAGTGAGGGTACACTGGAAAGGACTTTTTGGCAGCTGTGAGGACTCAAAACAAGGAATTTTAAGTGAAAAAGATACAGGAAGTGGCAACTTTAAAAATAAGGTTATACTAGTTTATCATGCCAGTATTTTCAATCGAAAATCAAAGTGGGTGCTCAAAACCTGAAACATTTTATTTGGCATGTCTGTAATTACAATAACCCTATATTTTTCTTAATCATACACCACAGGACACAGAGGAGTTAATAGTCATTACTACATGGGTTATGCTGTCACCTTCAAGTGCATGGACACTGGCCAGAAAAAAAATGCAGGAATCTCCACACAGGCATAACCCCACCCAACCCAGCTAAGCCTCAGTTTTGCTCTAGCATCTGAAGATGTCCATTTCGGGATATTCTCCCTACATCTTTGGGCCTGATTATAATACCTCTATCTGGGCAGAGGTGGGTCTCATTAGGATTGGCCACTACTGCAAAGCAGGCCAGGTGCAATTGTACCTGGACCCAGTAGCGGCTGGGCTGGTGTTTTATTTTTGGGAGGGGTGGCAAACAATCCACCCCCCCCCGGTTGGGTCAAGGACAGCGCTGGAGCCCCCATCCGTTTTACTGGCCGGATCATGGGGGTCACCCCCCCAATCAGCCAGTCCGTAAGTCAGGGACAGCACTTACCCTATTTCGTGGGCAGCGCTCCGGGCAGCAGCGGCTTCTCTCCAGGCGGGTCTCGGTTCCCCAGCCTCTCCTCTCACCTCCTCCTGGTGGTCAATCAGATCGGATTCTCTTTCGGCTAATCGGGTGACGGGTCTCATGACCTGCTTCCCGATTGGCCGGGAGGAGGATCAGTGTGAAAATAGCAAATATTAATTCGCTATTGTCACACAACTGGGTGGGATCGGGGGGCAGAGCACCCTTTTTTGAAGCCTATTAGAGCCTCTTGTTCTAATCAAGTGCTCAAAAAAAAAACACACCCCCCCCATTGGAATCCATAGTCTGGCGCCCTGTATGTAGATCAGGGGGCCGGATGAATGGATAGGGGGGGCACCCCGTGCTCCCCTATTGGACAGGCCGCCCCTGCCTAGACCACGTATACAAGAGGGAATGGCCTGTAATGTCTGCTGTTCAGCACTGGATACTCTGGAAAGCAACCACCAATGTATCGGGCACCCAGTGATCTTACTGACAGGGTGCTCTAGAGCAGCCTTTTTCAATTAGGGTGCCCAGGTAACCTGGGGTGCCTTCAGGTTCCTAACAACCAATAACATCATCAGTTGATAAGGAGGATGTCGGTCACCTGCACAGCATCCTTGCTTGCCCCTCCCCTGATCCACTCCATCAGCATTGGGGTCAGATTATCTGAGTGATCGAGATAAACTGAGGAAGAAGTGAAATACCAGAATACCAGCCAGTACCAGTGTGTAAGGCCCCTTTTACACTGAGGCGTTTTTACCGCATTTTCACGGTAAAAATAGCGCTGTAATAACGCCTGAAATAATCCTGCCCCAGCATTCTCTATGTGAAAGCCCTGAGGGCTTTCACATTGAGGCGTTGTGCTGGCTGTGCGTTAAAAAAAATCCTGCAAACAGCATCTTTGGGGCGCATAAAATAGCGCTGTAAAAACGCGGTAAAAACGCCTATCCCCATTGAAATGAATGGGAACCGCGGTAAAAACGCGGTAAAAACGCGGTAAAAACGCACATAACCTGTGGGAAGGACAGGTGACCACAGAAGAGTGGAGGATTGTGGGATACCAGGATATCCTGTTGAGAACAGGAGAGGAGACAAGATAGAAGCAATAGCTAACCCTAACCCTAACCCTAACCCTAACCCTAAGTGCTAACCCTAACCCTAATTCCGAACCCTAACCCTAATTCCTAACCCTAACCCTAAGTGCTAACCCCAACCCTAATTCCTAACCCTAACCCTAAGTGCTAACCCTAACCCTAATTACGAACCCTAACCCTAATTCCTAACCCTAACCCTAATTCCTAACCCTAACCCTAAGTGCTAACCCTAACCCTAATTCCGAACCCTAATTCCTAACCCTAACCCTAATTCCTAACCCTAACCCTAAGTGCTAACCCTAACCCTAATTTCGAACCCTAACCCTAATTCCTAACCCTAACCCTAACCCTAAAGTGCTAACCCTAACCCTAATTCCTAACCCTAACTCTAGGTCCTAACCCTAAGGAGTGGGATTAGGGTTGGGAGTGTGGGATGGACGGGATTAAGGATTTTGGGACTAGGAGTGGAGGGATTAGGGTTGGGAGTGTGGGATGGGATGGGTGTAGTTTAGGGACTGCCGAGACTGGCATTAGGGGTTTAGGGACTACTAGGTGTGGGTTTAGAGAACTGGCATATACTTACGTTGCAATGCTCATCCGAGTGTAATTTCGGAACTTGTCAGGGTGCTCTCTCAGATCATGATAGAGAATGGCAAATTGTCCTCTGTCAGAGTGCCTTTGTTGGATTGGATGCACCCAAAATCGACGTTGTGATCTCTGCTTTTGCAGCAAATGTTCCCAAACATGGAGCACAAACAACAACAGTAGCTCATGAAACTCCATCTTCTCCATGTTCTGTATAAAACCAGGAAGTACACAGGATATGATGCAAGGGGGTGGGGTTATTAACAGACGCTAACGCAGTAAAAACGTGTTAAAAACGCGTTAAAACCGCATATGCGTTAGCGCTATTTTTACCGCGAACGCGGTAAAAACGCGGTAAAAACGCGGTAATATCGCGGTAAAAAAAGTCATATTTTTGACGCGTTTTTTCAACGCCTCAGTGTAAAAGGGGCCTAAAGGTGTATTTTCTTTGGAAGAATAAATCACCTCTAATAATGGGTATCCTATGTGTGTAGCTGTTGCTGCATTATGTAAAATTATTAGAATAGTTTTGTCATATAATTTTTCATTCAGACACCACAAAAGCTATACTTGGTATGCAACTCAAGGCTTCAATTAAAGCTGAAGATCAGGCAAACAGGTACATGTACAAATGAAATACCTATATGAGAGGTGATTTACCTGTTAAATTATTTTTATTACTGTTCATCCAATCCTATGATTTACATAACTCCTTCCACACAGCACAGCCCTTTCTGCCTAAACAAGACATCACAGTTCTGTTTGCAAGTGAAGAAAAAGCAACAGAATTGAATGGCTTCTTGTGCTACTTCTTCTTCTCCAGATCAATCTAAATTCAGGTATTTACACTGCTTCCAAAAACAAACAACCTAAGACCCCATTCACACAGGGGCAACTCGTCAGGCAACTCAGCCGCCTGACAAGTCGCATCCCATTATGTACAACGGAACCATTCTAATTGGAGCGACTGAAGTCGCTCCGACTTAGAAAAAGGTTCCTGTACTACTTCAAGACGACTTCAGGGCGACTTCCATTGACTTCAATACAGAAGTCATTTTTGAAGTCACCTTTTGAAGTCGTCTTCAGATCGCCCAGCACAGTCGCGGGACAAGTCGTGCCGCCCCTGTGTGCAGAGGCGGCTCTCTAATTAGGAAAATTAGGCGGTCGCCTAGGGCCTCGCACTCACAGGGGCCTCGCGGCTGCCTAATTTGCCTGTGATCAATACTAATGTCAGCGTCATCGGATCTCTCTATTACCCCTCTCTCTTTCTCACCTCCCCCTCTCTCCCCCTCTTGCATTGGCTGAATATGTCTGATGGGTGAGGAGGGTGAGGAGGGTGCCCTGGAAGTGGTGCTGATCACCTGTGTGCTAGATCCGTGCATTCTCTGCAGCCATTTTTCTTGCTTGAATTATTTTTCCCATTATGGGCGTGAGTGGGGCCTCATGTGTAAGTTTTGCCTAAGGCCTCACAAAGCCTAGAGCCGCCTCTGCCTGTGTGAATGGGCTCTTACTGTATTGTATATGCATTAATGCATATATAGCTGCATTCATTTGTGTCTGTTACAGTTGTCCGGAATTCAGCTGTAGGGTCATTACATAGAGCAAACAGGTCTCATTTAACTGGAACAAAGGGAGTTTTATGTACAGTTGCAGAAAGGTTTTACTATTGTAAGAGCATTTAAGAGCTGGAATAGTATCAGAATTATTCAAGCATATACCGTACAATTGTTTGTTTAAAAATGGCAGGGTTATTCAATAAAAGATTAAACATTTTAATAAATACATAAAACAATATAAGGCATTTTTTTTTTTTTTTAAACCAGATGTATGTATATGAGGAGTGCTCTGAATAACTAGGGTTTCTGATTATGTGATTTTTTTTTTTACTTGAAAGACAAAGGTGTGCGCAGGGTTTGTGCCAGGTGTGCCTGGGCACACCCTAATCACTACATGTCGTGTTGATTCCCCCTACTGACCGGGCTTCCCCTGTGTTGGCCCTCAAGCAGTGCTGCTGGCCTCCCTCCTCTCACCCCAGCTGCTGTGGGGGATGTTTCAGGATGGAGAGTGGGGTAAGGGGCTTGTAAATATGGCATTTACCAGCACCTTCCTTTTCTAAATGAACACAGTGAACACACTCACTCACTGTGTTCCTGCACAACTGAAGCATAGTAAACTGTTTACTATGCATCACTTTGTGAATTAATAGGAAGCCGCTCAGCACAGTATACTTACCATTCATTCACTGCCCCGTGCAGCTGAGGCTGCAGAGAAAGGCATGAGTGTTTGAGCTTTGGGGTGCACACCCTAATGCAATAGGCTACGCACACCTATGATGAAGGACACAAAGGACTTTTTCAGTCTAACCAATTATAAAGCTTTGCAACTACATTCTACTGTTTGTAGCCATTGAATTCTGAGGCCCTACCGCTGGGATCAATACGCCCATTGGGATATTGTGCTAAGGCTATTCATTCCTATGATGGTTTTTATAAAAATAAAAATAAATAACATATAAAAAATCTAAAATATAATGACTGTTTAAAGCCACTTACCTTGGATCTTTTTGAATGCTATCAATGGATGGTGACCTGGCTAATGTTCCCTCTGGTGGTACTGCTGGCCCTGATTTGCTGTAGGGTGAATCAACAGATGGACAATACTGCAGCTGTCGGTATGGATCTGCGTAATTGGAGCCTGGGCCTGCAGCATAGCTGGCCCTCTGGAAGGTCCCTGTTGCATTTTGAGAGGCATGTTGGCTGCCTGTGCGCTGCAAAGGTATGGAGTCGACACCAGGGGAACATGGGGCTACGACAGGAAAGTAGGGACAAAGTAAAAAACTGAGGATCTGTTCACAGAAATGGTTAACCAGGTCTAGGCAGGAAAAAATACACACATATACAGGGAGGCATAAAAAAAGAAGCATTGTGTTATCCATTATGACAAATGGGCAATATTACAATATGAAAAACAGCTGTATGATTCATTTTTCTCTACAAGATTTTTTTTATTGTTTATGGAAAATAAAAACAGTATTTACATTTTATGGATGCAGGCTGTAGATATGCAGGTGCTGTCCATTGCATAATGCAATTTTGCATAGAACAGGTCAATCAAAAAAATCAGTACAGAATCAGCACAGTTTGCACACACATTACGAATTTTACACATTTTTATTTTAGGGAATGTAAATTTAAAGAAATATTCACAATAGTTGGTTAAGTCTATGAGAATTTTCATTCATCATGTCATGGTATTTTTAATAGCAGTAACTTAAAATAACTAGACATAATTGGGAGAACTCAGACATCAAATTATCCTAAGTCCATGGTAATTGTGCATTTCCCCTCATAGTGCTCGATAATATCAAATGATATTATTATATAAACGTAAAAAAATTGCACATTGACATTGCATACTATTTCATTATGTAAATCTATCTAATGTTACGTCCAATTTCCTTTTGTGTTGTCAAATATACAGGGGTTGATTGGGCTGCTCACTTTGCAAGAGAAGTTGAAACAAATTTAAGCTGACTATAGATGGATCAAAATTCAGCCGGTTTAGCAGGGACAGGCTGAATTTTTATCCTTTTATAACCGTTCTCATTCATGATTAGCTAATTTACTAATCGACTTTTAATGAACAGGTTTGTTTGAAAATTTTGATCAGTATATTATGACGGCAGGGGAGTTCTGACACAGTGGGAATGATTCTCACATTCACCACGAATATGTGGATGGGGGAACTTGTACATATTTTTCCAGCTACCACGCTGAATAAAAAAACCGAGCCATGATAAGGTAAAGCTCTGTTTACTGTCATCATTTAATCATGTATAAGCAAAAACCGGAGTTAGACTTACCGGTAACTCTTTTTCAAGGAGTCTTCCAGGACAGCCTCTGAGACATAGGGCTCCTCCCTTCGGGACAGGAAACACACACACCCATTATCTTTAAAGGTGGTCCTCCAGGCCTCCCTCTTCAGTTTACCAAAGAACTACCAGAAGGCTCTGAAAGACATAACACACTAACACATCGTTAGTACATAACTCCAACACCTAGTTAATAGCAAACACCGGGTGGGAAAACCAGGCTGTCCTGGAAGACTCCTAGAAAAAGAGTTACCGGTAAGTCTAACTCCGGTTTTCTCCTTTCGTCTTCCAGGACAGCCTCTGAGATGATAAGCAAGAAACTTACTTTGTCAGGGCGGGACCACTGCCTGGAGGACCTTTCGTCCAAATGTCTGCTCCTTGTCAGACAACAAATCCAGACGGTAATGTCTTGCAAAAGTCGAATATGATGACCATGTTGCTGCCTTGCAGATGTCCTCCGGGGAGACTCCGGCCCTCTCTGCCCAAGATGCTGAGACTGCCCTGGTAGAATGTGCCTTAACCAATGGTGCTTGTCTACCTATTAACTGATAAATTTCTAAAATCTCCATCCTTATCCATCTGGCATCGGTCGATTTATATAACCTTTGCGGACCCCCGCAAAATTAACGAAAAGTGAATCTGAGATTCTGAAACTCTTAGTGACTTCTAAATAAATTAAAAGACTTCTTTTGACGTCTAACAAACTTAAAGATTCCTCCTCATCTTCCTCTGAAGTGGGGCGAAACGTAGGTAGGACAATGTCCTGCGTCCTATGAAACATAGATGCCACTTTAGGGAGGAAACTAGGATCTGTCTTAAGTATGATCCTGTCCTCTAAAATTAACAAAAAAAGCTCCCTTATGGACAGAGCCTGTAGATCACTCACCTGTCTGGCTGATGTGATCGCTATCAAAAAAACAGTTTTGAGTACAATCCATTTTAGTAATGATTTCTCCAGGGGTTCAAAAGGACTACCCGTAAGAGCCCTGAGAACCAAAGACAGATCCCAAGTGGGGCAGGTTCTATCCTTCACCGGCCTAGAGCCTTGAAAAAAATTCTAACGAATTGATTTTGCTGTAGTGAAGTCTGGAGGAAAATACTTAAGGCTGCAGTCTGAACCTTTAGGGTACTGATAGACATGCTCAGTTCTACACCTGCCTGGAGGAAATCCAATACCGCCGGAATCCAAGGATGATCCAGACCCTGCTCTCCTAATTCCAAAGTCCTGGTCGGAACATACGTAAAGTCAACAGCGCGAATTTTTGAACTCTTCACGCAGCTACAGATTTACAACAACCAATCCGCAAAGACCAGCAGACAGTGAGATATTCCATCCCGACAAGGAGATCTGGTTGAGCACGGAGCCACAGCTAACTTAAAGGACGTTGAGCATCTGAAAGGGTAAATTATAAAATAAGTTCATCTTCAACAGGGGGTTTCCAGTGAAATGCACTGACCCCGCTCTGCATGTCAGATTCAACCCGTCCCCTTCTGAACACACTAAGAAGGTGAAACTTTTCTGTGGCTTCCCTAGCTCCCACCACTCCGCGCTGTACTGAAATATTGACTATGCCATTAGCGGTCACATTCTAAAGCAACCAAAGATTCAATGACCTAAACTCCTTTACTACATTTGATTGCCATTGAAGGAAAAGTGACCAAAGCTCACCATCTCGGAAAAATCCGTACAGGGCTATGAATGCACTCTAGTGTGATCCCTGGAGTGCAATAGGAACACCTGTTCCTTCCATCTATTCCCCAAATCCCACGGAGACCATTCCAATATCCTCCTTCCCCTAGGAAGGTGATATCAGTGGTCAACAATTCCATCTCCCCTTGTTAGGTTCCAATTTTGTTAGGGTTATTCACAGTGAAGCTGCACTATGGTACCTACAGGTTATATGACTAAATTATGATATTGGCTGCAATCAAGCTAATTTTGCCATTTTGCAGCTCCATTGTGAAACTAATTGCCGGCGTCCGGACCATCTGTGCTGTGTGTCTTTCCCCTCATTGTTGGTGATGGTACTGTTAGTTCTGTTTGTTTTAAATGTTTGATTGTTACACTTTCCGAATAGACCTCCTCTTTTAGGAGTCTATCGGAAAAATAGTATATGAAGTTTCATTGTAATTGCCTGTATATTTGATTTAATATGCATGTTTAAACCTTCCCCTTTTGATACTTTAAAATAAATGGTTTATATTTTCTTACCCCTTGGCCTAGACTAAATTGTTGTTTAAAAGTAGCCACTTTCTCTCAATCCCCTTCTAAATTACATCTGGGATTAATATTTTTTCTGTACCCTGCTCTCCTAGCCAGGAAAGAAATCTCTTCCATACCTTAGCATAAATTGCCCTGGTTACCGGCTTACGGCACTCCAGCAGAGTTTTAATTACTCTGTCTGGAAAAACCCTGAGCTTTTAGCAGTTGTTCCTCAGATACCAGGCCGTTAATTTTAGGTTCTTTATCTGTGGGTGGAGAACAGGACCTTGGGAGATCAGATCTTCCCTGACTGGAAGAGTCAATGGGGAACAAATGGCCAGTCTCTTCAAGTTGGCAAACCACGGCCTCTTTGGCCAGAATGGAGTAATTATGATTAGGTCCGTAGATTCTGACAGGAATCTTTGAAGAACCGCGGCTATCAGCCTCACTGGAGGGAAGGCATAACACAGGTTGAACTGCCAAGGATTGGCAAAGGCGTCTATTCCTGTGGCCTGGTCCAACGGGTGGATAGAAAAGAACTGAGGCACCTTCTTGTTGGCCTCCGAGGCGAAGAGGTCCACCTCCGGTTGTCCCCAATGCTGCACAATCTCCATGAATACCTCCCTGTTGAGGGACCATTCGTCTTGTCCTATGTGCTGACAACTGAGGAAGTCCGCCAGAGAATTCTGCAAGCCTTTTAGGTGAACTGCTGACAGAGAGGACAGGTTCACCTTGGCCCAACACAGGATTTTGTTCGCTATGGCCTGCAGAGCTGGGCTCCTTGTGCCCCCTGTCTGTTTACGTAAGCGACAGCTGCTGCATTGTCGGTTTGCACCTGAAGGTGCTGGCCAACTATCTGGGACTGAAAGGTCTCTATAGCCCTAAGGATCGCAAGAAGCTCCCTCTGGTTTGAGGATCGATGAGCCTCTACAGGCGACCAGGACCCCTGGGCTAAGTTTTCCTCCAGATGGGCCCCCCAACCCAATGCACTGGTATCGGTAGTTATCACTATGGCCGTATGCCTGGCCCATGACAGACCCTTCGCCAGGTTATGATGGGCTGGCCACCACCGTAAAGTCCTTTTGACCTTGGTTGAAAGGGGCATGGGATGATCCAGGCTCTCTTTTTTGCCATCCCAGTGACTCAACATGAGCCCCTGTAGAGGGCGCTGGTGCAGTCTTGCCCACCGAACAGCTAGGAAGCAGGACGACATCAAACCCAGTACCCTCATAACCTCCGTGATTGGGGCTATTTGATAGGATAGAAGCGGGGCTACTGCCTGATCCACCTTCAGAATCTTTTCCCTGGGAAGAAATACTTTCATCTCCACTGAAGAGATTCTGTATCCCAAGTATAGGACCTCCTGGGATGGGGTCAGCTGAGATTTGTCTTGGTTGATCAACCACCCCAGAGAAAGTAGGAAACTCTGGGCCTCCTGTAGGTCTTTCTTCAGTTGGTGAAAAGATGGGGTGACAAACAGGAAATCGTCCAGGTAGGGGATCACCATAATAGCTTTGACTCTCAGTGGGGCCAGGGCTTCTGCCAGAACCTTTGTAAAGATTCTCGGCGATGAGGACAGACCGAAAGGTAGTGCTCGGAACTGGTAGTGCAGGACTTGTGCATCTATCTGTACTGCCAGCCTTAGGAATTTTTGAAATTCCTGATGTATGGGGATATGTAAGTAGGCATCCCTGAGATCTACTGTGGCCATGAAACAGCCTGGGAACAGGAGGTTGGTCACAGAAAATATTGACTCCATCCTGAACCGCTTGTATTTTACAAATGTGTTCAGGGGATGAAGATTCAGGATTAACCTGAACTTCCTGGGAAGGTTTCTTCACGACAAACACGTGAGAATACACCCCCTGACCCTGCTCCTTCAGGGGCACCAGAATAAGGACTCTTTGATCCACTAGATCCCCTAATAACAGACCCAAAGCCTTTGCTTTTTCCCGGTCTCTTGGCAGCTGGGTAAGCTGGAACATTGAGGGGGGAACAGAATCAAACTCCAGTCTGTAACAGTTTCTAAAATGTCCAGAATGAACGGACTTGGAGTCAAATTGGTCCATTGTGGGAGGAACTCCCCCAGTCTCCCTCCCACTGGGACACAGGGGTCACTGGGGTTTAGGGGTGGTTTGAGGAGGATTAAATAAGATTCCTCTTCTTCCACATCCCTTATGGCCCGACCAATGTTTTTTAGGACGTCCGTCCCTCTCCTGTTGGCCCTGTTGCCTGGGTCCACGAAAAAAACGTTTGTTCTCGTTTTTCTTCTTCTTTTCAGGGAAGGCCTTTTTTCTATCCTGAGTTCTTTCCAGTGCCTCCTGTAGACCTGGTCCGAACAGATGGTCACCCGAAAAGGGTAAACCACAAAGCCTAAGTTTAGAGGCGGGATCGCCTGACTATGTTTTTAGCCATACAGCCCTTCTGGCTGTATTAACTAAAGCGGCAGACCTGGCTGCCAATTTTACCGACTCTGTGGAGGCGTCTGCCAGAAATCCCACTGCTTTAAATAGTAAGGGGAAAGATTTTAACAACTGCTGTCTAGGTAGCAATATGGGATTGTAACTGTGTGAGCCAGCACTCCAGATTTCTGGCCACACAAGTGGCTGCAAGGGCCGGTTTCAACCCTATCAAAGAGGCATCCAAAGCCCTCTTTAGCAGCACATCTCCCCTCTTATCCATGGGATCCTTGAGCGACCCCAGATCGCCGAAGGCCAAGTCTGTCCTTTTAGAGACTTTGGCTAACGGTGCATCCAACTTTGGAATTTTATTCCATGGATGAGAAGCATCTGCTTCAAAGGGGAACCTCCACTTGAGGTTACCAGAAAAGAAGGGCCTCTTTTCCGGCTGTTTCCACTCCAGCAAAATCGACTCAGAGTTTTATGTACGGGAAACACCCTGGCTTTCTGTGCACTAGACCCCTGATACATTAGGTCGTGCTTCGAAAGTTGGACTTGCTCCTCACGAATTTTTAACGTGTCATAATTTGCTTTCAACAAATCTCCCACATCATCCAGAGATAATTTGTATCTGCCCCCCCTGGAGGAATCATTCTCCTCCTCAGAATCCGCCTGAGAAGAGGCTAGCGATCTTGGTACACTCTCCCTAACCACCTCCTCCTCCTGATTGAGCTCAGACAGGGAGGGTGTACTGGCTGCTCTGTACAGGGAAGATGAGGGACCCTGCACCCTATCCATCATTCCTTTAAATGATTGGAATGTGGATGCTAGCTCGTCCTTAACCGAAGCCAGGATTTTGTGACACTCTGCCACAGAATTATCCTTGACGAGGCTGCTGACACAATCAGGGCATAGAGGCTTCTCCCAGTTAGAGCCTAACTTAGCCCCACAAACGGCACACTTTTTCCTAGGCGGCTGCATATGAGTCTTGTCCTGGGCTTTAACCTGAAAGCCAAACAAAAGAGAGAGGACAAAAAAATTCCATCAGTATGCCTCCCTGACCCACACCACTACTGTGCTCGAGTCAGCCTAGGAAGTGCCCAGCCCTCACTAGAGGTTCTCCACCCAGGGAGGGGAACATAGGGTCCAATACCCTGACCCCCCAGTGTAAGGAATGGTCCACCCTCACCACCTTACCTGGGAGGCGCCGGAGCCTGATGAACCGGAGTCTACAACCTGAACAGGTGTCTCCATGGTCCCTGGTGCTTGCGCAGCCTCACCGCTCCGGAATGCCTGGCTATCCACCGCTGCGCCTAAGAGACTGGAACCATGTCTCAGGGTGCTCCTTGATGACGCGGTTCCGCCGGAAGTCCTTGTCACTTCCGCCCGCTGGAACACAGAAGCCCCTTCCCCCGCGCGCTGTACCCAGAAGTGTCGGCCGAACCGGCGTGGCCAGCCGAGCGTCTCTCGCCCGCCAGCCAGGACACAGCATTCCAGCACAGGTACAGGCAGACAAGGGGACTGGGTCTATAGTCACCAAAGGTCCTGCTCTCTCCGAGCTAGTGGCAGCGGTGGGGCCGGCAACCTCGCTCTTCCCCGACAGGACAGAGGGGTGCCCAGGCAGAGGAGAGTCATTGCCAGGGGCTCTTCCCAGGACAGTCCTGAGACATGGAGCTCCCTTAGGTTCCTATAGCGTGCTCCTTCCCGTCCGGTAGGAAACACAATAACTGAAGAGGGAGACCTGGAGGACCACCTTTAAAGATAATGGGTGTGTGTGTTTCCTGTCCCGGAGGGAGGAGCCCTATGTCTCAAAGACTGTTTTCTTATTCTCTTTGCATGATACTGGGTATTTGCAAAGTGAAACATTCACTAAGCTCTGGGGCAAATTCCCAATGCAAATTGCAACTCCTATTCCAAAGTCTACAGCCTATTTGCTTTGAGTAAATTAACCCCACGGTATTTTAAATAATTATGATTAAAGAATATTTCTCTGCAATATTGACTATTATTAATTGTCACATCAATTAATACAAATATTTAATGAATGATATTAATGGATTTTAACTACTTCCTTACTGGGCACATATACCCCCTTCCTGCCCAGGCGAAATTTCAGCTTTCAGCACTGTCACGCTTTGAATGACAATTGCGCGGTCGTGCAACGTGGCTCCCAAAAAAAATTGACGTCCTTTTTTTCGCACAAATAGAGCTTTCTATTGGTGGTATTTGATCACCTCGGCGGTTTTTAGTTTTTGCGCTATAAACAAAGATAGAGCGACAATCTTGAAAAAAAAGCAATATTTTTTTGATTTTTGCTATAATAAATATCCCAATTTTTTTGGAATTTTTTTTTTTCCTCAGTTTAGGCCGATACGTATTCTTCTACATATTTTTGGTAAAAAAAATCGCAAGCGGCGTTTATTGATTGGTTTGCGCAAAAGTTTACAAAATAGGGGGTAGTTTTATGGCATTTTTATAATTTTTTTTTTTTTTTACTAGTAATGGCGGCGATCAGTGATTTTTTCCGTGACTGCGACATTATGGCGGACACATCGGACATTTTTGACACTATTTTGGGACCATTCACATTTATACAGCGATTAGTGCTATAAAAATGCACTGATTACTGTATAAATGTGACTGGCAGGGAAGGGGTTAACACTAGGGGGCGAGGAAGGGGTTAAATGTGTGCCCTATTAGTGATTACTACTGTGTAGGGGAGGGGACTGACTGGGGGAGGTGACCGATCTGTGTCCCTATGTACAAGGGACACACCATCGGTCCCCTCTCCCTGACAGGACATGGATCTCTGTGTTTACACACACAGATCCATGTCCTTGTCTGTGTAACCACCGATCGCGGGTGCCTGGCGGACATCGCGGCCGCCAGGCACGCGCATCGGCATTGCAGTGACGCGCCGGGTACGTGCGTGCGCCGCCGGCGGCGCTCGCGCGCCCCCTAGTGGCCAAATTAGCGGAGGCCGTATAATAACGGCCTCCCGGCATGTAACAACCACCTCGCGGCCGTATATAGTCGTACGGTGGGCGCGAGGTGGTTAAAAAATAATAATAGTTAAAAGTATTTCCATATGAACTAATTTATTGTTAAACTAAGCTCCCATGTATAATTTTTACCCTATATGTAAGCCTCTAAAAAGGCTTACCTATACAGTAGGTACAGTAAATATCTCCTAAATGTGCACAGTTTAGGAGATATTTATTTTAGATGCAGCCGGTGACGTCACGGGGCGGGGCATGCGCTCTGAAGGAATGGCATACCTGTGCCGTTCCTTCAGAGCCGTGCCATAAACAGTTACTCCAGCATGCATGTCATCGCTGGCTTGTCCATTCATTTAGCCAAAGCACATGAACCCAGAAAGAAGAACGGGTGAAGATGAAAGTGATGCATACTAGCACATTATCACTTAAAGTGGATGTAAACCCACTCTCATCCTCGATTCCCCCAGAGGTTCTCCCTCTAGCATGTAACTTGTATTCATATTTTTAGCTCCCAAGTGCATTACTTTACATTTTTCAATATTGAACCTCATTTGCCATACAGCTGTTCACCCCTCTATTTTATTGAGGTCCTCTTGTAAAGTTTCTATATCCTGTTGTAAAGGTATTGCCCTGCTCAACTTTATATGACCAGCAAACACTGATATTGAACTATTTATTCCATCCTCTGTATCGTTTATGAACAAGTTAAACATAATTGGCCCCAGGACAGAGTCCTGGGGTACCCCAATCACAACTCTAGACCATTCAGAAAATATGCCATTAATCACCACCCCCTGGCCATGCTTCTGTAACCAGTTTTCTATCCAGGTACATACCATGTCATCAATGCCAAAAGACCTTAAATTGGAAATTAAGAGTTTATGGAGTACTGTATCAAATGCCTTAGTGGAATCCAAATACACTACATTCACAGGCCTTGCTTTATCCAAATTATAATTAACAGTACCTTGAAAAAAAATTGAAATTCTCCACATTTTGTCATGTTACAACCAAAAACATAAATGTATTTTATTGGGATTGTATGTGATAGACCAACACAAAGTGGCACATAATTGTGAAGTGGAAGGAAAATGATAAATGGCTTTCATTTTTTTTTTACAAATAAATATCTGAAAAGTGTGGCATTTATTTGTATTCAGCCCCCTTTAATCTGATACCCCTAACTAAGTTCTAGTGGAACCAATTGCTTTCAGAAGTCACCTAATTAGTCCACCTGTGTGTAATTTAATCTCAGTAAAAATACAGCTGTTCTGTGAAGCCCTCAGAGGTTTGTTAGAGAACCTTAGTGAACAAACAGCATCATGAGGTCAAGGAACACACCAGACAGGTCAGGGATAAAGCTGTGGAGAAGTATAAAGCATGGTTAGGTTATAAAAAAATATCCCATGCTTTAAACATCTTATGGAGCACTGTTCAATCCATCATCGGAAAATGAAGAGTATGGCACAACTGCAAACTAAGACATGGCCGTCCACCTAAATTGACAGGCCGGGCAAGGAGAGCAATATTCAGAGAAGCAGCCAAGAGGCCCATGGTAACTCTGGAGGAGCTGCAGTGATCCACAGCTCAGGTGAGAGAATATGTCCACAGGACAACTAGTCATGCACTCCACAAATCTAGCATGTACGGAAGAGTGGCAAGAAGAAAGCCATTGTTCAAAGAAAACCATAAGAAGTCCAGTTTGCAGTTTACAAGAAGCCATGTGGGGGACACAGCAAACATGTGGAAGAAGGTGCTCTGGTCAGATGAGACCAAAATTTTACTTTTTGGCCTAAAAGCAGCAAAAATAAAAGAAAAGGAGAGCACACAGCAGCCCTAGTGTTGAACCGTTTAATAAAGAAATTAAAAACAACAACAAAAGTTGCACTCACAATTGTAGACTGATATTCAGCATGGGTTTATCACACACATGTCTCCTCTCCTGGCTTGTCCCGTGGACTGTAGCCCATGTGATGGTGATCTGGGCTAAGATGGGGCTGAAGTACTAAAGATCCCAGTACTGGGGGTGCCACTAGGCAACTACGAGAGCCGCACATGCGCCCGGACCAGCCGATACAAGGTATATCCTTCCCTGGGGTCACCTGGCTGAAAGGTCTTTCAGCCAGATTACCCCAGGGAGCGATAGACCTATTATAAGGTAACAATAGTCAAATTTTGGTTATAAACATTTTGTGTCTTTTTATTGATTTTGAGTGTTATTATTTTTAAATTCCATCAACGTCTTCTGTACGACTGTACGACAACCACTTTTTTACGCTTGACGCTATACTGGAAGTGACGCTCAGAGGATCACAATTGTTCGCTGGTGAGATTCAGTTCACCTATGCTGTGTCCACTAAGATCACATTACACCAGTACAGTGGAATCTCGGATTGCGAGTAACACGGTTAACGAGCGTTTCGCAATACGAGCACTGTATTTTTAAAAATCGTAACTCGGTTTGCGAGTGTTGTCTCGCAAAACGAGCATGATTCAGGCCGAAGCGGTGTGCAGTACCGCGTTTGGCCTGAGGTTGGGAGCCGAGCAGAGCCGAACGTCGCCGATCGGAAGTGCACGGAAAGGCCCCAAGACAGCACGACTGACCTCGGAAAATCTCGGGAACAAAGTCTTTCCGAGGTTTTCCGAGGTCTGCCGAGGTGTCCTCTGGCCTTTTCGGCCGTTTCAGAGGCTCTCTGGCGAGCATGGCCGCATGCAGTATTGCATGCCATTGAAGTAAATGCGGAACTAATTATTTTAGTTTCCACTGACTTCAATGGGGAAACTCGCTTTGATATGCGAGTACTTTGGATTACGTGCATTTTCGTGGAACGGATTATGCTCGTAGTCCGAGGTACCACTGTACTTGCTGCTGCAAGTGTATGCCTCTAGGCTTCATTGATTTGAGCTTAGGTGAGTGCAATGTTTGAAGCTGTTTTAATAGAATAAACTTTTTACAACAATACTGCACTATTGGAGCACTTTGTTTCATTATATATGGAGAGTCCATGATATCGGGTGTCACGTCTGGATGTCGGTGGATATTTAACCCTGTAAGGGTTGATGCTGTTTAGCCGAGCATGAGAGTGCAAGGCATCGCCATTCGGTGAGTGTTTAACCAAAGGGGACACTGAGTGCATGCGGTGTGGTGAAAGTTTTGAAGATTACACATCAGGATATATTCAGCTTTCCTTGTTTGAGACAATCCACTCTCATATTTGGACTATTTTTGCACAAACTTTATTATTAATTGTTTATGTATAATGCCCTGTACACAAGATCGGATTTCCGATGGAATAAAAATCCGATGGAATTTTCCGTTGAAATTCCGATGAAGCTGACTTCCATCAGTCTTGCATACACACTGTCAGATTAAATTCCGACCGTCCAAAACGTGGTGACGTAAAACACTACGATGAGCCGAGAAAAAGGAAGTTCAATGCTTCTGAGCATGCGTTGACTTGATTCTGAGCATGCGTGGATTTTTCTCCGATGGAATTCCACACAGGCGATCGGAATTTCCCATCTGATTTTTTTCCAAAAAGTCAGATGGGGCCCACATTTTTCATCGGAAAAGTTGATCACTATCACCTGTCACTGGGTTTACTTATTTATACTGTTTAGCGCTACTATTTACTTTAGTTTATACTGTAAATGCTTATTTACATGCTGAATATCAGTCTACAATTGTGAGTGCAACTTTTGATGTTGTTTTTAATTCCTTATTAAATGGTTCAACACTAGGGCGGCTGTACGCTCTCCTTTTCTTTATTTTTGCTACAGAATTCAGTCCACCTCCCAGTGGATTCAAGAGGAGCTGCAACACCTTTGCATCTCCTTGCAACACATTTTTTTTCCCACAAATAGAGCTTTCTTTTGGTGGTATTTGATCACCTCTGCGGTTTTAATTTTTTGCGCTATGAACAAAAAAAAAGAGCGACAATTTAAAAAAAACTATATTTTTTACTTTTTGCTATAATAAATATCCCAAAAATAAAAAAAACAAATTTCTTCATCAGTTTATGTATTCTTCTACATATTTTTGGCAAAAAAAAAAAAATATCGCAATAAGCGTATATTGATTACTTTTCGCAAAAGTTATAGTGTCTACAAAATAGGGGATAGATTTATGGGATTTTTATTATTTATTTATTCTTTACTAGTAATGGCGGCGATCTGCGATTTTTAGCGGGACTGCGACATTGCGGTGTACAGATTGGACACTTTTGACACTTTTTTGGGACCAGTGACATTTATACAGCGATCAGAGCTAAAAATAGCCAATGATTACTGTATAAATGTCACTGACAGGGAAGGGGTTAACATTAGGGGGCGATCAAGTGGTTAAGTGTTCCCTAAGGAGGTGTTTATAACTGTGGGGGGAGTTTACTGACTGGAGAAGGAGGGAGATCACTGTTCCTGATCACTAGGAACAGCAGATCTCTCTCTACTACCGTCAGAATGGGGATCTGTTTGTTTACATACACAGATCCCCGAGCGATCGCGGGTAGCAACGCGCATAGGCTCCGGCGTCACATGCGCCCCTTATCGCTCTTAAAGCAGCTGACGTACACCTACACCGATTCGCACAGCCGTGCCAACCTGCCGCAGTATAATGACGGTGGCTGGTCAGCAAGCGGTTAAACTAGCCACCTGGACAATCAGGGATCTCATTCCAGGTCAGACTTGCTGGTATCGAGCTCACAAAGTACAATACACATTATTACAAGTATAAACAGATGCCCACAGTAGTTTTCTAGCAGACAATAGGTGAGTTAATTAGCACAGTTAACAATACAGTGTATTGTTACTTCACTCAGACTAGTAGACAACAGGAGACCCAGTGCTTTCCAGATCTCAAGCTGGCAGAGACCATCATGGCCTCCTTAATAATGCCCTTTTGCATTACATAACAGGACATCTTCCTAAATGTTTGTAGCTCCCTCAAATACCAGGACCCAGAGTCGGTAGGCAAGAGGCTAGCATTCAATCCACTCCAAAAGCCTCTGTCCCGGGTGAGTCTGTCACAATTCTCCCCTTTTGGCAGGAGACTAACACAGAAGGAGACCCCAGACGGGTTGACTTTGAAGTTAGTCTGTAGTTCCAGTCAGGGCCACCATCAGGGAGGTACAGGCAGTACACCTGTAAGGGGCCCGGATGGCAACCCCCCTTATTTTTTGTAAGGGGCCCAGAGGTCCCCCTTTTTTTTGTTCGTCAGCATCCAAAGCTCCCCCAGACCTCAACAATTCAACAATTTGCGGCGACAGCACCCCCTGCTTCTCAATTTGCAGCGGCAGCACCCTCCCCCCGGTTCTCCTCTGCTCCAGGGGGCCCATGCCTGAAGCTGTGTAAGGGGCCCCAAAATTCCTGATGGCGCCAATGCCCGTACCCACACAGTACCCAAAACAAATTATCCTAAACAGAGCATTACTCACCCAGCCAACCTCTGCCTCTCTTGTAGAACATACCCACCACTGGGGAGAAGTGCGGATTGGCCCTCCTCCCTGGAGTCCCTGGAGTCCTTTCAGCCGCTGAAGAAAAGACAGGATGGCTGGGCTCACGCCATCATGCTGTTGGGAATCTGGGCTGACTGCCCAGCATCCCTGGGTTTACAGGTGGAGACTGTTGTCCCATCCACTTTTTCTAGATGAAAATCCCTCAGTGCTCGCAGAGCACAGCTGATATTCTCCTGTCCCAATGTCAGACATTTTTCTGGGGTTGTGTCAGTGGAGACCAAAGTCCCATCCACTTTCACAGGAAATCCATCTTTTGTTAATTGAGGGTAGGAGCCAGTAGCACTCTTCTCTGTTGCCATCATTCCGGGCTCGATCTGCTGCAGGGGAGAGGAGCCGATTGCCGCAGCTCCCTGAAGCTGTGGAGACACTGTAGGTGCTAGGCAGAGGCCAGTGGCGCTCTGCCCTGTTACCAGTGATTCAGCTGGGAGAAGAAGCTTCGCTACATCAGGTTGTCGCTGGGGAGAGGGGCCGACTGCCTCGGCTCCCTGGAACCCAATAGTTGCTGCTAAGTAGAAGTCACGTGACCGTGACGAACACGCGTCGGGACGTACAGGCAACAAAAGTGTTGTTTTGAATTGTCTATGTATTGAAATGTGAGTATTTTAGCCTTTTAACTGCAATAAATCAATTTTAAACGTACTACACCATTGAGTATCCCCCCTTCTTCTTCCCTCTACACCCCGAACACCTACCCACTGAGGTCACGCTGATACTGGCCACAACTGGCAGCGTATTTTTGCTTCCAAAGACAGATACACACTACCATACCTAAAACGCCAGATCGGGAGGTCAGTCAAAACCTGGACACATAGGGAGCATATCTGTCACCATTAAAGATATACTTACATGATGTTACCTTACAGCCATGAGGTAACTAGTGTATTGCACTGAAGATAAGAAGATAAGAAGTCACCTTTGCACTTTATATAGATACTCTCTGAACAGAAGATAAAATTACATATTTTGCACATTGCTGTTCTTTTTTATTCACCACAAAGAGGACAAGGACATTTTTAATGCTATTTTTTTTATTACAAAGAAGATAAGGACATTTACATATATATATATATATATATATATATATATATATATATATATTGTGAGAGTGAGAGACCCTAGCCTAGTGAAAATGTGTGTAAAATGGACACAGGACTCTCAAAGAAGTAATTTGAGAAGTTCCAGCAAAAGATTGGTGAGCAGAGAAAACTATGCTCTAAGTTTTCTCTGGATTTTGTAAGCCTGGATTGGGGCTGTAAACTTGAAGACTTCAAGGAGCATTGGGAGGGATGTAGTCTTCAGTCATGTGTCCGGGTTTCCCAGGAGCTGTGCAGGTTGTGTGTGTATCCAGGTGCACACACTCGTTATAAGGCAGAGCTGAACATAGCTCAGTGTGTGTGGGGAAGGAGTTGGTGCGCCAGCAGTTGCTGGAGGGAAGTGTGCTACTGTGGAAGAACTCAGGCAACAACCTTGAGACGGTTCTCCATGTGGGAGAGGCTCCAGGTCAGTAGACTGAGAGAGTTGGGCCAGCTGAGAGAGTCGGGGAGACTATAACTTAGACAACTGGAAGAGAGAGTCTTGAGGATCAGAGGGGACTGTAAGTCTTAGAGGAGTGTGAAAGCCTGACTGAAGTGTCAGGAGAGCCCTTCCTAGAGGCCAGGAGTGGGCCTGTGCAGCAAGGCTGAGCGAGCCTTAAGAGCCAGGTGGATTGGCATTTTCATGTGTTGATGTTTTGGGAGAAGAACCCCTGTGTGGGAAAACAAATGCACGTATGAACTTTCCTTTTTGTTTCTTTCAATAAAAGTGGGCTACCACGCCCTTAAACCTTAGTTCCTGTTGACTGTGAACTCACTGTTATTTGCACTAAGTCACCTGATCATTTGCACATTTGCACATTGTCACTCTACTTGCTATTAGCACAGCTATGGTTGTTTAACATATAGCACACTGTCACTTTATTGTGCATGGATTTCAGTTTATTTCATTATAGTTATTTATGTTTAGATTTATACAGCGCAGCACTACTTATTTCTATCTATTTTCTGTGTTTTTTGTTTAACCTTTCAGTGCTTGTAGCAGTTTAGATATTTTCTATTTAGTGGTGCGGGGATATACATTTTACTCTCATAGTTGCTGCTTGTGCTGGGTCGAGGGTGGTAGCACTCTGCCCTGTTGCCAGCACTTCTGCTGGGGACTTCACATAATCCACTTCAGCTAACTGTTGGGGAGGGAGGCCGGCTTCCTCCACTTCCAGACTGTGGATCGGCAACTGGGGAGGAAGGACGACCAAGTTCTCTCCCAAACTGTATATGTGCCGTTGGGGAGATGAGCCGGTTGCTCCATCTCCCAGACTCCTAGACTCCTGCTGTGGAGCAAGGACGACTTCATTCGCTCCTATGTCACTACACTGCTGTTGGGGAGGGAGGACGAACACCTCCTCTCCCTTCTCCCCCTGGATCCAGATTTGCTGCTGGGGAGTAGTGATGAGCCGAACACCCCCGGGTTCGGTTCGCACCAGAACCCGCGAACGGACCGAAAGTTCGCACGAACTTTCGAACCCTATTAAATACAATGGATGCGAACGTTCAAAATCGAAAGTGCTAATTATAACGACTATTATGCATGTTATTGTCCTAAAAAGGGTTTGGGAACCCGGGTTCTGCACCAGGGGACATGTATCAATCCAAAAAAAAGTTTTAAAAACGGCAGTTTTTCGGGAGCAGTCATTTTAACCACTTTAATACAGGGCTTTTTGTACCTATTCAATACCGGGCCTATTCTGGCACTTCTCTCCTACGTGTACAAATCATCATTCTTTTGCTAGAAAATTACTCAGAACCCCCAAACATTATATATGTTTTTTAGCAGACACCCTAGGGAATAAAATGACGGTCATTGCAACTTTTTTTCTTGCACGATATTTGCGCAATAATTTTTCAAACGCCTTTTTAAAAAAAAAAAAATGGTTTCATGAATTAAAAAATAACAAAACAGTAAAGTTAGCCCAATTTTTGGGGAAAATATGAAAGATGATGTTACGCCGAGTAAATAGATACCTAACATGTCACGCTTTAAAATTGCGCACAGTCATGGAATGGCGCCAAACTTCGGTACTTAAAAATCTCCATAGGCGACGTTTTAATTTTTTTTACAGGTTACCAGGTTAGAATTACAGAGGAGGTCTAGTGCTAGAATTGTTGCACGCGCTCTAACGCACGCGGCGATACCTCACATGTGTGGTTTGAATGGCGTTTACATATGTGGCCGACTTACGTGTGCATTCGCTTCTGATCGCGAGCTACCGGGGACATGGGCGTTTTAATTTTTTTTTTTTATTATTTTAATTTTTTTTTACTTATTTATTTATTTTTTTACAATTATTTTACTTTTTTTTTTTTGATCACTTTTATTCCTATTACAATGAATGTAAACATCCCTTGTAATAGGAATGTATGTGACAGGTTCTCTTTATTGAGAGATGCGGGGTCAATAAGACCCCACATCTCTCCTCCAGGCTGGAAAGCATGAGATCAGTGAATTTTTTTTCACTGATCTCATACTTACAGCCGCAATGGCGGCTTTGTTTACATTTGAGGACCCGGGCGTGACGTCATCACATTGCGCCCGGGCCTCCGACGATCATAGAGATGACTGGTGACCATCTGGTCACCAGTCATCTCTATGCTCATCACGTGACCCACCAACGGCGCCGGAAGATTCGCTCCGGGTCCCCGATCGCACGGGAGAGCCCGGAGAAGCACCGGATGACGGCGGGAGGGGGGGATGTCCCCTCCCGCTGCCTATAAGAACGATCAAGCGGTGGAACCGCCGCTATGATTGTTCTTATGGTGCGCAGAATCGCCGGCACTTTAAAAGGATATCTGAATGATGCCTCTAGCTGCAGGCATCATTCAGATATCCCCCTACAAACCCGAGGACGTCATATGACGTCCACCCAGGATGGGAGATCCCATCTGTGGACGTCATTTGACTATGGCTGGGTAGGGAAGTGGTTAATGATGCATAAAGTGAAAAAAAAAGGCAAATATTCCTTTAAATATCGTACCTGGGTGGTGTCTAAAGTATGCCTGTGAAGTGCCACGTGTTTCCCGTGTTTAGAACTGTCCCTGCACAAAATTACATTTCTAAAGGAAAAAAAGCCATTTAAAACTGCTTGCGGCTTTAATGTAATGTCTGGTCCCGGTAATATGGATGACAATCTTTAAGAAAAATGGCATAGCTACCCCATCACAGCCCCCCCCCCCTACCCCAGCCCATTACCAGCCCCTTTGGGTCTTGTATGGATATTAAGGGGAACCCCGCACACAAAATAAAAAAGGCCCTATATACTCTGAACAGCCGTATACAGGCGGTGCATACAAGACAGGGACTGTAGGTTTGTTCTTATGTAGAATCTGTTTGTAATTTTGAACAGGTACATTGTTTAAGTGTAGCTCCAGCCAAGAAATCTATTTTTTTTTTTTTTTTTTTTATATTTAAGATTTTTATTGAATATTAAATATTGACAATTACAAGGTCGTATTCATGACAAAAAGACGTAAAAGGACAGCAGTCATATTACAGGATCCTCAGTACATAAATACAGTCATGCGTCGTGATTCTTATCTTTCAATAAAAGGATAGACTAAGGAGTCAAGGACATAATGAGGACCTCATAGTATAGAAAAAAGATCAAACAAAACAAAAACATGAGTAGATTTACTCGGTCCTATAAGAAAGCCAATCCGGCTCGGGTAATAGATACCCGTATGACCTTGTAGTAATATATACTGAGTGCAATAACTAAAAACCTAAGACTAAACTAGAACTAAAACTAGATCTAAAACAAAGAATGAGGAGACCAACCAAGAGTTGCATGCGTCAATCCACACCTGTTCTGTTATGGTGCATTTCCTGTTCATTGATTTTTTTTTTTTTTATTCATCTATGTATATAGCCATTCTAAATCATATCAGTCAAATTATATATTTTAAGCCATATTTCCCATTGTTTGAGAAATTTTCCTTTATTGCCTTTGGAGATGGCAAAAGAGTGTTCATAAGAGCACTGTAGAGTCACCCTGGAGATGATTTCCTGAATTGAAGGGACTGTGTTTTTTTTCCATTGGCACATTATTGATAGTCTAGCCGCAATTAAGATATGTAGAACCACTGTCCTAAAGTCAAGGGGGAATTCCCCTATATGTAAACCGAGTAGTGCTAAATCTGGCGATGGTTTCGTTATTATCCCTGTAATCTGTGAGATCAGCTGGAAGATGGAGTTCCAGAAGCTCATTAATGACTTGCAATACCAAAGTATATGAAGCAAGTTCCCCGGTTGTCCGCAGTCACGCCAACAATCCGGAGACCTACCTTTGTAGATCGTAGCCAAACGTGTCGGTGTCAAGTACCACCTATACAGGATCTTATATACATTTTCCCAGTGTGACACACAGTGCGAGGCTTTTAGACTACAATTAATTGCTTGAGACCATTCTAATGGAGAGTATGTTCTCTTTAGTTCTGCTTCCCATTTAATTATCGCTGGAGTGTCTTTGATTGGGGAATCGGGTTGTAGTAAGGAGTACATGAATGATATGCCTTTTTTTTTCGAGGTAGAGTCCACATGATAGAAATCCCATACTGCTTTGTTCAGATTAATGGTGTCCAAATTGTAGGTGTGGAGGAAGTGCTGAATTTGCATCATTGTAAACCTATCCTTAAGTTTAACCTCCTCTGGAATCTCTCGTAAGGTATGATAACCCGCTTCAATCCAAGGTTTAAGCCAAAGGTTTGGAATCAGGAATGTGAAGGATTGAAGCGGAATATCAATCAATTTCACCTGTGTGACCTCCCGGCTCTTAATTAATAGGTCTTCCCAAGCTTTAAGTGAGGCAGATATAGACGGGTGATATGGTATGTATATTGGTTTGCTAGTGGCAGCTGCGATGAGTAACGCTGGTAGGTTAGTATTATGTATTAAGGAGCGTTCTAGTAATACCCACTGTTTCCCTAAAGATGGGTCGCACCATGCTCTAAGTTGGTCGAGGAGAGTTGCTCTATAGTAATCTCGAATGGCTGGTACCCCCATACCCCCTTTTGATTTTAATTTGGTGAGAGTTGTGAAAGCTATTCTTGCCTTAGTTCCTTTCCATATGAAAGATCTAAGCGATGTATCAAGTTTATTGAAAAATACTTGTGGGAGGGGAATGGGTACTGTCCGAAAGATATAGAGGATTTTTGGTAGCACCATCATCTTGAATGTAGCTATCCTGCCCATCCAAGAGATTTCAAATTTTGCTAGTTGAGTAAGTTCGGTCTGGACCGTATGAAGTAGCTTTTTATAGTTAATGTCATAGAGGTGGCCTGATTTGGCAGTGAGATAAATCCCCAGATATTTGATCTTGTCGCTGTCCCAATCACAAGGGAACAGAGATTTCATTTTTACTTTAATTTTATAGTTAAGATTGGTTGTGAGAACCTGACATTTGGCTATATTGATTTTATAGTAAGATACGGCGCTAAAGGTATCAATTATCTTGCATACTTCAGGCAGAGATTTAGTCACATCTGAGAGTGTCAAAATGACATCATCCGCAAACAATCCCATTTTATACAGTAGTCATTACCAGCTACTGTGATGCCTGTTACGTTTTGGGAACTCCTGATGGCAGCCGCAAATGGTTCCATAATCAGAGTGAAAATTAGAGGTGAAAGGGGGCACCCTTGCCTAGTCCCATTAGTTATAGTAAAGGCATCGGAGAGTACAGAGGAGGTAAATACTTGAGCTGATTGGTTATTATAAAGTGCTAGGATAGCAGATAAAATGGGGCCAGTGAAACCAAATTTTGTTAGGGTAGCCTGTAAATACCCCCAGTGTACCCTATCGAATGCCTTCTCGGCATCTAAAGCTATGAAGGCAGTGGGCAACTTACGGCTCTCGGCTATACGGAGAAGATTAAGTATTCTGCGGGTGCCATCAGGAGCTTGGCGACCTTTTACAAATCCTACTTGATCAGGGGTTATTAAGGATGGTGTTACTTCCGCTATTCTATTGGCAATAATCTTGGCGCATACTTTAAGGTCTGCATTAAGGAGGGATATTGGCCTAAAGTTTTGAGGTAAGCTGGGTTCCTTTCCTGATTTTGGTAGGGTGACTATTATAGCTTTAAGCATTTCTGATGCTATTGTTCCTGAAGAGATAGCGTCATTAAAAACTCTGACTAGATGTGGGATTAAAACGGTCGAGAAGGTTCTATAGTATTCCGCTGAGAGACCATCAGGTCCAGGTGATTTGTTAAGAGCAAGGGAGTTGAGGACTAGTTCAACTTCTGCGCCTGTAACTGGAGCATTAAGTCGCTCCAACATCTGGGGATCTATTGATGGAATGTTGACCGAATTTAGAAATTTGGATATGTTTTCCATGGATGGTTGGGGGGTGTTGGAATCTGAGTTAAGATTATAGAGACCACTATAGTACTCTTTGAATATGTTCGCTATATCTTTCGGATGTGATACTTTGGTGCCATTTTTGGGTTCAATTAGATGAGCGATTCTCGTTCTGGCTTGTCGGACTTTAAGTTGTTGGGCCAAGAGTTTTCCCGCTTTATTACCGGAAGAATAAAATGAGGCTTTTAGGTATTTCATATGTCTTTCATAGTTGGCTACTAACGCATATTTAAGGTTCAATCTACATTCTTTAAGATCGTCTATTGCATTTTGGGACATGTCTTTCTTATTTTGTGTTTCTAGGAAGCGTATTTTGTTCAGTAGTAGGTCAATTGTTTGAGACCTACTCTTTTTTTCCCTAGCAGCAATTTGTATTAACAGGCCTCTGATGAAGGCTTTGTGAGTACACCAGATAGTGGATGCTGAGGTATCTTCTATGGTATTGATTGTAAAAAATTCCTCCAGTTGCTTCTGAACTCTCTCTCGGTGATATTTATTGGTGAAGATGTGAGTATCGTTGCGCCACAGAAATGTAGGGGTTACATTAATTTGTTCTTCTAATTCAATTGTTATAGGCGCATGGTCTGACCAAGTGACCACTCAATAGTGGCTGACTTAGTCTTGTACAGGGAAGATAGATCTGTAAGGATTATATCTATTCTAGAGTAGGATCTATGGGGATTAGAAAAAAACGTAAAGTCTTTTTCGTCTGGATGATGGCATCTCCAGACATCATATAGGGATTCTCTATGTATAGTGGATTGGAGTATAGATTTATGGTGTAATTTGGGAGGTGAGCAGTCAATATGGGAGTCAATCACCAAGTTAAAGTCCCCTAGCAGAAGGAGGTTTCCCCTACAGATGGGTTTAACCTGTTTGAGGAGGTTCCTCAAAAAGGTTATTTGCCCTTGATTTGGGGCATATACTGCCACAATGGTATATAAAACATTATTCAAGGTACATATTAAAATAACATAGCGGCCCTTCTTGTCCGTGATGACTTCCTGTAAAGAAAATGCTATTGAATGTTTGATTGCAATAAGAACTCCATTATGTTTAGTGTCAGCATTAGCAAAAAATATATGCGGGTACAATCTATGAGAACACTTTGGAGCTTTCGTTGCTGAAAAATGAGTCTCTTGTACACATAGTACATCTCTCCTTAGTTTTTGGGCTGTAGACCATAAAAGGCTTCGTTTAAAAGGGCTGTTTAGACCCTTGGCATTAAGAGAGACAAACTTAATGGTCATCATAAACTAGGGTATGAACAAACGATGCTTCCTGTAGGAATAAACGATGGGAGCTGACCTTGTTGATTAAGAGATCATCATTTCCAGAAACATGTTCATACTCACAAACATTAGAATTAAAGGAAAGGGGATATCGCCATCTAGTGGTAACTGTTAGTATGGATGACCAGTTGTAGTTCAGTGTGGATTGCAGATTAGGTAAATCTTCCTTTGAAGAGATGACATGTGGAAGGCAGTAGGATAAGCAAAAAAAATCCTGGATTGAAAAGATGTGGATTGCTCTGTTGGGAAAAAGAAAAAGGAGAGAAAAGAACAGAGAAAAAAACAACAAAAAATAACCAAATAATAAAAAAGAGTCTGGAGCCCGCCCCAGCATCCAGAGGCAGACTAGTCTGCTTGTCATCTGAGGGCGCCTATTCCACGCCAACATGGCGACAGGAAAAGCAAATCTAGGCATTTAAAGGTGCTCCATTCAACCGCAGCAGTAGAAGGGTAAGAGCTGGTTCTCTTTCGGTGGTCCGTGGTTATTTTGTCGACCAGTCCGTCCGAACTTTAGGAGGATCACGTCGTCTAGGGGCTGGTTCTTCAGCAGGAAGGATGTCCCATTCTCTGAGGAGGCGGAGGCCTGATTCCAGTGAGTGAATGTTGAACGGCTTACCTTGATAGGTTACCATGAGTTTTGATGGGGTCCCCCATCTGTAAACAATGCTATGATTACGCAGAGCTTTGGTGATCGTAAGGAGTTTCTTTCTGTGTTGTATAGTGGCTTGTGAGAGATCCGAGAATAAAGCTATGTTCGCATACTGTCCAGTCATTTGTGGGTTGTTTCTCATAGCTCGCATAGCATCCTCTTTAATATGGTAGTAGTGTATACGTGCCAGGACATCTCTCGGTACATTATCCGGGAGGAAACCTGGCTTAGGCAGTCTATGCGCTCTGTCAATTGTTAGTTCAACGTCAGTTGCTTTGGGCAGTAAGGTGTGTAACATTTGGCATACAAATCTACTCAGATCAACATTGGGAATAGATTCAGGGATTCCGCGAAATTTAATGTTATTTCTGCGGGAACGGTCTTCTAAATCTGGTAACTTCGCTGCCATTCTCTGCATCTCAGTTTGCTGTTCCTTAAATGCATCCACTAGATTATTGTGTGCTGCAAAAGCATCCTCCATTTTGTGATCTGTGTAGGCCACTCTATGCTGTAATTCTTGCACATCAGCCTTGATAGGATTCAACATTGTCAGCATGTCTGAATGTACAGAATCTCTTAAGGAAATGAGCATATCTCTCATATTAGACATGGTCACAGGCTGGGATGAAGAGGGAAAGTGCTCAAGTGGGGTCTGATTTGCAGCCTCCTGTGCACTATCCTCCATGTCAGATTCTTCCTCCTGTCTGTCTCCCTTCGCTTTTTTAAATTTAGTAGGGCTGCGGGTGGTAGGGCTATCAGGTGGGGAGATGTCGGCTCCCCCCTTAGCAGTATGTTCGATAGCTGTACGTACTGAAGATGTGCTGCTGGAGTCTGAGGAAGCTTCACTTTCCCCTATCTTCTGCATGTGTGCTCCGCCGCTGGCGCCATCTTGGATCACGCGGCCGCTAGTGGAGGGGAAGTAATCTGTTAATGTCAGCAGATTCTGGCGGTATGTACCCCTCTTACGAACAGCGCCAGGTGTAGCGTCGTCATGGGAAGTCATGGCTTGCTTTTAGAAATCACCACCGTCGCTGGGTCACTTCGTTTGCGGTATCCTGGAGCAGGAGCTCAGCTATACAGCAGCCGTCTCTCACGCCAGCTAGCCACGCCCCCCCAAGAAATCTATTTTTAAGCTTTTTGGAAAACATAGGGAAGGGTTATCACCCCTGTAACATTTGTTTTGCTGTCTGTGCAGTGTGCACCTGTTCAGAACAGTTCACCTCACTTTCCGTCCTAATGACAAATATTTTTTGAAAATTTGGGGTTTTTATTGAAACAAGAATTGGTGATAAAGCATCAGTGGAGAGGAGACACTTTTTTTCCCCATATTAACTCTTACAGGAGAGAATTTGCCTTCCTAGGGGTAGATTTCCTCTCACTTCCTGTTGTATCCTTCCGTTTGCAAGGAGGAGTCGTTTGTAAGTTGGATGTTTGAAAGTAGGGGCCTGCCGGATATACTCAGCTGAAATTTGCCCCTTACATGTTGGTGTTGCCACAACACTGTGAGCCCTCACAGTTACTCTTGGTGGGTGCATGAATGGGCCCTGCTGTGAATTATTAGATCAAGAATTGTAATTGCATGCCCCTGTTGAACAGGGGCTGAAAAATTGGGCCTTTGGTGGTGGTGGTGTTGACACAACACTGTAAGGCCTCACAGTTACTCTTGGTGGGCGCAGGAATGGGCCCTGCTGTGAATTATTAGATCAAGAATTGTAATTGCATGCCCGTTGAACAGGGGCTGAAAAATTGGGCCTTTGGTGGTGGTGGTGGTGGTGTTGACACAACACTGTAAGGCCTCACAGTTACTCTTGGTGGGCGCAGGAATGGGCCCTGCTGTGAATTATTAGATCAAGAATTGTAATTACATGCCCCTGTTAAACAGGGGCAGAAAAATTTGGCCTTAGGCACTGGTGCCACAACACTGCAACCCCTCACAGATACTGTACTTGGAGCACAGCAATGAGCCCTGTTGCAAAGTATTGCATCAAAAATTGTAATTACACGCCCCTGTTAAACAGGGGCTGAAAAATTGGGCCTTAGCCACTGGTGCTGGTGCCACGACACTGCAACATCTCCCAGATACTCTAGTTGGTGTGCAGGAATGAGCCATGCTGCAAAGCATTGCATAAAAAATTGTAATTACATGCCCCTGTTAAACAGGGGCTGAAAAATTGGGCCTTAGCCACTGGTGGCGGCACCCAGAAACAAAAATGTTCTTCCAAGCTATCATCATCAATCGGATCATTGAGGAGGAGGAGGATGGTCAGTCAACATAACAGGACAGTCTCTCAGCAACAGCATCAGTCTTGAAGGGATGTGACATTTAAAAATAAATTAGTCTGTTATATCAGGTTCAGGTGTTTGGTAGCTGGTGGTGATCCAAGACTGGTTCATCTTTATGAAGGTCAGTCGATCAACAGAGTCGGTGGACAGGCGCACCCTGTGATCCGTGACAAATCCTCCAGCAGCACTGAATGTGCGTTCTGAAAGAACGCTGGATGCAGGACAGGCCAGTAGCTCAATTGCATACTGTGCAAGCTCTGGCCAGTGATCCATCCTCAAGACCCAGTAAGCCAGAGGATTTTCGGTGGGGAAGGTGTCCAAGTCTGACCTTGCCCCTAGGTATTCCTGCACCATGTATATCAGACGCTGGCGATGGTTGCTGGAACCAATCATACCTTGGGGCTGCAGACTAAAGAATTGTCTGAACGCATCGGTCAGACGGCCACCTTCCCCACCGCTCCTTCTTTGACTGACCGAAGCCTCAGCAACTCGTTGTCCAGGACCAGGAGTTTGTAACCTCCCAGTCTCTGGGAACGCGTTGCACAGACCTTTCTGCAAGGCCTCCCGGAGTTGTCTCATCCTCTGCTCCCTCTGCGATGGTAGGATAAGGTCCGCAACCTTACCCTTGTACCGTGGATCAAGAAGAGTGGCCAGCCAGTAATGGTCCCTCTCCTTGATCCGAAGAATACGAGGATCCTTCCGCAGACTTTGCAGGATCAGGGAGGCCATGCCGTGTAGGTTAGCTGAGGCATTCGGTCTGGAGTCCTCTGGGTCACTAAGGACGACATGATCCGCAGCCACCTCCTCCCAGCCACGTACAAGTCCACTGGTTTCTTGGGACTGTAAATCATCCCTAAAAGACTGCTGCTGATGATGCTGAGTGCCAGGCTCCACCTCCATGCTGACACAATCCTCCTCCTCTTCTTCCTGTGCGATGGGTGGGACAGAAGGAAAACTGTCTGGGTAAAGGGGGCCTTGAGAGGCAAGGAAGTCCTCCTCTTCCTGCCTCTGTTCTACCTCAAGTGCCCTGTCCATTATTCCATGCAGCGTATGTTCCAACAGGTGGACAAGAGGTACAGTGTCACTGATGCATGCACTGTCACTGCTCACCATCCTCGTGGCCTCCTCAAATGGTGCCAGGACAGTGCATGCATCCCTGATCATGCCCCACTGGCGTGGTGAAAAAAACCTGAGCTCCCCTGACCCTGTCCTGGTGCCGTAGTCGCACAGGTACTCATTGATGGCCCTCTGCTGCGTGTGCAGCCGCTGCAGCATGGCCAACGTTGAGTTCCACCTGGTGGGCATGTCACATATAAGGCGGTTCTTGGGCAGTTTCAACTCCTTTTGCAGCTCAGCCAGGCGAGCACTGGCATTATAAGATCTGCGGAAATGCACACAGACTTTCCTGGCCTGCCTCAGGACATCCTGTAAGCCCGGGTACCTGCCCAAGAACCGCTGCACCACCAGGTTAAGGACGTGAGCCACACAGGGCACATGGGTCAGTTGTCCCTGTCGGCGAGCGGAGAGGAGGTTGGTGCCATTGTCGCAAACTACCATTCCTGGCTTAAGCTGGCATGGCGTCAACCACCTCTCGGCCTGCCCCTGCAGAGCAGACAGAACCTCTGCCCCAGTGTGGCTCCTGTCCCCCAAACACACCAGCGCAAGCACGGCATGGCATCTTTTTGCCTGCGTACTTGCGTAGCCCCTTGAACGCCTACGGAGCACCGCTGGTTCCGAGGACAAAGCACAGGAAGAGGCCATGGAGGAAGAAGAAGAGGAGGGGGTGGAGGACAGAGGTGTGTCACAACCAGTAGTAGCATTTTGGAGGCGTGGCGGTGGAACAACCTCCAACACTACTGCACCTTGTCCTGCATCCTTCCCAGCTGCCAAAAGAGTGACTCAATGGGCCGTGAAAGAAAGGTAACGACCCTGTCCATGCCTGCTGGACCATGAGTCAGCGGTAATATGCACCTTACCGCTGACCGCCCTGTCCAAGACATTGCCTTCCACATGCCGGTAGAGAGCCGGAATCGCCTTCCGTGAGAAAAAGTGGCGTTTGGAAACCTGCCACTGAGGAACCGCACATTGCACAAACTCACGGAAGGGGGCCGAGTCTACCAACTGAAAAGGCAGCAGTTGAAGCGCTAGCAATTTAGCCAAGCTAGCATTCAACCGCTGGGCATGTGGATGGCTGGGAGTGAACTTCTTTCGACGGTCCAGCAGCTGGGGCAGGGAAATTTGCCTGCTAGAATCGGACGTTGGTGTACTGCTAGCAGAGTGCCCGCAAGTACTTGGCTGTGACACACCTAATTCTACACCTTCATTCCTCTCAGTGCAGGTTTCAGAGAGGACTGAAGGTATAGTGGGGTTGGAGATCCCAGCTGATGCGGTGCAAGGAGAGGTCCACTTTGTTCTTTGGTGTGGGTCTTTAAGGTAGGATTGGCAACGAGCTGCATGGCAGGTCAACATATGTCTGGTCAAGCATGTGGTGCCCAAGCGGGTGATGTTTTGGCCACGCGATATACGCTTGAGACATATGTTGTAAACAGCAGCTGTGCGATCTGATGCACTCGACTCAAAAAAGGCCCACACCAAAGAACTTTTTGAATAACGGGCAGAGGCAGCGCCCTGCACAGGCGGAGCTCTGCGGTGTGATTCCGTCGGTGTGCTGCCCTTACGCTGGCCCCCCGAGGGCATCCTGCCTCATTGGAGATGTGCCTCCTCCTCATCCTCCTCCTCCTCCTCCTCCTCTCTCCTATTAGGCACCCACGTGGAGTCAGTGACCTCATCATCCCCTCCCTCCTCATCACTGGAGCCAATCTGGCAGTATGCTGCAGCTGCTGGAACATGACTGCCAGATTGGTGTCCTTCTTGAGCATCCCCTCTCTCTGCTCTCACGCTACTGCCTTCCTCTAGCTGGGTATCATCATCAGACCCTTCGAAACGCTGGGCATCCTCCTGGAGCATGTACCCAACACTGTGCTCAAACAGTTCGGGGGACTCCTCAGGAGGACATGGTTGGTCTAGGGAAGGAGTGACTGATGATGACATTGATACCAGGGAAGAGGACGCTTTGGCAGCTGTTTTGCCAGTACCCTGAGCCTGGGTGAGAGAGGATGAGGAGGATGAGGAGGGCTTGGTCATCCACTCTACCAAGTCTTCGGCATGATGCGGCTCAACACGTCCAGCTGCCGAAAAGAAGGAAAAGCGTGTCCCATGGCCACGTGCTGATGGCGATGCACCGCGTCCACGACCAGCACTGTTGTCTCTAGACAAAGAGCCTGCTTGCCCTCTTTTATTGGCTCCTGACTGTCTGCCTCTCCTTGTTTGCCTTCCAGACATTCTAATGGCCTGCAGGGAAATGGGAAAACCAGCAACAAGGCCTAGCTTCATGAGTATATTTTGCAGGAATCACACTACGCCTGCTGTAGGTGCTGCAAATGCCTGTTGGTGTAACACACCAGGAAAAAGCAGCAATACAGGCTAACATCAGGTGTAATATGATCAGGAGGCACACTCCACCCGCTGTAAGTGCCGCAAATACCTGTTGGTGTAACACACCAGGAAAAAGCAGCAATACAGGCTAACTTCAGGTGTAATATGATCAGGAGGCACACGCCGCCCGCTGTAAGTGCCGCAAATGCCTGTTGGTGTAACACACCAGGAAAAAGCAGCAATACAGGCTAACTTCAGGTGTAATATGATCAGGAGGCACACTCCGCCCGCTGTAAGTGACGCAAATGCCTGTTGGTGTAACACACCAGGAAAAAGAAGCAATACAGGCTAACTTCAGGTGTAATATGATCAGGAGGCACACTCCGCCCGCTGTAAGTGCCGCAAATGCCTGTTGGTGTAACACACCAGGAAAAAGCAGCAATACAGGCTAACTTCAGTTGTAATATGATCAGGAGGCACACTCCGCCCGCTGTAAGTGCCGCAAATGCCTGTTGGTGTAACACACCAGGAAAAAGCAGCAATACAGGCTAACTTCAGGTGTAATATGATCAGGAGGCACACTCCGCCCGCTGTAAGTGCCGCAAATGCCTGTTGGTGTAACACACCAGGAAAAAGCAGCAATACAGGCTAACTTCAGGTGTAATATGATCAGGAGGCACACTCCGCCCGCTGTAAGTGCCGCACATGCCTGTTGGTGTAACACACCAGGAAAAAGCAGCAATACAGGCTAACTTCAGGTGTAATATGATCAGGAGGCACACTCCGCCCGCTGTAAGTGCCGCAAATGCCTGTTGGTGTAACACACCAGGAAAAAGCAGCAATACAGGCTAACTTCAGGTGTAATATGATCAGGAGGCACACTCCGCCCGCTGTAAGTGCTGCAAATGCCTGTTGGTGTAACACACCAGGAAAAAGCAGCAATACGGGCTAACTTCAGGTGTATAATGTGCAGGAGGCTTAGCAACAATGACACTGACACTGTCCCCTGCCTATCCTTCTCTCTCCCTGCACACAAGGTTTATCAAAGTATATGACACTGACACTCTCCCTGTCTATCCTTCTCTCTCCCTGCACACAAGGTTTAGCAAAGAATATGACACTGACACTGTCCCCTGCCTATCCTTCTCTCTCCCTGCACACAAGGTTTATCAAAGTATGACACTGACACTCTCCCTGCCTATCCTTCTCTCTCCCTGCACACAAGGTTTAGCAAAGAATGTGACACTGACATTGTCCCCTGCCTATCCTTCTCTCTCCCTGCACACAAGGTTTAGCAAAGAATATGACACTGACACTGTCCCCTGCCTATCCTTCTCTCTCCCTGCACACAAGGTTTATCAAAGTATATGACACTGACACTCTCCCTGCCTATCCTTCTCTCTCCCTGCACACAAGGTTTAGCAAAGAATGTGACACTGACACTGTCCCCTGCCTATCCTTCTCTCTCCCTGCACACAAGGTTTAGCAAAGAATATGACACTGACACTCTCCCTGCCTATCCTTCTCTCTCCCTACACACAAGTTTGAGGTACAAGTAGCACTGACACTGTCCCTGCCTATGTAACTCTTTCCCTGCGCCGGAACACACTACACAAGGCCGCCGCGCTGGCGGCCTTTTATAGTGTGGGGCGTGTGCTAAACCCCCTGAGCTATAATTGGCCACAGGCAACCTGCCTGTGGCCAATTATGGCTCTCCTAGCTGCTGGCGCTGTGATTGGCCAAGCATGCGAGTCACAGTGCATGCTTGGCCAATCACAGCGCCAGGATTGCACTGCGATGGCGCAGTGTATTGTGGGCCGTTCGCGTCACTCGAATTTGGCGCGAACGGCCCAAATCGTTCGATGTTCGCCGAACGGTCAAACAGCCGATGTTCGAGTTGAACTTATGTTCGACTCGAACACCGAGCTCATCCCTACTGGGAAGTGACTGCCAATTTCTCACCCTGGGCCTCCAGAACTGCCGCGGGTGTGGGGCAGTGGTCCTGGACCCTATGTCCAGTTGTCAGCACTTCAACTGGAGAAGTTTTTTGTAACTCCAAGATTCTGCTGACAGGAAATCCCATGTCTCTGTCAGTGTTGTGGGAGAAAGGCCGGCTGCCTCTTCTCTCAGGAGGGCTGAAGCTGCTGTTGGTGCTGGGCATTGCTCAGTGATGTTCTGTCCTGATGCCAACTGTTCCGCTGTGAAGTAAACCAAAAAGTCGGTGGTCTTGCACAAATCCTCCAGGGTCACTGATTGTTGCAGGTATAGGTCAGCAGCTATATGCCTGGATGCGTGTTCCTCTGATGTAGGCTCACTAGATTGTTATTCAGCAGGAGTCTATTAAATCCCCAGTCTCTGGAACTGGGGTCTGGGGATAGAGGTTCACCTTCACCTGTCCCTAAAACCCAGAATATGTTACTGGTGCTGGGTAGAGGCTAGCAGAGCCCAGCCCTGTTGTCAGCACTTCAGTTGAAAGTTCAGTAAATGTTACATCCTTCAATAAAAAGTCAATTAAATCCATGCTTTCTGTGATCTGTGGCTGAAGGAATGAGCCGACTGCCCTATCTCCCGTACCCTCATCCAGCTGCTGGAAAGATGCATTCCTCCATCCAAGATCATCCTGTGCAGAAACAGGATCATCAAGGTGAGTCAGCACTTGCTGCATCTGCCATAAGACCTCCGCATCCATAGCTGCGGGCAGGGATGGGCAAAGCACACTGTTACTCTGTCACATTGCTGACTCTTAAGACAGGATTTCAGAGCTGTCAGCTGGTATTTCCTGATAGTCCCAGGCAAAGGGAGCCCAGACCTGCTGCTGAGCAGAATCTAGCAGCTGTCTGTAGGGGATCTCCAGCATTCGGCATTTGTTCTCTGTATTCCAAGATTTCCTCCAAACGCCACTCCAAATCACTCCCAAAGTCAGGATCCTCGGACAGCCTCTCTAATAACAGCCCCAGGCTGCCATAGCCAAAGCCTTCTGTTGAGCTGTCATCCGCTCTCCATGGGAACACTTTGGCTACATACCAGCAGAGGGCTCTGTAGCTCTCATCCAACCGCATCTCTGCCTGGACCAGCCTGCTTAACTTACCTTTCTATTCCTTGTGCGGTTGTTTCCCCAAAAACAGCATTCACACTTCATACTGCGACCGGTACCTTTTCTGGATGGAGGGGAGGATTTTTCCCTGGTGTCGCTGCTCACGGGATAGCGCACTGGTTCATTTCTTTAATGCCTTTGCCTTGGTCAACATATCTAGAGACTCTCTGCTGTGTTCCTGTTGGAAGACTTGCCTGGCTAATGTCCCTTCTGGTTCCTGATCCTATCTGCTGCCTCTGACTATGCTGATCTCTGCCTTCCTGATTTCCTGGCTTGTTCTGATTACCCAATTTGGCTACCCTGGCTATGTTTTGACTACGTTTACCAGTTGTACCATTTTTACCATTTTATTAACAGGTTTGTGTCAGGGAACCAACAGCAGTAGAAGGGCTTTAGGACCCAGCATATCTGTCGGGAGAAGGACTTTAGGACCCAGCATCTCTACCAGCAGGTCACATGGGCCTATATAAGGAAGTCTGCTAGTGTCTGCATTGGCTCCTCCAGTGTGTTATCTTTGTGATATTCCTGTTCCTGTGTCTCCTGTTACCGATCCGGATTGTCTTTGACCTGTCTCCTGTTTGCTTCCTGTGTTCGACCTCGGCTATCCACCTGACCACGTCTGTTCTGGTCCCAGCCCGGCTCACGACCTAGGCTTCCTTCTGACCACGCTCCAGTTGCAGCATTATACAAATCCTGCAACACCTCACGGGCGCTGATTCTATGCCAGCACACCAGCTGTAATCTGGGACCTCCTGCATACAGTCCAGCAGGCGACCCGTGCTACTTTGGGCATGACCTTTCCTGTTTTCACCCTCAGGGGGATCTGGAACTTAATCGCAAGAGAAGCCCTCTCTCTCCATTGGCCTCCAGCACCTGGTACGTGATAGTATCAACCAGCCACGATGTCTGAAGCCGAGAGAGGTGCTTCTGCGTTGGAGGCCCTATGTCAGCAGATGACGGCTCTTACACAAACAGTCCAAAGCTTACAAGACAGCTACTTTTAGCTGGAAGGACGCCTTCACTCCCTCACTACCTCCATGACTCCTGTCGATTCGAACCAAGCTACTAGCTCCAATGTCTCAGCCTCAACGGCCAGTATTCCTGCCATAGCCACACCTGCTGTGGAATTACCTCCTCCGGAGTCCAGAGTCCCCAACTCCTGAGTGCTTTTCAGGTCTGGGATCAGAACAGACGTGGTCAAGTGGATAGCCAAGGTCGAACACAGGAAGCAAACAGGAGACAGGTCAAAGACAATCCGGATCAGTAACAGGAGACACAGGAACAGGAATATCACGAAGATAACACACTGGAGGAGCCAATGCAGACACTAGCTGACTTCCTTATATAGGCCCATGTGACCTGCTGGTAGAGATGCTGGGTCCTAAAAGTCCTTCTCCTGACAGATATGCTGGGTCCTAAAGTCCTTTTCCTGCCATTTACTGTATCTATTGAAGGAGCCATGGTTATTACACAGGCTGGACTTCAAACATGTCTGTCTTTGTTCATCTCCATTACATGGTAAATTGATTAGCCCTTTCCCGCTGAGCGTACGCACATATGTGGCCTCCGCTTTCGGGGGTTATACCGGGATGATGCCCGCAGCTGCAGGCATCATCCCAGGATAATTTTTTAGAGCCGGCGTTTGGCTTTCCAGGGATAACAACTGATGCGGCTAAAAGCTGCTCGGTTGTTATCCCCGAGGAGCGGGAGGGGACATCCCCTCCTCCCGCCGCCTTCGCCGCTCTGACCGGGCCTCCCGTCCCACCGGGAGACCCGATCTACAATCCGCCGCCTAGAGAGAGACTGAAACGAAGCCGCGAACGGCTTCGATCCAGTCTCTTCAATGTAAATACGGAAGCGACGTCACTTCCTGTTTACTCGGCTGCCAATGGCGTTGGTTTTACACAGTATTCAGAATCGCAGTTTTCAGCGATCTGAATACTTTGAAGTGCAAAGGAGGGATAGGGGGTCTTTTAGACCCCCGATCCCTCCATAAAGAGTACCTGTCACCACCTATTACTGTTACAAGGGATGTTTACATTCCTTGTGACAGCAATAAAAGTTATCAAAACATTTTTTTTTTTTAAAAACACAATTTTATATTATAAAAATAAATAAAATAAATAAGACTATTTTTTTTTTTTTAAAGTGCCCCCGTCTCCGCGAGCTCGCGCAGCAAAGAAAAACACAAACGGAAGTCGCGCCCGCATATGTAAACGGTGTTCAAATCACACATGTGATGTATCGCCGCGATCGTCAGAGCGAGAGCAATAATTCTAGCCATAGTCCTCCTCTGTAACTCTAACCTCGTAACCGTAAAAAATAAATAAAGCGTCACCTATAGAGATTTTTAGGTACCGTAGTTTGTCGCCATTCCACAAGTGCGTGCAATTATAAAGCATGACATGTTTGGTATCTATTTACTTGGCGTAACATCATGTTTCACATTTTACAAAAAAATTGGGCTAACTTTACTTTTTCATTTTTTTTTAATTCATGAAAGTGTCTCTTTTTCCCAAAAAGTTGCGTTTAAAACACCGCTGCACAAATACCGTGTGACATAAAATATTGCAACAATCGCCATTTTATTCTCTAGATTCTCTGCTAAAAATATATATATATATATATATATATATATATATATATATATATAATGTTTGGGGGTTCTAAGTAATTTTCGAGCAAAAAATACGGATTTTAACTTGTAAACACCAAATGTTAGAAATAGGCTAATGCCGCGTACACACGACCATTTTTAATGTCATTGAAAAAAAAAAAAAGTTTTTCACGACGTGATTCTTCTCAAGCCTGCCTTGCTTACACAAGATTGTGAAAAAAAATGCTCGAGCAAAGCGCGGTGACGTACAACACGTTCGACAACACATAAGACGGCACTATAAAGGGGAAGTTCTATTCGGATGGCGCCACCCTTTGGGCTGCTTTTGCTGATTTCGTGTTACCGCGTGTTAGTAAAAGTTTGGTGAGAGACGATTTGCGCTTTTCAGTCCGTTACAGCATGACGAATTTGATATCTCCATTACGAACGCTAGTTTTACCAGAACGAGCGCTCCCGTCTCATCACTTGCTTCTGAGCATGCACGTTTTTTTCCCATCATTAAAGCGTACACACGGCCGTTTTTCATGACGAGAAAAACGACGACGTGAAAAACGACGAGAAAAAAAAGAGCATGTTCTAAATTTTTAATGCCCATTTTTCAAGAAAAATGCTCTGGAGCCTACACACGATCGTTTTTAATGACCATTTTAGAAAATTGCATTTTTCTCGTCATGAAAAACGGTTGTGTGTACGCGACATTAGTCATGAAAGGGTTAGACTAGTAGTTTACACACATAGGCAAGGATTATTGTGCTTTCTTTTACTTACTTGAGGTGACAAAGACACTGCATTTTTGTCATTATCAGCAAATATTTTCTGTACTTAATGAAAATGTTCTTGAAAAAAATAATAAAAATTCAGCCACTAGATTTAAAGCAGAACTACAGGCAAAACTTTATTTTATTTTTTTATTTTTTGAATAGAATAAGGAAGGGTTATAATCCCTGTCAGATTTTTTTGCTATCTGTGTCGCACTGGGGGTATTAGCCTTCACTTCCTTCCCCATAGCCAAAACAGGAAGTGAGAGGAAATCCCTGCAAATTAAGGGAATCCATTGGGGACCCCAGGTCACTAGAACTAGTGCCACCATTTGAAGATTTCCCCTCTATTATTTTTCTAAGGACAACCCACAATTTGGGAGAGGGTGAATCTCTCTAAAGGGGACACAAACATCAATACACATCTCACCACAGGTGTTCTAATAGCTCTCCACTCTGAACAAAACTAAAAAGAACGTTTTGCCTTTAGTTATACTTTAAAGACCGGTAAGCTGCCATATGTTACATTTTTGTTTTTAGATTTAGATTTACTTCAAGTGGGGTAAAATGCATACCGTACATACAATACTATTAATTTTACAGCAGTTCTAGTTATGCAACTCCGGTTTTGCAATCCACATTCTTGGTTATGTAACACTAATTTAATATGCATGGCATTATAGTAATTGGATTACCCACATAGGTTTAAGTGTTAGGGAATTACTATTCTGTAGTTGATTTTGAGTAGTTGTTTGTAGTTGATTTTGAGTTACTTCTACTACATAAAATTTAAGACTATTTACCCTATAAAACATTACATATGTATTGTGAGGGGGTTAACTCGGCAGCAGGTGTGTGTGACCCCCTGGATGGGTTCCCCACACAAAATTAGGCACAGTAGACAGTGGTAGGAGAAAAAAAAAAGGGTGCAGTTTTATTTGAACTATATGTAGCGGGTGTTTGCTTTAAGGCCCAGAGACTACCATACCCAGGATGCATTTCCCCGCGCAAGGACTGCTGGGGCGGGGTATTTAACCAGGGGGCGGGCCGGAGAACTTTCTCTTTGGACACCGCCCGCCCAGCAAGTGGAACTCTGTGCCGAGTCTGCTGAGAATACAGGGCCTGAAGCCTAGGCCTGTATTATTCCAAAGAGCCTTCCGTACCCACCGAGGAGCCTGAGGGACGTCACATCCTGCTGCTGTTCTGCTACTACCAGGAGGACCGAAGATCCGGGTGTCGTGGAATCTGTGTACCAAGACACAGCAACGGAAGATACGGTCACGGACTGTTCCGGTTGGGTGAGAGAGCACTCGCTCATGAAAATAATACAGGATCTCTAGACCCAGTAACTGTTGTTTGGAACTAACGTTAGTGTTTGCAGCTGCACGCTGGAGGGACAGCGCATTGAATAGATTTGTTCTGGGTCACCAAGTTATCAAATTCCTTTATTCTTGTGGATTAAAAATTGTTCCAGAAGTGGACCACCGTTTGCTAGCGAAGATCTTTCTCTGCAGAACTTTCACATAGTACAGTCAGGCCTGACTTAGTAGTAGTGACATTGCTGGGCGCCATCTTACCCACGAGGGAGAAAAGCTGCAGCGGGGTTCTGTCAAATTCTTGTTATAGAATTGTATATCTGTCTGTTTGTTAAAATACACTTTCATTGCAGGGCTCTGCATATGTTTATGTATACTGCTTTATCTGCTTAACCATTATTCTCAGTAAAGTACCAGGGTTAAGTATACCAGTCGTTTGTGTAATTTACTGTGAGGAAGAAACGGTTAGTGATAGTTATACCATACTGCTGTGTGTCTTTATTGTGGGATTGTGCTACCAAGAGTCACAGGTTACACAATCCTATCATCCTCTACTAACTGTGCCAAGGGAGGTTAGAGCCAATTGCTGGGGGTTGACAGTGAGTGTTACAGGGCCCGAAAAAAATCATACCAGCGGCCCTCTTAGCTGGGGGTATCGCTACATATATACAGACAAAAAATATAACAGGAAACAAAAGAAACAGGAAAAGAAATCCTGGTCAACTTGACCGCTCACTACACATGTTGGTGTCCCTAACTAACAACTGGGTACAGCCTTGTGCTGCCCCAGTCCCTAGCTCCCTGCTTTTAAAAGTTCTTAGCAATAGCCACACAGGCTTTGTCTCACCGCACAGAAAGCACACTCCCCAGTCTATATACACACACAGATCTGGTTCCAGGGTGGAGCATCTCGCTTAGCATGCTGGGAGTTCTTATAGAGGTCTTAATGAGCCCACTTACTTCAGCTGGGCTCATTAACTCTTTCCCTGCAAGACTCCCAGCACTCCCCCTAGTGGTATAAATTGGCATAAAGCCTGAATCTAGGACATATATATCTTCCATCCTGGATGCAACCCGGTGATTTTACCTGCCTGCTGTCACATACCCCCCCCCCTCTTGTTTCAACCTTGGGGTTGGAACACAAGCAATCAGGCATGCATGTACTCAAGACAAAGCATCCACATTCCCCATTTGAACGCCAGGGTGATGCTTTATGGTAAAGTTGAATTCCTGTAGGGCCAGAAACCACCTATTTACCCTTCTATTGGTCTCTTTATTTTGAGCCATCCACTTTAAAGGAGCGTGATCAGTAACCAGGTCAAAGTGTCTACCTAGCAGATAGTACCGAAGGTGATCTAGAGCCCACTTCTCCGCTAAACACTCCTCAATCGTGGCGTAATTTACCTCATGGGACTTCAATTTCCTGCTGAGGTAAATGACCGGGTGCTCTTCCCCGTTCCAGACCTGGGACAATACTGCTCCTAAGCCAACATCTGATGCATCAGTTTGTACAACAAAGTCCCTAGAGAAGTCTGGTGAGTACAACACTGGCTGGCTACATAAGGATTTTTTTTTAAGACTGGAACGCTGCTTCAGCCTCTGGGGTCCATTTAACCATGACAGATTTTTTCCCTTTTGTCAGGTTGGTTAGGGGCACAGCCTGAGAAGCAAAATGGGGAATGAATCGCTGATAATAACCAGCGATTCCCAGAAAGGCTCAAACCTGCTTCTTGATGTTGGGACGTGGCCAACTCTGTATGACCTCGACTTTATTAACTTGGGGTTTTATCATTCCCCTCCCAATAGTGTACCCAAGATATTTGGCCTCCTCCTGTCCAATGGTACACTTCTTTTGGAATGGCCGTAAACCCAGCTTCCAGGATAGAGTCTAAGACTGCTTGCACTTTTGGCAGATGTGAGACCCAATCTGTGCTATGGATAATCACATCATCCAGGTATGCTGCAGCATACTTCTGATGGGGCCTCAGAATATTGTCCATTTTCCGCTGGAATGTTGCCGGTGCATTCTGTAACCCAAACTGCATTCTTTTATATTGGAACGCCCTGTCTAGGGTTACAAATGCAGTTTTCTCCTTTTCCGACTCAGCCAGGGGAATGTGCCAATACCCTTTGGTGAGATCGAGAGTTGTCATATATCTGGCTGTTCCCAGCCGGTCAATCAACTCATCTATACGTGGCATGGGGTAGGTGTAAAATTTTGTAACTTTGTTCAGCTGTCGAAAATCATTACAGAACCGCAAGCTCCCATCAGGTTTGGGCACTAGTACGATAGGACTGGACCAGTCACTCTGGGACTCCTCTATCACACCCAATTCCAACATCATCTGAATCTCCCCACGTATTGCCTCCCGTTGGGCCTCTGGTATTCTATAAGGTTTTAGTTTTACCCTTTCTCCTGGTGGGGTGATAATGTCATGCTCTTTGCCAGATGTTTGTCCAGGCAACTCAGAGAAAACCACTTTGTTGCGAAGCACAAACTCTTTAACCTCCTGTTGTTGGGGTTTTGATAAGGTGACTGTGATTCCAACCTCAGGAACTAAGCAATCAGACTGGGCCGGTGACAAAGTCTCTGCTACTAGGGATTCCCTATCCCTCCAGGCTTTCAGCAGATTGACGTGATATATCTGTTCTGGCTTTCGCCTCCCTGGTTGTCTGACCCTGTAGTTGACCTCACTCACTTTTTCAATTATTTCATATGGACCTTGCCATTTGGCCAGGAATTTGCTTTCAACTGTAGGGACTAGCACCAATACCCTATCCCTCCGGGGAAAAGGTACGGGTCTTGGCCCCACGGTTGTACACTCTCTGTCGCGCTACTTGTGCTTGGGCCAAATGTTCCTTTACAATTGGCATTACCTGTGCAATTCTATCTTGCATCAGGGTGACATGCTCAATCACACTCCTGTGGGGAGAACTCTCACTTTCCCATGTTTACTTGGCGATATCCAACAGCTCTCTTGGATGTCTCCCATAGAGTAACTCAAAGGGTGAGAAACCCGTAGAGGATTGGGGTACCTCCCTAATGGCAAACATTAAATAGGGAATTAGACAGTCCCAATCCTTTCCATCTCTATCCACCACCTTCTTTAACATTTGTTTTAGGGTTTTGTTGAATCTTTCAACCAACCCATCTGTTTGGGGATGATACACAGATGTACGCAATTGTGTCACTTTGAACAACCTGCACAGCTTTTTTATAACCCGGGACATAAAGGGAGTACCTTGGTCCGTAACCAGTTCCTTACAAATACCCACGCGGCTAAAAACAAGAGATAGCTCTTTGGCTATGGTTTTGACCAAGGTATTTCGGAGAGGAATCGCTTCCGGATAATGGGTGGCATAGTCCAATATAACCAAAATGTACTGATGCCCCCTAGCGGACTTCATTATCAAACCTACCAAATCCATTGCAATCCTCTCAAAGGGGACCTCAATGATGGGAAGAGGTACCAGCGGGTTACGGAAATGTGGCATAGGTGCCGACTTCTGACACACAGGGCAGGAGGAACAATAATTTTCTGTTTCCTTCATGACCCCAGGTCAATAGAATCTCTGCAATACTCTCTCTTGGGTTTTCTCTGTCCCCAGATGACCTCCAAGAATGTGCTCATGGGCCAACTCTAACACCAACTTCCTGTAAGGTTTGGGCACCACAAGTTGCTCAATGGTTTCTTCTGCCCTTTGAGCCACCCGATACAGTAGGTCCCATTCCACGATGAAGTACAGGTAAGTGCAGGTCTTATCTGGGTTCACTAACTCGCCATCTATTTTCACTACGTTTTCCCGTGCCTTTATTAGGGTGGGGTCTTTTAACTGTTCTGTGGAAAAATTTTCCTTCTGAACCTCGAGATCAGAAAACTCCACAGACGGCATGTTTTCGTCTGAGGATGTTGGCTCCTCCCCAGTTTCTCGAGTTTCCCCTGCCAATACCGACAAGGGAAATTCTGGAGAGTCCTCACCACTCTCAGAGGAATTCTGGTCATCACATTCCTAGTCTATAGGGGCACCAGTGGGGGGCTCAGGACAATCCCAGAGTTCCCAGAACTTTGGAAAATCCCTTCCCACAATGGCATCATGTGGTAAGTGAGACACTAACCCCACCTGATGAGAGAGGTTACCTTTGGAGGTCTCAAAACACACTGTAGTCACAGGATACTCTCGGGTGTCCCCATGCACACAAATAACAGCCACCTTGTTATTCCCTAAGACCTCTGTAGTAACTAATTCAGCTTTTATCAATATCACCAGGCTACCTGAATTCAGCAACGCAACAACATTTCTACCATTAATACACATTTTGCATACCGTAAATGTTTCTCAGTTCCCCGAATGGCAGTGTATGCAACTGTCGCAAACAGCGACTGACGTCTGTCTCTTAGAAAGTCACACTGCATAGGTTCATCCACCACCGGGCAATTTGCTGCAATATGTCCCTCTTGTCGGCAGCGGTAGCAAACAATCTTTTTTGCTGCCTCTTGAGGCCTTGACTTCCCGGGCTGTTCTCGCCAGACATTAGTTAGAACTCCCACCCTCTCACTCTCTCCACCCTCACCCCTTGGAATCATCTTACCCGCCACTGGGGATGGTCTGGTCTTAGAGTGAAAAGTCTGGGTGTCTCTGGAAGAGGCAGTCAGGTTCTCTGTAGCCAAGTACCTCTCTACAAGCTTATCGGCCGTTTCTGGGTCTCCATGGCTTACCCACTTTTGAATGGCAGTAGGAAGAGCTCTCAGGAAGCGATCCATCACAACACATTCCACAATCTTTGGTGCAGACAAAGTCTCTGGCTGTAGTCACTTCCTGCTCAGGTGAATGAGATCATACATTTGAGACCTGGGGGGTTTTCCAAGCCGGAAAGTCTAGTTATGCACACGTTGAGCCCGGACAGCCAGGGTGACACCCAGCCTAGCCAATATTTCAGTTTTTGGCACCACATAGTCTTTTGCTTGGTCAAGCTCTAGGTCATAATAAGCTTTCTGCGATTCCCCAGTTAACAGAGGGGCCACCAGTCCAGCCCACTGCTCCTAAGGCCACTTTTCCCTTTCAGCAGTCCTTTCAAATGTGGTCAAAAACACCTCTGGATCATCCTCTCATTTTTGTCAGTAAACGACTCACCCCCAAGGATGCAGTATTAGTGGAACCACTGGTCTGTGGACGTTGCTGCATTAATGTCTCAATTTGCTGTTGTAGTCTCTGCTCTTGCTTCTGCAACAGGTCTATGAAGCTGGCCTCAGATTGCTGCTGGGCTTGTTGCTGAGCTTCCAGACTCTGTAGGTGAGCTTGCTGCTGGGTTGCGAGGTTCTGTTGCAAAGTAGCATTTGTCTGCTGCTGGGCTGCGAGGCTCTGTTGTTGAGCTGCAAGGCTCTTTTGCAAACCTGCATTTGTCTGCTGCTGATTGGCATTTGCTAGAGCCAGCTGTTTCAGTATCTCCTCCATGCTAGCCTTTAAAAACTGCCACTGGTGATCCACCAACTGTGAGAGGGTTAGCTCGGCAGCGGGTGTGTGTGACCCCCTGGATGGCTTCACCACACAAAATTAGGCAGAGCAGACAGTGGTAGGAGAAAAAACAAAAAGGGTGCTGTTTTATTTGAACTATATACAGACAAAAAATATAACATAAAACAAAAGAATAAGGAGAAGAAAACCTGGTCAACTTGACCGCTCACTACACACGTTGGTGTCCCTAACTAACAACTGGGTACAGCCTTGTGCTGCCCCAGTCCCTAGCTCCCTGCTTTTAGAAGTTCTTAGCAATAGCCACACAGGCTTTGTCTCACCACACAGAAAGCACACTCCCCAGTCTATACACACAGATCTGGTTCCAGGTTGGAGCATCTCCCTTAGCATGCTGGGAGTTCTTGTAGAGGTCTTAATGAGCCCACTTTCTTCAGCTGGGCTCATTAACTCTTCCCCTGCAAGACTCCCAGCACTTCCCCATGTGGTATAAATTGGCATAAAGCCTGAATCTAGGACATATATCTTCCATCCTGGATGCAACCCGGTGATTTTACCTGCCTGCTGTCACAGTATGTATAAAAAAATGTATCAAGATAATAATTTCTTGCTGAACACAGTGACCAATCATCTTCCAACTAATTTTTGCAGTGCAAAGTTGCAAATGACACAAGTACTCAGATTGGCAGCTGTGGGCCACAAAGTTTTACCTGTTTAGAATTTTTTAAATAAATAATCTCCTTTGTGTTTACAAATTCTAATGCCTGACCTTATTTTATTACCACAAATGAACTCTTTTATGGGTGTTCTTCACAAATATAAATAGTAAGGTACCATAAAAGTTTATATATACACTAGAAACATATGTGTAGCACACGGACCTTTTCCTGCCTTTGGCTCACTTGCAGGTCAAGGCACACCGCGCTATATGCCCGTATCCTCCCTTCAAGAGGTCGAGCGGTGTTAACAGATCTTTGGGTCCTGCAGCTGGGTTCACCTTCAGTTGGTTCTCGTCTCCTGGAGTATAGGGACAAGTCTCTATTTTTCCCAAGTAACTCCAATTTCCACACCACCTTAAACTCCAACGTTGAGTTTATTTTTATAAGCAAAGTTCAATAGACAGTAAAGATGGATGAGAGAAAGGATAGCAAGGTGTTGGGACATAGGTCCTGGCACAATCAATATTATAGTAGCCACTCGATCCCGAGTGGGTTTAGCTCACCCGTATAGTCCCCTGTAAGAGCAGATCCTAGCAGCCGGAGTGATGCTCGAACGTTAACTTGGGTTTTCCCAGAGATATGATCGGGAGATCCTCTGCCACAGAATCTTTAAGTCCCAAACCTCTCAGCACATGCAACACAAGGACAGGCGCCGGCGACAGCACGTTGCAAGGCCTGTAGTGAATCTTTGAATCCCTCCAGAAAGTTACCGGGCCTCTCCTTCACCGTGAACTTTCACCGGTCCCTCAGAAAGGTCCTCCGCCGGCCTCCTCTTCTTAGAGCGGGTTCCCTCGCGGCATAGGTGGCCGCAAAGGTGAACGAGCCTCCACCATAGAAGACATAGAAGGCTCCGGAGCAGGTAAAGCGGGCAGGGAGACAAGGCCTTCTGCTGGAGTAGGGGCTTCCAGCCGGGGTGTAGTTTCCCCAGAGTCCATGGGCGATTCCTCCCGAAAGCTACGGGGAGAAGTCATCGGTATTCCATCCCAGCCCTTCTTGATAAACATCTCAATGATGGCAAAGTCATCTCCCACATCCGATTGATGAGTCTATATCAGAGGTGTCATACATCTCTGCGGGCAGGCAATTTCTAGCAGACATGGACACACTGCCTGCTGAGGGCAAAAGTTCCCGTGGGCTGGCTGTCTGCACGTCCCAAATAGAACGGGGCGCAAGCTTCTTTCCCTTCCCCGGAAAACTCTGTACTGCATTGTCCCCAGCCTCCTTACCGTCCCCTGTCGTGGATCTCCTGGAGGTTCCTCCGGTTCGAAGCTCCGGTTCGGTTAGGCCCTGGGGTGGGCCTCGATCGCAGCCGCGGGAGGCTTTCACATAGTCCACCTTCCGCTTGGGAGGTGGAAGGGAGGTCTCGGTTGTTACGGAGGCAGCATCCGCTGGGTTCTCCGTCTCAGGCTCCTTGGTGACCGGAACCTTGAACTTGACTTCCTCTGTAGTCACAGTGGTGCGCGTGGGGGTGGCTGTGGGAGCACAGGTTTCCTCTTCTAGAGTGGTGGCGCCTGTTAGACAGTTTACCCAGTAGACCCAGGGCTTTTCCGTGGGTTGATTCACCTCGAAGAGGAATTCTCCGCACTTAGTACATCTTCCGAAGGGCCGAAGCTGTACCACCAGTCCCTGGCACACAGGACAGATCATGCCCAGGGCCTCTGCATCTCGGCACGTGTAAAGCGCGAAGCGGCCTCGGGGCTTCAGCCAGATCCCTGTATCCATCAGGGGGGCAGTTAGTGGAGCAACGTCCATGGATGAAATGGGTGGGAACACACGAGGTCCCGGTGAGACAGAGATCCATGGGGCGGTAGACATGTTGCTTGCTCACTAGTCCAATCTGTACTGTCCTTTGGTGCCAAAGACACCACGTGCAACACACACTTGGCGGGGGCTCCTCCCCTTCTTTCTCTTCCCACTGCACGTAACTCGCGGGCTTTTCTATTTTCGAGACACGCCCACGAACTACGCAGTTAGAAATACAGTTAGGCTTGTACCTCCATTTCTCTCACAAGTGGCGCAGCTCAAATTCTCCAAAATGGCCGACCTCCATGGAACCACACGGGAAAATAAAGTCCAACTTCTGGGGGGGTATAGCTGCAGAAATCCCGGACTCGAGCCCCCTCGAACGTTAACTTGAGTTTTCCCAGAGATACGATCGGGAGATCCTCTGCCACAGAATCTTTAAGTCCCAAACCTCTCAGCACATGCAGCACAAGGACAGGTGCCGGTGACAGCACATTGCAAGGCCTGTAGTGAATCTTTGAATCCCTCCAGAAAGTTACCTGGCCTCTCCTTCACCGTGAACTTTCACCGGTCCCTCAGAAAGGTCCTCCCCCGGCCTCCGCTTCTTAGAGCGGGTTCCCTCGCAAGGGCACCCTGGGATTCTTCTTTCGGGGATGGGCCCCAGCTAAAGGTGCTGGGCCCAATAGTAGAGTTGCAGCCCCAGGCTAAAGGTGCCTGAGACTGATATACACACGCGCACCCCTGGCCTGGAGGGCCGGGTGACGCGAACTGCTTCCCAAAAGATGGCGTTTGCCCCTTATGTATCCTCTCCCAGCATGCACAGCAGGTTAACCACACCCACCATACCACTGCCGAGGGAGAGGACACCCTAAGGCATAGCAATGCCACCCATGGTTCAACCCCGACCCAAGATGGCAGCGCCACCTGCAGGCCACAGGGAACTGTACATCGGGCTGCATTACATAGGCAGAAGCTAGTCATAACAATCAAAAATGGTCTGAGCCTGACTACTGGCTCAGACCAAACCCCTAAATGTAAGTATATAGCACCCCTGAAAGTAAAGGGGTGCTACATATGTATTTTGCTTTGTGGTTAAAAGTCAGCCATAGGGTCTCTGATAAGATGAAAAGGAAAGCTACAATTGACACAAATTGCAGTAGCTGTGGTCCTGGAATTTGTGAATGCATAGGTTTCAAAGTGTGTCATATATCAGGCCTTGACTCTGAGTGATGGGAGAAAGATTAAAAGGTATAGACACCATGAGGATGGTGGTGCTTGTGACCATGGAAAGGTGTTGATGTAATCATTGGCACCACAACATCAGAGCTTCCACATGAAGAGGCAGCAAACCATAAAAAATTTTTGCAGCCAGAAAACTGTGGGATGCAGCTAGACTTGCCTGGCAAACAAAAAGACATACGGGGTGCAGCAGCCATATTCTTGGAGACATTCTGTGGGTACAGACCCTAATTGAGTGAAGTAATAAAAGCTATATGGGTTGTAGGTCCTTCTGAAGATGGAACAGAAAGTGGGGGGGAGTGACAATAATGATGCTATCCTGTGTCTAGTAATAAATACATTGGGCTGAGGGTAAGCAAAGGACAGAACATACAAACATCCCTAATTTATAAGAATGCTGATGGATCCCAATTGTCCCTGATTTTAAGGGAACGTCCCTCATTCAGAACAAAGTCCATCTGTCCCTCTTTCCTCCTCATGTATCCCTCATTTTGGTCTGATCTATATAGTTGTATATAACATGGACTACTTATTTATCAAAAAAGTGTTTTACAGTGCTAAACCATTCATCCAATTTTTACATTTCTACATTTGTAAATTCCAGAAGCCAATATAAAGGGATAGTAGTGGTAAACAAGCATGTGCGGGTTTAATCAATCTTTTTTTTTTTGTACAATTCTCCTTTTAAGGGAGTGTGGTAGGTGGTGCATCCTTCGCTTACATACTTGCTAATGGGTGTCCCTCATTTCCATCTCAGAAAGTTGGGAGGTATGACTGTAGTCTGAATATTCTAGCAAATTAATGGCATTGTTATGTTTTGACATAGGCTCCCAGCACAGGGCAAGATTATATTTCATAAAGTGTTACTTTGTGTTAGGAACTAATTAATGACAGGAATAGTACCACTGGATTGGCGCAGGGCCAATGTGGTGCCTATATTTAAAAAGGGAATTAAGTGTTTACCAAGTAACTATAGACCTGTTAGTTTAACTTCTATAGTTGGGAAAATACTGGAGAGATTAATAAAAGACCACATAGATGAGTTCTTGCTGGAAAAAAAACTATTTAAGCAACAGACAGCATGGATTCATGAAAGACAGAAGTTGTCAAACAAACCTGATTTCTTTTTATGAAGAGGTAAGTAAGACCTTGGACAAAGGTGTGGCTGTGGACGTGGTATACTTGGATTTTGCAAAAGCGTTCGATACAGTTCCCCACACACGGCTCATGTGTAAGGTAAAGTCTACAGGATTGGAAATATCAGTTTGTAAATGGATAGAAAACTGGCTAAAAGACAGAATTCAGAGAGTAGTGGTTAATGATTCTTACTCTGAATGGTCCAAGGTTATCAGTGGTGTACCCCAAGGTTCAGTGCTGGGACCCTTACTTTTTAATATGTTTATAAATGATATTGGGTCTGAGATCAAAAGTAACATTTCTGTCTTTGCAGATGACACCAAGCTATGCAGTGGAATAACGTCCTTACAGGATGTCGCCAATTTACAAGCCGACCTCAATGCTCTGTCTAATTGGGCGACTATGTGGCAGATGAGGTTTAATGTTGATAAATGTAAAGTTATGCACTTGGGGGCTAATAATATGAATGCATCATACATACTAGGGGAAGTACAACTGGGGGGATCCGTAGTGGAGAAGGATCTGGGGGTTTTGGTAGATCATAAGCTCAATAATGGCATGCAATGCCAAGCTGCGGTTTCCAAAGCGAGCAAAGTCCTTTCTTGTATTAAGAGAGGTATGGTCTCCAGAGAGAGAGATATCATTTTGCCCCTGTTCAAATCATTAGTAAGACCTCATCTGGAATATGCAGTTCAGTTTTGGGCCCCAGTTCTCAAAAAGGATATTGGGGAACTGGAGAAAGTGCAGAGAAGGGCAACCAAACTGATAAGAGGCATGGAGGAGCTCAGCTATGAGGAGAGATTAGAGGAACTGAATTTATTCTCTCTTGAGAAGAGGAGATTAAGGGGGGATATGATCAACATGTACAAATATATAAGGGGTCCATATAGTGAACTTGGTGTTCAGTTATTCACTTTACGGTCAACACAAAGGACAAGGGGGCACTCTTTGCGTCTAGAGGAAAAGAGATTTCACCTCCAAATACGGAAAGGTTTTTTCACAGTAAGAGCTGTGAAAATGTGGAATAGACTCCCTGCAGAGGTGGTTCTGGCCAGCTCAGTAGATTGCTTTAAGAAGGGCCTGGATTCTTTCTTAAATGTACATAATATAACTGGGTACTGACATTTATAGGTAAAGTTGATCCAGGGAATATCCGATTGCCTCTCGGGGGATCAGGAAGGAATTTTTTCCCCTGCTGTAGCAAATTGGATCATGCTCTTCTGGGTTTTTTTTTTGCCTTCCTCTGGATCAACTGTGGGTATAGAATTGGGTATATGGGATTGTACGATATATGTTTATTTATTTATTTTTATTTATTTTTTTTACGGTTGAACTGGATGGACTTGTGTCTTTTTTCAACCTGACTAACTATGTAACTATGTAACTATGAACTAGTTTGTATTCAACACAGAAGAACACTTGAAATAAATTTAAGACCCCAGGCAATTCCTACCAATAAGTACTATATTTCCAGCTTAAGGGACATTAGCTGGGTGGTCAGTGGGGAGAATGCTACTTACATTGGTGGTCAATAGGAATAATACTCTTTATATTGGTGGTCAGTGGGAAGAATGCCTAGCCATAGTTAAAAATATCATTGGTGTCAGTGGTTACTTATCTGAGAAGCAGAAATTGCTAATTGCTCAAGCAATCCCTGAAAGAAACCTAGGGTTTCACAGAGGCCCAGTTAAGAAAGGCTGGTTCAGGTATACATTTAGTCTTTCAGCTGCAGCTTTGAATATCAAATTCAAATAAAGCCACACTCCATGTTTACCTGCAAGCAAGGCTAGTGGCCAACTCTATACAGTCATACACAGTTTTAATATCTAGCACACATGTAAAACGTCTTAACCTGCTTTTAAGGCTTACATACTGCCACTCTGGTCTCACTTCTGCTCTGCACAGAGATCGCATTTTGCAGCCTTCCATCCAGTTGACCTCACTATCACCTGTTGATGGGATATTTCCTTCTTCTCCTGCCCACCTCCACAATGGTGTATATGGAGCAGTTCACACACAAAATAAACTGAATTGTGTAAAACCATTTATTAAAACATCATATAAAAACTTAGAACTTGTACAGTATCTCACAAAAGTGGGTAGACCCCTCACATTTTAGTAAATATTTTATTATATCTTTTCATGTGACAACACTGAAGAAATTACACTTTGCTACAATGTAAAGTAGTGAGTGTACAGCTTGTATTACTGTGTAAATTTGCTGTCCCCTCAAAATAACTCAACACACAACCATTAATGTCTAAACCGCTGGCAACAAAAGTGAGCACACCCCTAAGTATAAATGTCCAAATTGGGCCCAATTAGCCATTTTCCCTCCCCGGTGTCATGTGACTCGTTAGTGTTACAAGGTCTCAGGTGTGCCTCATGGTAAAGAACTCTGAGGATCTGAAAAAAAGAATTGTTGTTCTACATAAAGATTGCATAGGCTATAAAAAGATTGCCAAGACCCTGAAACTGAGCTGCAGCATGGTAGCCAAGACCATACAGCGGATTAACAGGACAGGTTCCACTCAGAATAGGCATCACCATGGTCGACCAAAGAAGTTGAGTGCACGTGCTCAGCGTCATATCCAGAGGTTGTCTTTGGGAAATTGACATATGAGTGCTGCCAGCATTGCTGCAGAGGTTGAAAGGGTGGGGGGGTCAGCCTGTCAGTGCTCGGACCATACGCCGCACACTGCATCAAATTGGTCTGCATGGCTGTCATCCCAAAAGGAAGCCTCTTCTAAAGATGATGCACAAGAAAGCCCGCAAACAGTTTTCTAAAGACAAGCAGACAAAGGACATGGATTACTGGAACTGAGATCAAGATAAACTCATTTGGTTCAGATGGTGTCAAGCGTGTGTAGCGGCAACCAGGTGAGGAGTACAAAGACAAGTGTGTTTTGCCTACAGTCAAGCATGGTGGTGGGAGTGTCATGATCTGGGGCTGCATGAGTGCTTCTGGCACTGAGGAGCTACAGTTCATTGAGGAAACCATGAATGTCAATATGTACTGTGACATACTGAAGCTGAGTATGATCCCCTCTCTTCGAAGACTGGGCAGTATTCCATTAGTAATTAGCTATGACTAAGCGCTGAAGTTCAGTGCGAAACGCGTCAGTCACACTAGCTGTTCCCTTTGCTGTGCAATGTATTCATTGTTTTTATTTTAACTTTAATAAAATAACATTTTTTTTGGAGTGCAGCAGTCCAAGGTTTCTTATCATTTTTGTTGGGCAGTATTCCAACATGACGACCCCAAACACCTCCAAGGCGACCACTGCCTTGCTAAAGAAGCTGAGGGTAAAGGTGATGGACTGGCCAAGCATGTCTCCAGACCTAAACCCTATTGAGCATATGTAGGGCATCCTCAAATGGAAGGTGGAGGAGTGCAAGGTCTCTAACATCCACCAGCTCCATGATAACGTCATGGAGGTGTGGAATAGGACCTGTGAAGCTCTGGTGAACTCCATGCCCAAGAGGGTTAAGAAAGTGCTGGAGAATAATGGTTGCCACACAAAATATTGACACTTTGGGCCCAATTTGGACATTTTCACTTAGGGGTGTACTTACTTTTGTTGCCAACGGTTTGGACATTAATGGTTGTGTGTTGAGTTATTTTGAGGGGACAGCAAATTTACACTATTATACAAGCTGTACATTCACTACTTTACATTGTAGCAAAGTGTAATTTCTTCAGTGTTGGAACAAAAAAGGGAAGGATTGAGGTGTGTATATCAAATAACTTGGTCTAACCGATCCGGAAAATGTAAACAATTGGTAAAAATTAAGGTAACTTCTATACATAAGACGTATGTATGTATAGCAGTTACCTTAATTCTAATATGGAATATCTTTTGGCAATTCTTACATTATAGAAACCCTGTACCCAACGTGACTAAAATAACATCTGAAGAAGGACTGTCTTGTCCGTAACATGTAAGGTGTCAACGCCTGTATGCATCACCACTAGCCTGCTTGTTCTTAGGGCAGTGGGTGTACATATTATTGCAACTTTCGGTACTCTGTATTGTTGTTTTTATTGAAGTCACAATGTTCCCTACTTTTGTTGATATGTATTTGTAATAAAATTTATTATTTTTTATAACAATACTTGGTCTGTCTATAATAGATCCAATAGGAGTTCTCTCCAGTGCTATTGCACTGGCTTTTCCAATTGTTTCTTCAGTGTTGTCACATAAAAAGATATAATAAAATATTTACAAAAATGTGAGGGGTGTACTCACTTTTGTGAGCTACTGTATGTGAACAGATCCTTCTGTCCAATTAACCAATAGCAAAATCTTTAAAGCACAACATTATGCCAATTGTAAAACCTTTGGAGTGGTGTATTTATTGCTATGAGATTTTGGTTCTTTTTATGTGAGGAAGACTAAGGTGGAGTTTTGGAGGAGGGCATACACACTGTGGTAGTGTGGTACCCCACCAGTGGATGAATACAGGATTCTCAACCAGGCAGGTTGAGGGGCTCCAGGGTATTTGCTTGTTTTGGAGGAAACTGGCTTTTCAGTTTCCTCATGATTTACTAAAGTCCACTTTGGGACCAGGAGCCTCTGGATTTCTTAGAGATCCGGGTGGGATGAAATCCCCAGACCTGGATCAGGGTTTTGAGACTCACTGGCACACTGATTGTTCAGGTGTGTGTGGGCCTGATAGTAGAGTCAGGACCAGCATTCTGGGCTCCACCCTCCCGACGAGTGCAGGTGTGCACTGGGGAAGCCATAGAGTGCAAGTGTGCACTGGAGAAGCCAGAGATTGGTTGTCTGCACACTGGAAGCCAGAGACCCAGGTCTGAGGGTCAGAGCAGTGGACCCAAGTCTGAGGCTCAGAGCAGCGAGGGGCTGCTATCTAAATGGACGGTGTTGCCAATGGAATAGTCTGTAAGAGCCTGAAGTGGAAGGCCTGAGCAACACTGCTGTATGTATAAGCCAGGAGGCTGAATGTCATGTTATTGATGAAAAGGAGTGTTGAAACCCCTGCGAGGGAAACCTTTGATTTTTTTTGAATTTCTTTTAATAAAAATGGGCAAATAAAGCCCTAAAAAAGAAGACCCAGCGAGTGGCGGTGTCCTTCAAGCTCTACCTTTGATGCTAGTCCTTCACACGTGGTGGAGAATTTTGGGAAAAATCTGAGATCCCTACAATCAAGTAAGTTCATCTGTTATATTAACTGTGTTTTTATTGCCAGAAACTACATAATCTGTGTGTGTGCAGGTGAGGAGAACCTGCAAGAGAAAGGTAACTAGCCTTAAAGAGACAGTGCTCCAATTTGTTGCTGAACTGTGAATCTTTTTTTTGGAGTGATTGTGAGTATGGGGCGATCAAAACGCTTAAAAGAAGCAAGGATGGCTAAGATGATAGATAGAGCTCTGTGGCTGGAGGGGTTGTTACCGCCTGATCGAACCCCATACATGCCTAAACAGAGTTTTCCTAGGGAAAAAAGGGCTGCTGTTGTCCCTAGCAACCCTGGTGCAATGAGTGCACAGATGACGGCTAGTGTGGAGAGTCCACCAGCGTTTGAATCTGCAGTGGATTGGTGCAAGCGACACCTGGCAGGATTGGACCAAGCTAAAGTGGAAGGCAAGCCAACCTTTGATACAAAAAGAGAGCTGCCGGATGTCCATGCCTGGGAGAGGGGTGTTGTTGCCCCTGGCAACGCTGTTGCAGTTAAACCAGCAGCTGTTGCGAAAAGTGTGAAAGTGATACAATTTGAGACATGGTCCAGCAGATGCAGTGTGGGAAACCCTGACAAGACATAGAACCAAGTGCGCTGTTTGCGGTGCAGTGAGTTGGGGTATGCAGGCTCCAAGTGCCTTTTGTCCCTGGCTCCAGTGCAAAGCTACCAAGCAAAACAAAGGTCTGAGAAGCCTGTGTTATATGCCAGAAGAGAGGCTGATCAAAGGCCAGGACAGAGAGTGGTTGCCCATAGCAACACAGAGGAAGCCAGTTGGGCTGTCTGTGGACCATAAGGTGTGCCTCCCAAGGGTCGTGACAAGTGGCTTCCGGAGGAGCCAATACAGCATGTTGGAGAGAGCCAGCAAAGCTCTGCTGGGAGACTGTGATCTCCCATGGCAACGAGAGTGGAAGTTGTACCTGGAGGGAATCAACAGGAGAGAAACGCACAAGGGAAAAGTCGTCCAGTACCATGCCTGGAATGTGGCCAGCTGGGGCACGAAATATTGTCTTGCCCTAGATTCTGGGGTGCACCTGGAGGTAATGTTGCTGAGCAGAACTCTTTACCTGTGGGCCAAGATTCCTTTGCAAATATGTTTGCAGTCACCGCTGGCAACAAGGAGGAGTTTTCTGTGGTGTCTGCAGGGGGTGCTAAACAGTGGGAGATGCCTGCTGTGATTTCATCCCATGGCCACCAGGGGGAGTTGTGCGGCTGAGGACTAGAGTTGAGCGGACACCTGGATGTTCGGGTTCGACGGGTTTGGCCGAACTTCGGAAAAAAGTTCGGGTTCGGGACCGAACTTTAACCCGAACCCGGACCCGAACCCGAACCCCATTGAAGTCAATGGGGACCCGGACTTCTAAGGACTAAAAAGGCTCTAAAAAGGTAATGGAAAGGGCTAGAGGGCTGCAAATGGCAGCAAAATGTTGTTAAGAGCATGGCAAGTGCTCTGCAAACAAATATGGATAGGGAAATAACTTAAAATAACATAAAAAAAATAAAACACAGAACTGCAGAAAATGCTATTCAAAAAAAAATGTTTTTTTTTTAGTATAGCACAGTAGGAGAAAACTATATAGAAATTGTTTATTTCACACACCTCAAAATATGTATAACACACTGCAAACTTTTTTTGGTGCCACTAAACTGCGTTTTTTGGAAGAGCAGAACACACCCACAGTACGTAACCGCTGAATCGCACAGCTACAGAACTGCAGAAAATGCTATTCAAAAAAAATTTTGTTTTTTTAGTATAGCAACGTAGGAGAAAACTATAAAGAAATTGTTTATTTCAAACACCTCAAAATATGTATAACACACTGCAAACTTTTTTTTGTGCCCCTAAACGGCGTTTTTTGCAAGCGTACATTAAAGTGCAAATTTTTTATTTATTTATTTTTTGCCCTAAACGGGTCTTTTTTTGCACGAGCAAAATAAAATGCTTTTTTTTTTTTTTTTTTTTGCCCGATGGGTCTTTTGGAAAAGAGAACAATAAAGTGCCTTTTTTTTCCCCTAAAAGTTAGATTTTCTCTGACACTGGGCTCATGGCAACACAAATAGGTAGACCTATGCAGATCGCTGATTTTAATCTCTGAATCTGGACTCCTATATAATAAATCTCTCTCCCTGAAAGCACCAACACAGGAACCTGGCCCTACACTACACTATCTCTCTATCTTTTCCCTCAGATTGTAGAATCAGGACTACCTCATCTATCTTTCTATCTCTCCCTAAAAGCAGCAGCAGCAGACTAGATCCTCTCCCTATCTATTCTGAAGCAGAGTGTCATGTGTGCTGTGTGCCTCTAGCTTATATAGAAGATGGGTCACATGTTGCCCTGACCAATCACAGCCATGCCATTAGTAGGCATGGCTATGATGGCTTCTAAGGGCACACCAGCTAATCAAAAGGTGATTGGCTGGCCCCTGAAGCATTTCTAAATGCATTATTAGATTGCCGAACCCGAACCCAAACCCGGACTTTTGGGCAAAGTCCGGGTTCGGGTTCGGGAAAAAGCTAAAGTTCGGTACGGACCCGAACTTTACAGTTCGGGTTCGCTCAACACTACTGAGGACTGGTTCTTAAGGCAACATACTCAAATGAAGATGGTGACCCCAACTATTGTGGTGGATAAGACTATCTTTAATGAAATGATGCCTGGAACTGCTGATTTCAGGTATAAAAGAACTGGCTACGAGACTGTCCATGATGATGTAAGAGTGACCCCAGTTAGTGGGGCCACAGAATGTGCGCTTAAGAATTACTTTTTCATACCCAGTGGGAATGCAGGGGTTAAAGTCCAAACAGAACCTGTGTTGATGACTAAAAGTGTGGTGTGTCTAATGTCGGCAAGCCTCAAGTTGGCAGTGGGCTAGGACAGCCTGCAAAAACTAAAAATGCTATAAGTGTTACTGTTAATGAAAAGTTTGCTGCTGTTGGGAAAACCCCAGGTTCTTCCAGAGCAAAAGCTGTTGTCACAAATGGGTCATTGCCTGTAGCAATTGGTGGTAAGACAGCACAGTTGTCCCCAGAAATCTCCAGGGAACTTCATGTATTGGAGTCGGAGGTTGCCATGGACAACTGCGATGTCACTCTGGTGGGACAGAGTGGAACTGTACTGTCTAATGGTAATGTGTTAGTGCAAGCTGCTAGTACTAAAAATGTGCCGGTAAATGGTGGGTTAACACAACCTGTGAAAAATGCAAAGGTGTGTGAGGCTTATGAAGCTCCGCCCGAGCAAAGTGGTGGTTGTGGTGTATTGCAACCTGTGGTGCTAAAACATGTGTTACCGAAGTCTGCCATGATTCGTAATTTGGGTGATGAATCTGCAACTAAACCCGTCTGTTCTAAATGTGTCTGATTGGGCAGATGGATCAGGGCTGAGGAGCACCGGTGAATGGAGCACAGCTACAACGGATTGGGATAGTTGTGGTAAAAATCTAATGTCCCTGATAGATGAGGCTTTCATGCACAAAAATAAGGTAGACAAAGTTTCTGCTGTGCCAGCAGGGGGGACCGCAGAACAGCTTATACCTGAGGGCGCCGTGGCTGCTGCAGGGGTTAACCCTTGTGAGAAATATGGACCATATAAGGGCGAGCACACAGCAGACACTTTGTCCGTAACCTACAAAAATTATGCTGACATGGCGTGTCAAAGTGACGTTGTCACTGGTAATGTGAAGCAGTTCATTGGTGCTGAACCTGAGAAGTTGGGTATGAGTCAAGCACCTGGCAGCGCTCTGGTAGAGCACCAGGCTGTGGTTGTCTCCAGCTGGGAGAAGGTTCTATTAAACCTTGAAACCTCTCACGTCTCAGCAAGTGAGTCTGTCTGCATCCCCAGTGTCAGGAAAGTCCCTAGGAAGGACTTGGGTCTGGAGCCAAGGGTATGGTTTCTAACAAAAGTGTTAAAGGAGATGCTTGAACTTTGGGATGTACAGCCAGTCTATACTGGGGTGTTTCCATCACAGTCAGACAGTCTGGTACTGCGGAGTACCATTAGGTGGACCCCTGAGTGTCAGGTGGTACAGCACAAAGGAAGACAAGACAGAAATGGTTTATTTACGACTGTATTACTAGTGTTAAAAATCGCCTCTAGGTATGCTGATGGGTTACTTCCTGTACAAGAGGTATATGGGAGAGGCTTTGGCGAAAAGAAAGTGTCTGAGGTTTCACCACCTAACAGCCAGGTAGAAGGCATTTCTGCTGCTATGGTCCAAGGTAGTACTGGTCAGTTGTCGGTGAAGAGCGTGTATGCTGTACCAGTGGAAGAATCACATGAGATGGAAGGTCCAAGTGTGGACCAGAAAGCAGCAGAAATCCTGACCGGGGCTCAACCGAAGGTGGTTAAAAAGACTGGGATCCCCAGTCCAATGTTTGGTTCAGGTGACAAACCTAATAGGGTCCCCGAGACAGGGAAACGGATAAGAAGTGCGGTAAAAATTGTATGTGGATCAGACAAGAGCTTGTCTGTTCAGGTGGATAAAAATACAGATGGCATCAGAACAGGTCAAGTGGTAGGACAGCTGCCTGCAGAGTGGGTGAACCCCCAGGGAGGTGACGTCCTGTAAAGGTTCCCGTGGGTGATGGCGGCCCTCCAGTATGTGTGCCCTCTGCAGACTCTGCCCTAGCAAATGCTGAAAAAAAAGGCATTGGTGATCTGTGCAAAGTTGAGAGGTGTAATGTTGGTATGAATATGTCTGTCAATGATGAACCAAATACTTTGTTAAAGGTACATGACAGTGTGGTGTCCAAAGGTATTGGGAAACCTGGGAACCTGAAGCGTGGAGGCAGAAGGGTTGGTAGAAAGACCAGGGGTGCCCTGTTAAAATTTCAGGAGAGGCAGTGCTTATAGAACCCCAAAAGAAGAGGAGAAGGCTGAGTATAGGGAAATATATATAGGACCTTGTTAAGATCCAGGGTGGGACGTACCTGGAAGCGCACTCGGAAAAAAGGTTGGGCCTTCGTGGCTGACAGCCAGCACAGAGGTGTCCCAACCATGATGACGGGTGCTGGTGTTCCGCCCTCTGGATCGAAACAAAGGGGGAGGATATGTGGTAGTGTGGTACCCCACCAGTGGATGAATACAGGATTCTCAACCAGGCAGGTTGAGGGGCTCCAGGGTATTTGCTTGTTTTGGAGGAAACTGGCTTTTCAGTTTCCTCACGATTTACTAAAGTCCACTTTGGGACCTGGAGCCTGGGGATTTCTTAGAGATCCGGGTGGGGTGAAATCCCCAGTCCTGGATCAGGGTTTTGATACTCACCGGCACACTGATTGTTCAGGTGTGTGGGCCCGATAGTAGAGTCAGGACCAGCATTCTGGGCTCCTCCCTCCCAACGAGTGCAGGTGTGCACTGGGGAAGCCATAGAGTGCAAGTGTGCACTGGAGAAGCCAGAGAGTGGTTGTCTGCACACTGGAAGCCAGAGACCTAGGTCTGAGGGTCAGAGCAGTGGACCCAAGTCTGAGGCTCAGAGCAACGAGGGGCTGCTATCTAAATGGACGGTGTTGCCAATGGAATAGTCTGTAGGAGACAGACAAGAGCCTGAATTGGAAGGCCTGAGCAACACTGCTGTATGTATAAGCCAGGAGGCTGAATGTCATGTTATTGATGAAAAGGAAAAGGAGTGTTGAAACCCCTGCGAGAAAAACCTTTGAATTTGTTTGAACTTCTTTTAATAAAAATGGGCAAATAAAGCCCTACCTTTGATGCTAGTCCTTCACAACACATATTCAAAGCATGAAAACGTCCAATCCTGAGCTGCCCCTGGGTTGGCATGTCATTGCTATTCATGGGAGCATTTTTCCAAAAATTCAATTTTGACTCTCGATCGGATCCATCCCAGCCCTAGAGTTAGAGACTGGAACAAGCTCCTCTTACAGAGGGAGCTAAAATGGATCCAACCCTTAAAGCCACTATATTCCCAAGCTTCAATGAGGCAGTCAATTTTAAACCTTTCCTTGATGGTTTAATTCTGGGGGATCGGTGGCCTCATTGTCAACTGACCCTGGAATTTGGCAAATTTATGTCCCGCCTCTGGTCCTATGTGGACCGAGGATGGCCTGGCCCCGCCTTCCAGTACGTTGCTCAGCAACGTTTGGTCCAATGCAGCATGTCGGTGGAATTCCGGCGCGGGACGGCGCCCCGCACATGACATCACTATATGGCGGGGGCAGGGCATTGTTGCACACCAGCACTCGGGAGACCAAAATGCCAGTGCTGACCAGAGAGGGGAAAGCTCCACACCCACATGGATGGACGAAATCACTCTGGTTTCCTATTTAAATGACACACAAGCAGTTAGCCATTGTGCTGCCTTTCTATAGACATGCTTTATAGACCTGATCCAACCATGAATTCACACTGAGTCTTTAGGTAAGCATACGGAGATTGCAATATTTGCTACTAACTAGACTTAATTTTACTTTTATTCAACTACATGTGTGCAATGTTTTTTAGATTGATTATATATGATTTCCTCACTGGATCTTTCCAATCTGGGGGAGACCAGAGAGGGAAAAAGAGACACAAGTGGACATGACACACCTGAGTCGACTCCAACATGGGTCGACCAAATCCCTCTGGTTTCTTACTTAAATGACACAGTAGCAGTTAGCCATTGTGCTGCCTTTCTATAGACATGCTTTATAGACCTGATCCAACCATGAATTCACACTGAGTCTTTAGGTAAGCATACGGAGATTGCAATATTTGCTACTAACTAGACTTAATTTTACTTTTATTCAACTACATGTGTGCAATGTTTTTTAGATTGATTATATATGATTTCCTCACTGGATCTTTCCAATCTGGGGGAGACCAGAGAGGGAAAAAGAGACACAAGTGGACATGACACACCTGAGTCGACTCCAACATGGGTCGACCGAATCCCTCTGGTTTCTTATTTAAATGACACAGTAGCAGTTGGCCATTGTGCTGCCTTTCTATAGACATGCTGTGTAGATCTGATCCAGCCATGATTTCACCTGAGCATTTAAGTAAGCAAACTGAGATTGTAACATTTGCTAATAACTAGATTTAATATTACTTTTATACAATCTAATTTGTGTAACCTTTTTTGAATGATTGTATATGATTTCCTCACTTGATCTTTCCAATCTGGGTATAATATACAATCACATTCGTTTTTCATATGAAATGTAATAAGTGTTTTTGTTACCTTTATTTTGGTAATCACTTTTGAACCCCTATATATACTTGATATTTTTTTCTCTTTATCTGAGGGGATAATACACACCTATACTGGTGTAGCGGCCTCACTCTCTCTCTCCCTTGTATCGGTTGTTCTTGGCTGTTGTCTAGGGGTAATCTGGAGGAGAGAGTGCAGGATACTACACCCAGCTCTCACCTTGCATGTATGTGAGGGTTGAGAAAAGTCTCTTTAGATTACCTTCGGGTCTGCATTCTGCACATGGAGCCTCCGCTTCTTCCGTCGAGGTGTGTCTGCCAGTAATAGAGCCCACCATTAAAAGTTCAACACTCCTTTATTTCTTCAATACCAGAATGAACATAATCAGTTGAACTTCCATAACAGACAGACAGGGGTGTGGATACGAGTAGGCCCAGGCACAATGAACTCTCCTATCCCTTTCTCGTGCGGATAGGCCTGGCGCACGGTCTCTGCCACTGACCGTGAAGTTGGTAGCTGCCACCTACCGGGTGAACTTCTTGTGGCCCCTGCCACAGGCCTGAGTAACGGTCTTTGCCACCGACCTTAGAACATGGACCACCTTCCATGTGAATATGGCCCCTGTTTGGCGAGGACATCCATCACAACGGTCTCCGGAGGCCCTGTCCCGGCACTGGCAATCTGCTGCACCAGATCTATGGGAAGGTCACCTGCGCGGTCCCTTACGCCTGGATTCAGACACCCGATTCTGTGGGTGCCTTAGGACGGGCGGGTCCCAATGGAAGAAGCTGGGCTCCAGGCCTGAACGATGCACCTCACCCCAGACTGAGGGTGTCTGGGGTGACTCCCGAACTCCACGTGTCCAGGCCTAGGCCGCCTGGATACCGACCGCTGGACAGCAGCCCTCAGGCTAAAGGTGCCTGGGACTCGGACCTCGTGGCGAAGATGTCCGCCCCTTTTATAGCCTCTCCCAGCCAGCACAGCGGGTTCCCCGCCGTACAACAGCCGCGAGAGACCAAAAAGGGTACGGCACTCCAGCGATGGTTCAACCCTGGCCCAAAGTGACATGACAGCACCACCTGCTGGGCCGCAGGGAACTGAACATCACTGATGTCTCCACCCGAATCAACATACTGAAAGGTACCTACCCGCTACACTCTCCCCCCGGTTATTTGACACTGGTCCCCAGTGTCTGGGGTAAACTATGCCAAAAACTGACATAGCCTAATCCAGAAACCGACTAAAAAATTTCAAAAATACAAAAGTAAAAAAAAAAAAAAAAAAACTAACTACCCCATTGTGCCTGAACCTAACATGAAAGGGGAGGGAAGGGAAACAAACAACACCTAACAACAAAACATATTCACAAATCACAGTAACATTTTCCCCACCCATCCTAACTAAAACCCGCCCTTTTTCTCAGCGGTCTTGATGGGACGTTCTCCTGCAGAGGGGAAAAGAAACATTAACACACATAACTCTGACACATGTGTTCGTGTAAGAACGAAAAAACTTCTCCGTAAACAAATACTTTCCTTCTGTAAGTGTGTGTTTGAAAAGTGAATATCGATGCGCAACACTGCCACCTGGTGACAGTGTCGCTGTAACTGCACCTGTTGAAGACTTTTTCCTCCATCTTCTTCTGCAGTTCTAACTACCCCAAAGTCCACAATCACGCTGTGAAAAAGGAAAACTGAAGGACAAACAACGGCCTCTAATTCCTCCAAAGAGCACAAACACCCGTTAAACTCGGGTACAGTCACTGGGTTTCCCGGGTAACAGAACAACAACCCCGGAAAGTTCAGCAGCAGTAGACTAAGCAAGAACGGAGTCTTTTTCCTCCTATAGATAGAACCTTGGGTGCGGCAGGACAAGAGGCTTCAAATGCTGGTCCATTGTCTCTAAATGGTACTCGACATCCTCCCCTTCTTTCCGTCGAATCAGCACCTTATCCGCGTGGATGTGCCAACCCAACATCCATTCTGCCTTACAGTCCTTGAAGCGTTGAGATGCTTTGGGGGAACACGCGAGGTACCTGCGGACATGTGGGACCTGAATGTGCATCCACACAAAGTCATTGTACCAGCGCTCCCTGCAAACCTCCACCTCATACAAAAGTTCCTTAGACAAATACGGGTATTCCCACCCATACTCGTTGGCAACCTTTTGGCAGAAAAGGCGTTGTAGTCTCGCTAAAGGAGGCATGGTATGGCGATCTCCTTCTCCCGGCAGAACAATAGCATCCGGGTGCCGAGGCACTTTGATCAGCTCCATCCTGGGCATAGGTGCTAGCAATAACAGTCTCTTTCCCCCGGTACTAGATGCAGGTGGCACCGGGGGGTGGAAGGGCAGACTGGGGACAGGATCCCTCCTCAGGCGCTGGTGCCTCCACCCGGGGTGTACTATCCCCTGTTGACATAGGTGGGTCCCTGACTCTGCGGGACAAGGAGAGAGGCATCTTGTCTCAACCCTTTTGAGCAAAAAGTTTGTCTATGACGACGTCATCTTCCAACTCGGAGAGCGACTCTAGGTCGGAGGTGTCACACTCCTCCGCGGGCAGGTAGCCTGTAGTAGAGACTGAATCGCTACCTCCCGTGAACACACAGGGCCGTGACTCCCCGACACCTCCGCCCGAACACCAAGTCCCTTTGCCCGGCTTACCTCGGCCCATACTTGAGGAGGGATGTCCGGGACTCTTCCTACCAGATCCATCCGGGCCGGGCGTAGGTGGGCAGGATGATCCACCGCGACCGCTGGACGGGGCAACCATGCCGGTCTTCCTCTTCGGTGGTGGATGCTGGGAAGCAGTGGTGACCGAGTCAGCATCCTCGGATTTCTCCTGTATCTCTCTAATCACGACCTCCCCCGCGGTCGCTGCAGTGCGCACAGGGACGGCTGTCAAAGCAGTGATTCCTCCTTCCTGAGTGCAGTCACTGGGTTTCCCGGGTAACAGAACAACAACCCCGGAAAGTTCAGCAGCAGTAGACTAAGCAAGAACGGAGTCTTTTTCCTCCTATAGATAGAACCTTGGGTGCGGCAGGACAAGAGGCTTCAAATGCTGGTCCATTGTCTCTAAATGGTACTCGACATCCTCCCCTTCTTTCCGTCGAATCAGCACCTTATCCGCGTGGATGTGCCGACCCAACATCCATTCTGTCTTACAGTCCTTACCAGCGCTCCCTGCAAACCTCCACCTCATACAAAAGTTCCTTAGACAAATACGGGTATTCCCGCCTGTAGTGCGGTTGAGGTGGATGGTTCTTGGCTTCTCGACAGGTGGCTCCACCTCAAATAAGAACTCCCCGCAGGCCTCGCACGGCTTCAGCTGACACACCAGTCCCGAGCAGCCTGGACAAATCAAACCCAGGGCCTCAATGTCCATGCATGAATACAGGGCGAATCGTCCCCGGGGCTTTAGCCGCATCCCTGTATCCGTTATCGGAGCAGCAGCAGTAGTCAAACTCGTGGTAGAAGGATGAAGTGGAATCCACGATGCATTTCCGAACATGGCGACTGTCTGCTGATCCATTGCGCACTGCAAGGTTGGCACCAAAGTCCCCACGTGTAGTCCTTCACACGACTGGACTCCTCCCATTTTTTGCCCCAGTTCACGGGCTTTCCCCTCTCGGCCTAGGTCACGCCCACGAACTGAGCAGGGAGGGTGTGCCTCTTGACGCAGTGGCCAACTTCAGCTCCATAGTCACACGAACACATCCCGGACACGATGCCCCCACGTGTAGCGGCCTCACTCTCTCTCTCCCTTGTATCAGTTGTTCTTGGCTGTTGTCTAGGGGTACTCTGGAGGAGAGAGTGCAGGATACTATGCCCAGCTCTCACCTTACATGTATGTGAGGTTTGACAAAAGTCTCTTTAGATTACCTTCGGGTCTGCATTCTGCACATGGAGCCTCCCCTTCTTCCGTGGAGGTGTGTCTGCCAGTAATAGAGCCCCACACCATTAAAAGTTCAACACTCCTTTATTTCTTCAATACCAGAATGAACATAATCAGTTGAACTTCCATAACAGACAGACAGGGGTGTGGATACGAGTAGGCCCAGGCACAATGAACTCTCCTATCCCTTTTATCGTGCGGATAGGCCTGGCGCACGGTCTCTGCCACCGACCGGCACTGGCAATCTGCTGCACCAGATCTACGGGAAGGTCACCTGCGCGGTCCCTTACGCCTGGATTCAGACACCCGATTCTGTGGGTGCCTTAGGACGATTCCTCCCGGGCGGGTCCCAGTGGAAGAAGCTGGGCCCCAGGCCTGAACGATGCACCACACCCCAGACTGAGGGTGTCTGGGGTGACTCCCGAACTCCACATGTCCAGGCCTAGGCCGCCTGGACACCGACCGCTGGACAGCAGCCCTCAGGCTAAAGGTGCCTGGGACTCGGACCTCATGGCGAAGATGTCCGCCCCTTTTATAGCCTCTCCCAGCCAGCACAGCGGGTTCCCCGCCTCGCCGTACAACAGCCGCGAGAGACCAAAAAGGGTACAGCACTCCAGCGATGGTTCAACCCCGGCCCAAAGTGACAGCACCACCTGCTGGGCCGCAGGGAACTGAACATCACTGATGTCTCCACCCGAATCAACATACTGAAAGGTAAATACCCGCTACACTGGTCTTGTATATGAAATGCAATGGGGTCCCTGTCACTTCTATTCTAAAGACAGCTTTTCTTGCTCCTCAATATCTGTATTGCAGTGTTAGCTGCTTTGTTTTTGATTAAACAATTGCAATCCCAGTCTGCTGCCATATAATTATTCATCCATTTACAGATACCCTTTTCGATGTATGTAAAACGCCTACCTACAAACTATCCCTTTTCAAAAAACCTACATGGGAGCTTTATGCTTCAATTTGAGGTATGTGATCCCCATAGATTTACTTTTTTGACTTATTTGAAACACTTTATTTGTTTTTCTTATATATTTCTTAAAAATATGCCTTACATCTTCTCTCTTTATGTCGGTGCTAGGTGATCTCAGTGCATATCTGACTGGCCCGCTCTGGCCGAGGAACTGCATTGAACCATTGAACCATTGAACTCCTTACTCACAAAACTAGTGCACTCTTCTGCAGCAACATCGTGGAACAAAGACTTGCTCTGCTCTGAGGCAAAACACTGCATCCTGATCGGATACAACACTACCTGCTCTTTAATAACGAACAAATTCTGGCGTGAGCAGCAATACAGGATTATGCATAGGGCATATATCCCCCACTTAAGGCAAGCTCAATATCCTGACCGTCAATACTGTCCCTTATGCATTGACCACAGACCCTCCCTGCTACATAGGCTCTGGTCATGCCCCCTCATCTCACGTTTTTGGGACCAACTTGAGTTATTTGTTGCCACGGTTACTGGACTCCAACCTCGTAAGGATATATACTCTCTACTTTTCGGCTCATTGGACATCTCTTCTCCCGGCCAACTGAGAATGCAAACCAAAATTATTCAACATAACAAAGCATGGCTGACCACATGCTACATGGCAGCCAGAAGAGCCCTCCTTAACCGATGGACCTGCTGAACTTACTGCAAAAAGAAAAACTAGACCTGGTCCTTTCTCATTTCCAAGGAACGCTCAAATTCAATCGCAAGTGGGGCCTATACATAGCTAGAGTGCTACCGGACCACAAGAATTAATCTTTAAAGGATTTCCCGACTACCACCAACGCCCCCAAAAACTCCCTCATCTCCAACTAAAGGCGCAAATAAAGTCTCACCAGTGTATAAGGAACACTGCCCTCTTGAACTTTATATTCTTCTAAAATTAGCCATTTTTTCGTTTCCTTCTCCCAAAGACTTCTGCTATTCATGATTGTAATGGCACCTTCTACAACATAACATGGACAAATCATCCAAAATAACACCACACTTCCATGTGATCACCTCGTGATTTTTCTGCATATTTTATGGCTGTCTGGCATATCTGAGCTAAGTGATAGCTCAATTCCTGAAAAACATAGCTTGGATTTCCTCCCCCCGACTCCCCTCCCCCTTTTCCTAGCCTACCATATTTAGTTCAATGACTTGTTACATTGCAATTGTTTTTTTGTTTTTGCCCTCTGTTTAATTGCATTATTTTGGCTTTACATAATAAAGAGAAATACCAATAAATTATCTTTAAAAAAATAAAAATATAATAATATAGTGTATACAAATGCGACTCAAGTGATATTGTAATTAAATGCTATTAAAAATGTGTTTTTTACTGATCTGAAATTAAATACATTGTTGTCTATAGTGATGTATGTGAGAAGTGATCTCAAAGCGAGTGTGAAAGAGGACCTGGTTGATGGAGAGTGTGATGAGGCTGAAGCATTATGGGTGGAACTGCATACAGATGTGCGTAGTTCAAAGTTAATCATTGGAGTTTGTTATAGACCACCGAATGATAATGAGGAGGTGGAGACTCAGCTCCTTGTACAGATGGAAAGGGCTGCAAGGGCTGGGACGGTGATAATAATGGGGGATTTTAACTACCCAGAAATTGACTGGAGTAATGGCACTGCTGGGACAGTTAAAGGGCAAAAATTTATAAGCCTATTGCAGGACAATTTTATGGTCCAGTTTATTGAGACCCCAACTAGGAATGATACTCTGTTGGACCTGGTAATCTCAAACCATGCAGAGCGTATTACTAATGTTCAGATAAAGGAACACCTGGGTAGCAGTGACCATAACATGATTGTTAGCTGTAAGCAAGAAATACATGCAGGAAAGATAAAAACACTTAATTTCAATAAAGCAAATTTTCCAAGGATGAGGGCTGCTCTCCAGGACTTAGACTGGGAGGGAATATTGGCATCGATGAACACAGAACAGAAATGGGAATTCTTCAAAAAGACTGTTTGGGACCTCACTGCAAAGTATATTCCCATGGGCAATAAGTTTAAAAGGCTAAAAATAAAACCTATGTGGCTCACTTTTAAAGTTAAAAAAGCTATAAACAATAAGAAAAGAGCTTTTAAAAAATATAAAAATGATGGAACACTAGTGTCGTTTAAATGTTACAAAGAATATAACAGGATATGTAAAAAGGAAATCAAAGATGCAAAAATTCAAAACGAACGACAGATTGCAAAAGATAGTAGGACAAACCCCAAAAAATTCTTCAAATATATTAATAGTAAAAAGGTCAAGTCTGAGCATGTAGGCCCTTTACAAAATAATCTAGAGTGGGTGACTGGGGACAAAGAGAAGGCTAATTTATTAAATACTTTCTTCAGCTCTGTGTATACAATGGAACATAGGGGAGATCATGTCCATAATGGGGGTGGTAGTGACACAGCCCCAAATCCACAATGGCTCAAAAGTGATATGGTCCAGAAATATTTAGACTGAATAAAGGTGGATAAAGCACCTGGACCAGATGGCATCCACCCACGGATCCTAAAAGAATTGAGCTCTGTAATTTCAAAGCCATTGTATCTAATTTTTAGGGACTCATTAATGACAGGAATAGTACCACTGGATGTGGTGCCTATATTTAAAAAGGGAACAAAGTCTTTAACAAGTAACTATAGACCTGTTAGTTTAACTTCTATAGTTGGGAAGATACTGGAGCGTTTAATAAAAGACCACATAGACGAGTTCTTGCTGGAAAAAAACTATTTAAGCAACAGGCAGCATGGATTCATGAAAGACAGAAGTTGTCAGACAAACCTGATTTATTTTTATGAAGAGGTAACTAAAACCTTGGACAGAGGGGTGGCGGTGGACGTGGTATACTTGGATTTTGCAAAAGCGTTTGATACAGTTCCGCACACACGGCTCATGTGTAAGGTAAAGTCTACAGGATTGGAAATATCAGTTTGTAAATGGATAGAAAACTGGCTAAAAGACAGAATTCAGAGAGTCGTGGTTAATGATTCTTACTCTGAATGGTCTAAGGTTCTCAGTGGTGTACCCCAAGGTTCAGTGCCGGGACCCTTACTTTTTAATATCTCTATAAATGATATTGGGTCTGGGATCAAAAGTAACATTTCTGTCTTTGCAGATGACACGAAGCTATGCAGTGGAATAACGTCCTTACATGATGTCGCCAATTTACAAACCAAACTCAATGCTCTGTCTAATTGGGCGACTATGTGGCAGATGAGGTTTTATGTGGATAAATGTAAAGTTATGCACTTGTGGGCTAAGAATATGAATGCATCATACATACTAGGGGGAGTACAACTGGGGGGATCCGTAGTAGAGAAGGATCTGGGGGTTTTGGTAGATCATAAGCTCAATAATGGCATGCAATGCCAAGTTGCAGTTTCCAAAGCGAGCAAAGTCCTTTCTTGTATTAAGAGAGGTATGGACTCCAGAGAGAGAGATATAATTTTGCCCCTGTTCAAATCAGTAGTAAGACCTCATCTGGAATATGCAGTTCAGTTTTGGGCACCAGTTCTCAAAAAGGATATCGGGGAACTGGAGAAAGTGCAGAGAAGGGCAACCAAACTGATAAGAGGCATGGAGGAGCTCAGCTATGAGGAAAGATTAGAGGAACTGAATTTATTCACTCTTGAGAAGAGGAGAATAAGGGGGGATATGATTAACATGTACAAATATATAAGGGGTCCATATAGTGAACTTGGTGTTGAGTTATTCACTTTACAGTCAACACAAAAGACAAGGGGGCACTCTTTATGTATAGAGGAAAAAAGATTTCATCTCCAAATACGGAAAGGTTTCTTCACAGTAAGAGCTGTGAAAATGTGGAACAGACTCCCTCCAGAGGTCGTTCTGGCCAGCTCAGTAGATTGCTTTAAGAAAGGCCTGGATACTTCCCTAAATGTACATAATATTACTGAGTACTAATATTTATAGGTAAAGTTGATCCAGGGTAAATCCGATTGCCTCTCGGGGGATCAGGAAGGAATTTTTTTCCCTGCTGTAGCAAATTGGATCATGCTCTGCTGGGGTTTATTGCCTTCCTCTGGATCAACTGAGGGTATAGAATTGGGTATATGGGATTGTACGATATTTTTTTTTTTTTTTATGGTTGACCTGGATGGACTTTGTCTTTTTTCAACCTAACTAACTATGTAACTATGTAACATTGCACACAGCTGAGTAAAGATCAGTAAAACAGCATTGAGTACAAGGCAGTAAAACAAAAGTACAAAATGTTACATTTGAGTGCAATAATTCACTCGCATGTTTACTCGTTTAATGTTTACGTGAGTGTAGCGGGTATGTACTTTTCAGAGTGTTTAATTCTGGTGAAGACATCAGTGATGTCTAGTTCCCTGCGGCCCAGCAGGTGGCGCTGTCACTTTGGGCCGGGGTTGAACCATCGCTGCAGTGCCGTACCCTTTGTGACCTCTTGCAGCAGTTGTACGGGGGGGGGGCGGGGAACCCGCTGTGCTTGCTGGGAGAGGGTATAAAGGGGGCGGACATCTTCGCTACGAGGTTTGAGTCCCAGGCACCTTCAGCCTGAGGGCTGCTGTCCATGGTCGGTGTCCAGGCGGCCTAGGCCTGGACACTTGGAGTTCGTGTTCCATTCCAGACACCTTCAGTCTGGGGTGAGGTACTCAGCCAGAGGCCTGGGGCCCAGTACCTTCCACTGGGTCCTGCAAGGGAGGGATTGTCCTAGGGTGCCCCGGGTGTTGGGCACCCGAATCCAGAGGCGTAAGGGACCGGAGGAGGGATTCATCCAAAGATCTGGTGCAGCATATTGCCAGTGCCGGGTGAACCTCTGGAGACCGCCCAAATGGATATCTTTCCCAAACAGGGGCCAAGTTCATAGAGGAAGGTGGTTCATGTTCTATGACCGGTGGCAGCGGTCCAACTAGCCAACTCAGGTCAGTGGCAGAGACCTGCTATTAGGCCTGTGGCAGGGGCCTCAACAGTT